>OW240919.1:128671414-128845273 GCA_933207985.1 Pelobates cultripes | reverse complement strand
GTGGTGGCAATGGTCACCGTATCCGCTGTTAGCGTAACACACCCGCTTTAAGGACACTGACTGCTATTCAATCTATAACAGTGAAAAAAGTGGTTGGTTTTTTTTAAATACAAGCTTTGTGTCACCAGATCAAAGTGGTGGCAATGGTCACCGTATCCACTGTTAGCGTAACACACCCGCTTTAAGGACACTGACTGCTATTCAATCTATAACAGTGAAAAAAGTGTTTTTGTTTTTAAATCCAAGCTATTGTGACACCAGATCTAATTGGTGGCACTGGTCACCGTATCCACTGTTAGCGTTACACACCCGCTTTAAGGACACTGACTGCTATTCAATCTATAACAGTGAAAAAAGTGGTTGTTTTTTTTTAAATACAAGCTTTGTGTCACCAGATCTAAGTGGTGGCAATGGTCACGTATCCACTGTTAGCGTAACACACCCGCTTTAAGGACACTGACTGCTATTCAATCTATAACAGTGAAAAAAGTGGTTTTTGTTTTTAAATACAAGCTTTTGTGTCACCAGATCTAAGTGGTGGCAATGGTCACCGTATCCACTGTTAGCGTAACACACCCGCTTTAAGGACACTGACTGCTATTCAATCTATAACAGTGAGAAAAGTGTTTTTTGTTTTTAAATACAAGCTTTGTGTCACCAGATCTAAGTGGTGGCACTGGTCACCGTATCCACTGTTGGCGTAACACACCCGCTTTAAGGACACTGACTGCTATTCAATCTATAACAGTGAAAAAAGTGTTTTGTTTTTTTAAATACAAGCTTTGTGTCACCAGATCTAAGTGGTGGCACTGGTCACCGTATCCACTGTTAGCGTAACACACCGGCTTTAAGGACACTGACTGCTATTCAATCTATAACAGTGAAAAAAGTTTTTTGTTTTTAAATCCACGCTTTGTGTCACCAGATCTAAGTGGTGGCACTGGTCACCGTATCCACTATAAGCGTAACACACCCGCTTTAAGGACACTGATTGCTATTCAATCTATAACAGTGAAAAAAGTTTTTTGTTTTTAAATCCAAGCTTTGTGTCACCAGATCTAAGTGGTGGCACTGGTCACCGTATCCACTGTTAGCGTAACACACCAGCTTTAAGGACACTGACTGCTATTCAATCTATAACAGTGAAAAAAGTGTTTTGTTTTTTTAAATCCAAGCTTTGTGTCACCAGGTCTAAGTGGTGGCACTGGTCACCGTATCCACTGTTAGCGTAACACACCCGCTTTAAGGACACTGACTGCTATTCAATCTATAACAGTGAAAAAAGTGTTTTGTTTTTTTTAAATCAAGCTTTGTGTCACCAGATCTAAGTGGTGGCACTGGTCACCGTATCCACTGTTAGCGTAACACACCCGCTTTAAGGACACTGACTGCTATTCAATCTATAACAGTGAAAAAAGTGGTTGGTTTTTTTAAATCCAAGCTTTGTGTCACCAGATCTAAGTGGTGGCACTGGTCAACGTATCCACTGTTAGCGTAACACACCCGCTTTAAGGACACTGACTGCTATTCAATCTATAACAGTGAAAAAAGTGTTTTTTTGTTTTTAAATCCAAGCTTTGTGTCACCAGATCTAATTGGTGGCACTGGTCACCGTATCCACTGTTAGCGTAACACACCCGCTTTAAGGACACTGACTGCTATTCAATCTATAACAGTGAAAAGAGTGGTTTTTTTTTAAATCCAAGCTTTGTGTCACCAGATCTAAGTGGTGGCACTGGTCACCGTATCCACTGTAAGCGTAACACACCCGCTTTAAGAACACTGACTGCTATTCAATCTATAACAGTGAAAAAAGTGTTTTTTGTTTTTAAATCCAAGCTTTGTGTCACCAGATCTAATTGGTGGCACTGGTCACCGTATCCACTGATAGCGTAACACACCCGCTTTAAGGACACTAACTGCTATTCAATCTATAACAGTGAAAAAAAAGTTTTTTTTTTTTAAATCCAAGCTATTGTGACACCAGATCTAATTGGTGGCACTGGTCACCGTATCCACTGTTAGCGTAACACACCCGCTTTAAGGACACTGACTGCTATTCAATCTATAACAGTGAAAAAGTTTTTTGTTTTTAAATCCAAGCTATTGTGACACCAGATGTAATTGGTGGCACTGACTGGGGAAATGGGCACAGTATGCACTGTGAGCCTGACACAGAAGCTGGCAGCAGTGGCAGACAACTGGCTGCTATTCAATCTATAACAGTGAAAAAAGTTTTTTGTTTTTAAATGCAAGCTATTGTGACACCAGTGAGTGGTGGCACTGGGCACCGTATCCACTGTTAGCGTAACACACCTGCTTTAAGGACACTGACTGCTATTCAATCTATAACAGTGAAAAAAGTTTTTTGTTTTTAAATCCAAGCTATTGTGACACTAGATGTAATTGGTGGCACTGACTGGGGAAATGGGCACAGTATGCACTGTGAGCTTGACACAGAAGCTGGCAGCAGTGGCAGTCAACTGACTGCTATTCAATCTATAACAGTGAAAAAAGTTTTTTGTTTTTAAATCCAAGCTATTGTGACACCAGATGTAATTGGTGGCACTGACTGGGGAAATGGGCACTGTGAGCCTGACACAGAAGCTGGCAGCAGTGGCAGACAACTAAGTGCATTTACATTACATAGAAAAAATAAATTAAAAAAAAGCACACCCTTATCCCTAACCTAGCTATGCTTTTCCCTATCTTATGAACAGCAGCTACACTTTCCCTCCTTTTACTAAGCATGCAGCTTGAGAATGAATCTAAAATGGATGCCTTCCAGGAGGTGGGAGGGTCTGCTAGGGAGGGTGTGCTGCTAATTGGCTGGAATGTGTATGCTGACTGTGAGGTACAGGGTCAAAGTTTACTCAATGATGACGAATAGGGGGCGGGTCGAACCGCGCATATGTTCGCCCGCCGTGGCGAACGCGAACATGCTATGTTCGCCAGGAACCGTTCGCCGGCGAACCGTTCGGTACATCACTAATTGTCAGCACCAGGCCCACTGGGCTCTTAATCTGGCCCTGGTTAATGTAGTGGTTCTGGTGTCTATAGCCTGTGCCTGTAGGCTTTTTAATGTAAACACTCTGTCTTTTCAGATAAAAGACACTTTGTGAAGACTGGCGTTGGCCCATATGGCAGAGCATATGGGCGGGGCATTGTGATGTCACATGGTGGGCAGGACATATGGAGGGGCAGCAAAAAGTTTTTTGCATAGGGCAGAAAAAAAAATCCTTGCACCAGCCCTGACCTCATGCAGCGTTTGAAGTGTCTCTGAAGCCTGAAAAGACTGTGTATAACACCCTAACAAGATACCAAAGGAAAGGATTACTTTTGTCACAATATACACACACTGATCAGCCACAACATTAAAACTACCTGCCTAGTATTGTGTAGGTCTCCCTCGTGCTATCAAAACCGCTCTGAAGATTCAAAACATGATCTCCACAAGACCTGAATGTGTCCTGTGATACCTGGCACCAATACATCAGCAGCAGATCCTTTAAGTCCTGCAAATTGCGAAGTGGGGATTTGGTGTTCCAGTACATCCCACAGATGCTCAATCGGATTGAGATCTGGGGAATTTGGATGCCAAGGGACACCTTCAGCTCTTTGTCATGTTCCTCAAACCATTCCTACACCATTTTTTCAATGTGAAAGAGGCCACCAGTGTACACCATTGCCATGAAGGATGGAGTACTTGGTACGTGGTCTGCAACAATTACTAGGTAGGTGGTATGTCTCAAAGTAACATCCACATGATTGCCAGGACCCAAGGTTTCCCAGCAGAACATTGCCCAGAGCATAACACTGCCTCTACTGGCCTGCCTTCTTCCCATAGTGCATCCTGCTGCCATCTCTTCCCTAGATTATTGATGCACCATGCACCAAGCCACCTGATCTAAAAGAAAATGTGATTCATCAGAGCAGACAACCTTTTTCCGATGCTCCATGATCCAGTTCTGACGCTCATGTCCCCATTCAAGGCACTCTCGGTAGTGGACCGGTTTTTCGGCTACACAGCCTAATACACAGCAAACTGTGATGCACTGGGTCTTCTGACACCTTTCTATTATGGTTAGTATTACATTTTTCATCAATCTGAGCTAGAGTAGCTCTTCTGGGTGATTGGACCAGATGGGCTAGCCATTGCTCCCTATGTTCATTAATGAGCCTTGGGTGAAAATGACCATGATGCCAGTTCACTACACCCTGTTCCAAATTATGATGCAAATGATATTTTTATCATTTACCTAAATAATTGATGTAAATAACAGTCAGCATAATTCTCATGTTATCAAGAGTACAATTCAAATTTAATGATAACAGTATTTTTTTTAAAACATAAAAAACTTACAATGCACTGTTCCAAATTATTATGCACAGTAAGTTTCAAAACACTTTATAGGTTGTAAAGAACTGAAAATTGTCATTTGTTGTGTTTGCAGCATATTTACTGAAATCAAAAGCTATTTCAATCAAACTTATAACAACATTTTAACTTTTTAAACATTTTAACAGGTCACGTTACATTTTAACATAGGACCCCTTATTTGATAGCAGCGTCACAAGTCTTGCATCCATTGAACTTGTGAGATTTTGGACAGTTTCTGCTTGAATTTGTTTGCAAGATGTCAGGATGTAAGCTGCCTCCCACCCTCATAGATCTTTTGCTTGAGGATGCTCCAAAGGTTCTCAAAAGGATTGAGGTCAAGGGAGGATGGAGGCCACACCATGACTTTCTCTCCTTTTATTCCCATAGCAGCCATTGATGCAGAGGTATTCTTTGCAGCATGACATGGTGCATTGTCATGCATGAAGATGATTTTATTACGGAAAGCATAGTTCTTCCTTCTGTACCAGGGAAGAAAGTGGTCAGTCAGAAACTCCACATACTTTGCAGAGGTCATCTTTACACCTTTGGGGACCCTAAAGGGGCTGACCAGCTCTCTTCCAATGATTCCTGCCCAAAGCATGACTCCACCACCGCCTTGCTGACGTCGCAGCCTTGTTGGAACAGGGTGGCCGTCCACAAACCATCCACTACTCCATCCATCTGGACCATCCAGGGTTGCACGGCACTCATCAGTGAACAGGACTGTTTGAAAATTAGTCTTCATGTATTTTTCTGCCCAATGCAGCCATTTCTGCTTGTGAGCATTGGTTAGTGGTGGCCGAATAGGTTTATGTACAGTTGCAAGACTCTGGATACACCTTGATGTCCGTGGGACTCCAGAGGCACCAGCAGCTTCAAAAATCTGTTTGCTGCTATGTAATGGTATTTTAGCAGCTGCTCTCTTGATCCGATGCATGAATCCGGCAGAAATCTTCCTCAATGTGCCTTTATCTGCACAAACATTCTGTGCTCTGAATCAGCCACAAATCTCTTAATAGTGCAATGATCACGCTTAAGTTTTCATGAAATATCTAATGTTTTCATACCTCGTCCAAGGCATTGAACTATTTCACTCTTTTTGGCAGCAGAGAGATCCTTTTTCTTCCCCATATTGAATGAAAATGGCGCCTTGCTTAATAATGTGGAAAACCCTCCTTTAGTAGTTTTTCCTTAAATTGGGTTCACCTGGCAATCTAATTATCACAGGTGTCCGAGATTGTTTTCAGTGATCAAAAGAGCCCTGAGACACAATGCCATCCATGAGTTAAACTTAAAAACAAAATATTTAATCTTTGTGACACTTAAATAGAATTTGCATAATAATTTGGAACAGGGTGTAGTTGTGCTTCCTTGCACCACTTTTGTTAGGTACTAACCGCTGCACATTGGGTACACCCCACAAGACATGGAGATGCTCTTACCCACTCTTCTAGCCATCTCTATTTGGCCCTTGTCAAAGTCACTTATTTCTTTTTGGCTTGCCTATATTGCCTGCTTCTAACACATGAATTTAAAGAACTGACTGTTCACTTGTAGCCCAACATATCCCACCCCTTGTCAGGTGCCATTGTAACAATATAATCAAAGATTTTTATCTATCAGTGGTTTTAATGTTGTGGCAGAGCGGTGTGTGTGGATATAGATAAAATGCCACAATACAAGAGTATGCAATGATACCTTTTTTTTATTAGACTAACATAATATTTAAAAGACAAACTTTTGAGAGATTTCCTCTCTTCCTCGGGTCTGAAGCAATACTTAAACTCTCAAAAGCTTGTCTTTGAAATATGATGTTAGTCCAATAAAAAAGGTATCATTGCATACTGCAATACTCTGGTATTTTGGAATCTTGTCTACTGGACTAATACGGATAATCCAATCTACACTGATTATAGATAGAGAGTAAAAAAGCTTTTACAGATTGTGTGCTTCTGAGTTGTGGGATGTTTGTGCAACTTGGGAAAAAGTTAAAAAGTTGACAGCTAAAAGCAATTAAATCATAAACTGGTGTCATTAGTGTCACGATTCGGGGAGCCAAACACGCCAACACAAACACACACAAAGTGCAGTACCGGACCTTAGAGTGGCTGGGCTAAGCACACAAAGAATTGTCAGGAAACAAGCCGAGTAAAGGGGAACCAGAAGACAGAATAACGATAGACAAGCCGAGGTTAAAGGGTAGGAGAAAGTCACAAAGTCGGATAAACAAGCCAGAGAGTGTGTAACCAGAAACACAAGTTCAGAAGTAATACTAGCAAGTAAAGACCACAACAGGGTGGAGAGGAACAGGAAAGGTAAGTATTTAAATCCATAGGTTAATTCTGATTGGATAATTTCCAATCAGAATTAACAATCACACGTGGGAGATATCTAAACCTCACACTGTGATTGAGGCACTGTGCCTTTAACGCCGGGTTAGGTGACTGACCCCGGCGTTTGTTAAAACGGGCGGTCTCCCAGCGTGCAGCGTCATGCATGCTGCCGCTGGGGGACACAGAGGAAGACGCGGGCGGCATCCGTGGCTGGGAGGATGCCGCCCGCCAAGCGCATGCCAGGAAGGGGACCGCGGACGGCTGGAGGGTGAGTGCCGCGAGCGGACTGCAACCTCCCCTCGCAGCCGCCCGCGGGACCCAAACTGTATATATAATAGAATGTCAGTCATTGACTGAGTGGTCAGCTAGTGCTCTTAGTCAGTGAATGGGGACAGCCCTAGCCGTGCAGAAATGGGAAGCGCATTACCACACCACCAGAGAGCCCGGCAGTAACCGAGGTAAGCAGGAAACCGTTGCCCCAGTACCGGGGAACTGGGCTGTAGTGTTTATGATAATTGGAGTAACCTTCTAATTATAAAAGACTTAACTTATGTTCACATCAGAAATAGGAGGCCTGAAGAGGGAAATCAGAGAGTGCACCTGGAGAATACTTCTCATTTGACAAGGACAAGAAGACACATTGGATATATGCTCCCACGTTGAACGCGACAATACAGTTCCAACAGCAATAGCCAATAAGGCTGAAAAGTCTTGAATTCAGAGATGTAATCTCTTGATTTAACAGACTCCACATCCTAGATCACTTAGTGGAGGTGTTATTAAATTCAGGAGTAGAATCAGGAGGTCACCTAGGTGAAATGGGCCTTTTAGAATAAAACAAGCCTTAACTACCGCAAGATGCAGTTCTGTTCAGCCTAGTATCACTTATAAATGATGAAAAATTATCAGTATCCTGGAAATGGTATTATGGCGACCAAACGTGCAGATATACTAGGTATGGAAACCCTCCTTTTCTAACTCTGCTTTCTCAGGCTGTCTAAAACTGAAATCAGTAACCCCATAAAGAATATGCAAAATACTCAAAACCGGTTTCCCCCTGACTAGAACAGAAAGCCATTCCTTAGTGGCATAGCATTTAGGCCCAAAATTCTCCCAGGGAGGTGGAGAGTTGAACAAATGCACATACAGGGAAAAAAAATTGTTTAGGTAATGAGGAAAGTTAGCTTCTTCCATGGACCTTGGTGAAAAGTTGCAGCTCTAGTTGTTCGTATGTTTGCAAACTACTGCAGTTACAAGCAAGCAGTCAGGTATCGGGGACATCTCTTCCGCATAATCCATGCATAAAGCAAATGTTTTTTTTTTGTGTCTCATTAGGAAAACTAGAAAGCTACAATTTCTGGGGAAATTGTGTGAAGTGTTCTTGCCTCCACCAGGAGTCTTCAACTGGAGTGGGCGCAGTAACTGTTATTATTTATTTATATAGCACATTTAATTGCAACATTGTTTCCCAGAGTGCTTCACAGTTACATTAAAACATACATTTATATAAACATTAGCAGGTGTACAAAAGGTCCTGTCTATGACATCACTTGCTGCTCCAGCTTGGCACAGGTCAGAGTATTTTGGCGGTTGCCATCTTCAAACGGTCATATTTTAAAAACTATAAATCCTACAGCGAAGAGCTTTATATTGTGAGAATCACAAGACCCAGTCCTACATTTTCATGCATAGTATGTCTCTGAAATATTAAAAATGAAGGCACAGTCCCAGTTTAGAAATTGCCCTTCAAATTTGAGCTGGCTAGAGTGGAGTTTCAATGAATGTCAATGGATGGCGTGAGTTGCAAACAAATGGTCATATTGTGAAAACGATCAGGACTATGGCTTAGCTGTGCACATGTTTAGTGGCAGCAGGGATAGCTGAACATTTTGATATAAGATTTGTGTAGGTGGGCTTGAAAATGAGGGAGTGGTGGCAGTTTAGAAATCATGTCCTGATTTTTCAACTTTTGCCAGCTCCCACTCTAGTTTTGAACATTTTGCCATTCATTCCTATGGGACCAATTTTGCCACAAGAACGACGATGTTCCGTGAACCATTCGTCGAAACGTTCCACAAAGTAATAGCAATCCAATCGGGAACAATCCACACGTTTCAGTATACAGGGAGTGCAGAATTATTAGGCAAATGAGTATTTTGACCACATCATCCTCTTTATGCATGTTGTCTTACTCCAAGCTGTATAGGCTCGAAAGCCTACTACCAATTAAGCATATTAGGTGATGTGCATCTCTGTAATGAGAAGGGGTGTGGTCTAATGACATCAACACCCTATATCAGGTGTGCATAATTATTAGGCAACTTCCTTTCCTTTGGCAAAATGGGTCAAAAGAAGGACTTGACAGGCTCAGAAAAGTCAAAAATAGTGAGATATCTTGCAGAGGGATGCAGCACTCTTAAAATTGCAAAGCTTCTGAAGCGTGATCATCGAACAATCAAGCGTTTCATTCAAAATAGTCAACAGGGTCGCAAGAAGCGTGTGGAAAAACCAAGGCGCAAAATAACTGCCCATGAACTGAGAAAAGTCAAGCGTGCAGCTGCCACGATGCCACTTGCCACCAGTTTGGCCATATTTCAGAGCTGCAACATCACTGGAGTGCCCAAAAGCACAAGGTGTGCAATACTCAGAGACATGGCCAAGGTAAGAAAGGCTGAAAGACGACCACCACTGAACAAGACACACAAGCTGAAACGTCAAGACTGGGCCAAGAAATATCTCAAGACTGATTTTTCTAAGGTTTTATGGACTGATGAAATGAGAGTGAGTCTTGATGGGCCAGATGGATGGGCCCGTGGCTGGATTGGTAAAGGGCAGAGAGCTCCAGTCCGACTCAGACGCCAGCAAGGTGGAGGTGGAGTACTGGTTTGGGCTGGTATCATCAAAGATGAGCTTGTGGGGCCTTTTCGGGTTGAGGATGGAGTCAAGCTCAACTCCCAGTCCTACTGCCAGTTCCTGGAAGACACCTTCTTCAAGCAGTGGTACAGGAAGAAGTCTGCATCCTTAAAGAAAAATATGATTTTCATGCAGGACAATGCTCCATCACACACGTCCAAGTACTCCACAGCGTGGCTGGCAAGAAAGGGTATAAAAGAAGGAAATCTAATGACATGGCCTCCTTGTTCACCTGATCTGAACCCCATTGAGAACCTGTGGTCCATCATCAAATGTGAGATTTACAAGGAGGGAAAACAGTACACCTCTCTGAACAGTGTCTGGGAGGCTGTGGTTGCTGCTGCACGCAATGTTGATGGTGAACAGATCAAAACACTGACAGAATCCATGGATGGCAGGCTTTTGAGTGTCCTTGCAAAGAAAGGTGGCTATATTGGTCACTGATTTGTTTTTGTTTTGTTTTTGAATGTCAGAAATGTATATTTGTGAATGTTGAGATGTTATATTGGTTTCACTGGTAATAATAAATAATTGAAATGGGTATATATTTGTTTTTTGTTAAGTTGCCTAATAATTATGCACAGTAATAGTCACCTGCACACACAGATATCCCCCTAACATAGCTAAAACTAAAAACAAACTAAAAACTACTTCCAAAAATATTCAGCTTTGATATTAATGAGTTTTTTGGGTTCATTGAGAACATGGTTGTTGTTCAATAATAAAATTAATCCTCAAAAATACAACTTGCCTAATAATTCTGCACTCCCTGTATTTCTGTCTATGTAGTGTAAAAACTGTGGGAGGAGTGAGGGTGGTAAATTTGGCTATAATAAGAATAACTAGAAAATCTACAATTTCTGGGGAAATTGTGTGAAGTGTTCTTGCCTCCACCAGTAGTCTACAACTGGAGTGGGCGGAGTAACTTGAGTTACTGTTGTGTGGTTGGAGTAACTGTGGAAAGGTTGGACTGGGCAGAGTAACTGTGTGGAGTGAGTAAAGATAGTAAACATTACACTAACCAATTGATTGATCAAATTTACACATGGCAAGCTTGATAAAGTAAGAAATGCATTTCAACTTTTATTTATTTATATAGCACATTTAATTGCAATGTTGTTGCTCAAAGTGCTTCACAGTTACATTAAAACATACATATATAAAAACATTAGCAGGTGTAAAAAAGGCCCTGTCTATGACATCACTTGCTGCTCCAGCCTGGCACAGGTCAGAGTATTTTGGCGGTTGCCATCTTCAAATGATCATATTTTAAAAAATTCCTACAGCGAGGAGCTTTATATTGTGAGAATCACAAGACCCAGACCTACATTTTGATGCACAGTACGTCTCTGAAATATTAAAAATGAAGGCACAGTTGCAGTTTAGAAATTGCCCTTCAAATTTAAACTGGCTAGAGTGGAGTTTCAATGAATGTCAATGGACGACGTGAGTTGCAAACAAATGGTCATATTGTGAAAACGATCAGGACTATGGCTTAGCCGTGGACATTTTTAGTGGCAGCAGGGATAGCTGAATATAAGATTTGTGTAGGTGGGCTTGTAAATGAGGGAGTGGTGGCAGTTTAGAAATCATGTCCTGATTTTTCAGCTTTTGCTAGCTCCCACTCTAGTTTTGAACATTTTGCCATTCATTCCTATGGGACCAATTTCGCTACAAGAACGACGATATTCCGTGAACCATTCGGCAAAACGTTCCACAAAGTAATAGCAATCCGATCAGGAACAATCTGCACGTTTTGGTAAATTTTTGTCTATGTAGTGTAAAAATTGTGGGAGGAGTTGGGGTGGCAAATTTGGCTATAATAAGAAGAACTAGAAAAGCTACAATTTCTGGGGAAATTGTGTGAAGTGTTCTTGCCTCCACCAGTAGTCTACAACTGGAGTGGGCAGAGTAACTTATCATTTATATAGCACATTTAATTGCAACGTTGTTGCACAGTTACATTAAACCATACATTTATAAAAATATTAGCAGGTGTTCAAAAGGCCCTGTCTATGACATCACTTGCTGCTCCAGCCTGGCACATGTCAGAGTATTTTGGCGGTTGCCATCTTCAAACGGTCGTATTTTAAAAACTATAAATCCTACAGCGAAGAGCTTTATATTGTGAGAATCACAAGACCCAGACCTACATTTTGATGCATAGTATGTCTCTGAAGTATTACAAATGAAGGCACAGTCGCAGTTTAGAAATTGCACTTCAAATTTGAGCTTTGTAGAGTGAAGTTTCAATGGATGTCAATGGACGGCGTTAGTTGCAAACAAATTATTATATTGTGAAAACTATCAGGACTATGGCTTAGCCGTTGACATGTTTAGTGGCAGCAGGGATAGCTGAACCTTTTGATATAAGATTTGTGCAGGTGGGCCTGAAAATAAGGGAGTGGTGGCTGTTTAGAAATCAAGTCCTGATTTTTCAGCTTTAGCCAGCTCCCACTCTAGCTTTGCCATTCATTCCTATGGGACGAATTTCGCCACAAGAACGACGATATTCCGTGAACCATTTGGCGAAACGTTCCACAAAGTAATAGCAATCCGATCGGGAACAATCTGCACGTTTTGGTAAATTTTTGTCTATGTAGTGTAAAAACTGTGGGAGGAGTTAGGGTGGCAAATTTGGCTAAAATAAGAATAATATATATGTGAGATAACATTAAGTGGTCTTGCTATGCAAGAACACTTAATAAAGCATAAATGCGTAGAAAGTTTTAGATTTCAGGTGAATTGACAGGTGAAATAACAAAACTAAAACGCACAAGTTAAACATCTCATTTTAATATTGAATAACTCAAAACACATCATGTTTAATCCACCAGGAATTTTATTTTCATTCAAAACTTATGTTCCAAATATTCTGTTTATTGTGCGTGATGATATGGGATACACAACCCTGAGGGGCCGAATGTGTACCAATGGGAAATATAAAATTCCAAACGAATAAGACGCTGGTGCTGTGAAAACGAAAACTTTTACAAAAACGTTTAAAAAAAAGATACCCCGTAGATTTTTCTAGGACAACTAAAATCCATAGCACAGTTAGGGACACCACAATGTTCTAAGGGTTTTGTGTGTCCATTTGTGAATCCTGAGACTCCTCAGCACGTTTCTCATCATCTGGGAAGAAAAAAAACACAACTATAATCAATATGTGGTAATATTAAAAAGTAGACAACATTTTAAAGGAAAACTGCACTTTTTTTTTATTATAGAAATACAAAGATTGCGTGTAATATAAGCTATGCAGGTATACATTTTTTAATACGAACATAACTGAACACCTTTAACCAGTGTATCTCCTGGCTAATGCCAACTGTGTGAGAGAGGTCAAATATAGTTACATAGCTGAAAAGAGACTTGCACCCATCAAGTTCAGCCTTCCTCACATATGTTTTTACTGTTGATCCAAAAGAAGGCAAAAAACCTAGTCTGTAATGCTTCCAATTTTGCAACAAACTAGGAATAAATTCCTTCTTGACCCCAAAATAGCAGTCAGATGTCTCCTTGGATCAATCAGCTTTTACCCCACTAGAAATTATATCTCTGTATGTTATGTTTTTGCAAGTATTTATCCAATTTCAGTTTAAACATCTGTATGGACTCTGATAAAACCACCTCTTCAGGCAGAAATTTCATATCCTTATTGCTATTGCTGTAAAACAAACAAACAAAAACAAAAAAAACCTTCTCTTTGCCTTAGATGAAATCTCCTTTCTTCCAGCCTAAATGTGTGTCCAATGTATAGCCCTGTTTATTAATAGATTTCCAGATATTTATTGGTTTTAATTAGTATAAATTTGACCCAAGTCCATTTGCAATCTGAACTGCTGAAACACACTGTTTTGCAATGCCTTGCGTTTATCAGTATTTGTCAAGTGCATTAGCTTTTACTCACGCAAAATATTTGATCGGATAACTACTGCTTACGATAAATAGGACTTAAAAGTTTTAGAAGTTAAATTACTTTGTTTATGCTACACTTCCCCTAGCTGTAACTCAGCCTCACTACACATTTCTTAACTTCCCTTATTGCACAGTTTGTTTAATATAGAATTTCTTTGCTCATGCTTTGTTAATTGCCAACCTCCTGTGTTTGATTCAAGTTCAATTAACAGAGCAGGAGATAAGACTTTCTAATAACACATCGTGCTGTAAGATTGGTTTGTAAATTAAATATTTTCATAGAGGCTGTGTAAAACACAGCAAATGGATGTTCACAAAGAATCAACTCTGAAAGGCTGACAGTTGAATAGTGACGCTGCATGGGCATGATCTATTCACCTAAAATCTATTTTTTTATTATTTATTTGCTTATTGTATCCCATTAATGATGGCAACATTGGTGGATGGAGGGCTAGTTGGGAGATGCATTGGAAAGAGTTTTACTCATATGTATGCATACACATACATTATAGCTTCCGGGTATATGGTTATGAAATCTTGTATTTTCTGTAATGAAAAAAATAATAATTCCTTTAACACTGTATTGACTCCCTTGGTATGTTTAAAACCTACTATAGCAACTTTAGCTTTCCAGGGCCCGAAATGTTGTCAACTATGATTTATATAAAATAGAAGGTATTGTGCAAAATCTTAGGGCACAGGGGAAATCTTTCATATATGTGCCGCAGTGCCTAACAGATCACATTTAACTCAGCAGCAATACAGGAAGTGAATATCTAGTGTATTGCCAAGTGCTGTAACTCATTTGCACATAGCAGGTATGCCAATTAAATCACAGTAGGCACAGGCGGCCCCATATGTTTAAGCTTATCTTTCTATTGCTCTGTGCATTTCAAAGCTGTTGTAAACACATAATGCAGAATACTTTAACATTAGAAAGATCAGCTGATATAATAAAGTGTGCCAGTCATAGAGGAAAAGCAAAAAATAAATAGAAATAAAATGCCAGGGACACTATTAAAAAAAATAAAAATAAAAAAATCTTTCTACTGAAATTTACTAACAATTGTAAATATCTAAATACAGTTATTTATGCTATTAAGTTGTTAGATGAACTTAATGCTAGAGTACGGCACTAATTCACTGAACTTAACTTTAGGTGCACTTCTACTTACAATTTGACTAAAGCACACACTACTGTAATTCACATGCTATAACACATGAAAATTATAGCAGGATTGGATTATTCACTGAACTGAAAAAACGTGGAGAACAATTAAAATATTGGGATGACACCGCTATTTCTCCTGTTATTCTGGCCTAATATTTAATAACTCATCTTGTAATTATAAGAAACTATTCTTTAGTAAAAGTGAAGTAAATACAAGGCAACATCCTAAACTTTTTTTTTTTTCTTCTAAAGCATGGCCTTAAGAATTGAAACTGTGCATTTTATTGTTGTAAACAAAAGGAGAGAATCCACAAATTTTTATTGTTTTGTCATTCTTTAGGGATGAGGATACAGAAAAAAGAAGGGAGGGGTGGGGAGGGGGGTAGTTGCAATTCCATAAAGAGTGTGTACAAGTTAGTCATCATATACAGTCTCTGTAATTACATTTGTTGGAGTACACATAATTACTGTTAAACCGTGCAAGGCAGTGACATTCGTGCATTGGCCTTTGGGATATATACTTTTCCCGTACCCTTGGAGTAGATGAGAGGGAGGGAACTAGGGCCTGACCCTATGCTTCAGTGGTATTGTTTGCCATAATTTCCCTGGGGACTGGATATGTGCTTGAAGTCATTTGAGGGTTATTTCGGTTGCTCTTCAAGTTTACCTTTGGACCTCTAGTGTTGTATGGAGTGGTCGTACTCCTTGTGGTCAGTTACTTTGGCATTCCCGTCTGGTGGGGTATGCTTTGGCAAGTATTCTGGCCTCGTGTGGGTCGAGGTCATTCACGACATCAGCTCACGATGGGAGGTTCCCTGTTGTGTCATTTTTGTATGTTTCCCACTTATCCCATGCTATTTCCCAGTATCTTCGGTACTGTTTGTGTGGTTTGTTGGGAGAAGTGGTTTGCCTTCTCATTGTGGTTTCAAAGTGGCCCGCGTGGCTTATTTGTTGTATGCACATGGGGATGGAGGGTATAGTTTGTGATAGCCAGTTTTGTGCTAGAGCGCCTAGGGCTACTATATTTATATGGAAGATGAGGTACCTATCTGGTTTAGGTAGCGACTCTGGGATATTGAAGAGCACATAGTTGTCCAAATTATGAGGTAGGGTGCATCCTGTACTGTGTGTGATGATTTTGGATATGTCTTTCCAGTATTGTTGCAGGTATGGGCAGGTCCACCATATGTGTGCCATTGTTCCTGTGCCTGATTTGCATCTCCAGCAGTGTGTTGGAAGGGATTGATTATATTTGTGTAGTCGTATGGGTGTAAGGTACCATCTATATAGGAGTTTTTTGGCAAGCTCTATGTGTTTTGAGCATAACGTGAAGGATTTGGGGGTTAGGATCATGCGTTCCCATTCCGGTTCAGTAAATTTTTTTGGGGTTTCTGTTTCCCACGCTTTGATAAATCTGTGTTCGTGCAGTTTGCATTTTGTGGGTAGTGTTGTATAGATAGAGGATATGACTTTCTGGGGCGGTGTGGGGCTAATATACATTTCCTCAAATTCTGTCATCTTTTGTGTCTGAGTGTTGATTGTTTTCTCCTGAATTTGTATGCGCAACCATGAGTTTAATTGGCGGTATGAATAATGTGCTACCGTTGGGAGTTTATGTGAGGCCTGTAATGAGGCGAAGGTTGCTAGTCCCGTATTGGTGAGTATCTGGTGTAGAAATTGTATGCCGTGTCTTTCCCATATTCTGTAGTTAAAATCCGGGATAATGTGTGCGATTGATTGACTTATTTATAACATATTTAAATCATATGCAAGTAGTCAAAAAACTTGGTAACTTGGGGTCCGCTAGACGATCAGCTGATGTACTCGGCCAATGAGCTGGCCCTGCACATCATGTTTTAGCTCAGGAAAGCTACTGGTAGCTCTGCTTATTGTTCGATTTTGGTAGTTTCAGGCTTGACCACAAGACAAAACAGTCCCTGCATTGTCTTATGGTATCTGGATACTATTTCCAAAAAATTCAATCAATAGGAGTATTTTATAAAGATTGTATCCTTAAAGGACCACTATAGGCACCGAGACCACTTCAGCTTAATGAAATGGTCTGGGTGACAGGTCCATCTAGGTTTAACCCTGCCTGCTGTAAACATAGTTTCAGAGAAACTGCATGTTTACATATGGGTTAATCCAGCCTCTAGTGGCTGTCTCATTGACAGCCGCTAGAGGCGCTTCTCCCTGTAATTTTCACAGGGAGAAGACACCAGCGTCCATAGGAAAGCATTGAGAAATGCTTTCCTATTGACTGACTGAATGCGCATTCAGCGGATGACGTCGGAAGGGGGTCCCCAGCGCCAAGCGAGCCCGGCGCTGGAGAAAGGCAAGTGTTTAACCCCTTCCTCCCACTAGAGCCCGGCAGGTGTGGGACGGACCTATTAACACTATAGTGCCAGGAAAAATTGTTTGTTTTCCTGGCACTGTAGTGGTCCTTTAAATGGACACTATAGGCACACAGACCAATTCATCTCATTGTTTGCATTGCAGTACTATGGCATCCTCTAGGGGCGCTTCCGGGAGTTTTGATATTAAAACGGTAGTCATGTTTACATTACAGAGATACACGCCCTTGTTAACTACAAAATGTGGGCTGCAACATTTGAGCAGTATATAAAAAGGGTAAATGAGCAGCATTACAATAATAGCACATATAGCTTTGGACATAAAATTATTTTAACTATTTAAAGTAATACCTTTTCAGTTACCCATCTGGCTTACAATTTATGGATATGATAAGGAAAATGTAAAATTAAAGATGTGGAAACCATACTAATACGATGAGTGCATACAGCAAAATCCCTTGTTTATTGACTTGGTGAAGGCAATATGCTATTTTATATATCTGTTTGCATTTATATTAGGAGGTTATATTTTGCTTTGCTCCATTTTGAGTTTTGCATAATTAAAGCATTGTTTAAACACAATGTTACAGGAGTGTAAATCAAGTGGCTCTCTGATGTTGGTGCTGAATGGTCTTCCAACTTCAGAAATGCAGTTGAACAGGAGATTGTAGTGGACTATGGAGCAATGGAACATAGTTACTGATATTAGGGCACAATGCTCGATGTAACAAAATAAAAATAAAATAAAAAAAAGTAAGATCCAACACAGCACTTGCACTAGTAAAGGAAGGGTTTAACCCAGAACTTAATAAACTGAAAAGGAATGAAAGAAAAAAGTCTGACGTTTAAAGTTTCTCTATGCTAGTATGGAAAATGTATTTTAAGGTGGAAGTTTTATCAGAAGCAAATTAGAATTCAAAAAGATACAAAGTATATACAATAATTGGCTTGTGTCACCCTGTGTAACCAAAATGTTTCAGTTTCACAGTTTATACTTTCACATCAGAGATACCTATTCCCATGCTGTATTAAATTTCAGTTGCTAGGTGTCCTGATGTTTATACTATACACATGAATTTCAACAAACCAATATTATTAAAGGAACACTATAGTGTTAGGAACACACATATGTATTCCTGACCCTTTAGTTTTAAGACCACAATCTAGCACCTCTCACCGCCCCCCTCCTAAATATAGTAAAATCTTACATTGATTCCTCTCTGCTTCTGGCTCGGTCCCTGATCTGCCTGTATAGCAAACATCATCAAAAATGGTTTTTTTAAGCCAATCACAATGCTTTCCGGTAGGAAAGGAGACCGTCAAGGAGGAAGAGAAGGGGCAGAGCCAGCACCAGTCAAACATAGCCCTAGTCAATCAGCATTTCCTCACAGAGATGCAATGAGAAAAATTCAGGGTCTCCATGCAGAGGGGGGAGATACTGAACGGCAGTCACACTGTGCAGCACCTCTAGTAGCCATCTAAGGGGAGGCCAGCGGAGTGATCACTAGACTGTATTGTAAACACTGCATTTTCTCTGAAAAGATAGTATTTACTACAAAAAGCCTGAAGGGAATAATTATACTCACCAGAATAAATTCAATAAGCTGTAGTTGTTCTAATGATTATAGTGTCCCTTTAATATAATAGCTCTCTAATACACTCACCTATACTAGGTTTGCTCACACTTCCTCACAACGTATCAAAGTTGAGCCTATGCTGATCAGCTGCTCTTCTCCATACCTTATTTTTGGCACATATATGAACCCTCAGTTTTCAACAACAGAAACACGACAAACTAAAAGTGAAAAAAGTACTATAGGGACCCTCTGATGAAGGTGCCATTAACCGCACTAAAACACACTTAAGCAAATAGCAAAAAAAAAAAAAAAGGAAGGGAGTGAGTGAGTGAGGGAGAAGAGCGGCTGAACAGTATAGAGTAAACTGGTAATTATGGAAGTGTGAGCAAACCTATTACACATGAGTATTAGAGATCGATTCTATACATTCTAAAAACAGCTCTTTTTCTTTAATATACAGCAAGTGGTCAGGTGTCAGCAATATACACAGGAATGAAACTCATCTACCAGGTAGCAGATTACTCATTGAAGTGGTCTGGGTGCAGTGTCCCTGTCCCCTTAACCCTGCAATGTTAATTATTGCAGTTTTGGTAGCAGATGTCTACCAAACAGCCACTCATGACCCTTCCTGATGTTTTATTGAGTTATACTGTGTGAAACAAAGCTGGACAACCTCATGTCCAGCATCTTGAAAGCATCTTGGTGTTCAATGCGCATTCCTAACCATTGTGACTTTGGCAAAGCCAGACCTGGCACCGAGGGACATAAGTGCAGGAAATCAGGTAAGTGGAAAAGTAAAAAAAAAAAAAAAGTCTATTAACCTTTTATCAGGGGATAAATGAGGGGGGCGCACTATAGTATTTTATTTTCCTAACACTATAGTGTTCATTTAATAGTGTTATAAACGTTAAATGGTATATTGTGATACAGACACATATTGCTTGATTGAACAATATCTAGTTTGAAGTTATAATCTAGGTTTGTTGAATTCATGTGTATATAAACATCAGGACCCCTAGCAATTGAAACTGAATAAACGGTTTGTCAAGTCATTTATTTCCCTATAGAGGCCATAGTAAATAAAGCCTGGGAAAGGGTTTCTGATGTAATAGTATAAACCGGGGGGTAGGCAACCTTTAGCACTCCAGATGTGGACTAGATCCTCCATAATGCTCTTACACCTATAATGCTGGCAAAGCATCATGGGAGGTGTAGTCCAAAACATCTGCAGTGCCGAAGGTTGCCTATGCCTGGTACAAACCAAAGGCAGGCAAGATTGGTCATTCCAGATGTTGTGTACGATAAGTCCCATAATACTCTTGCAACCATAATGCTGGCAAAGCATCAGGCGAGATGAAGTACACAACATCTGGAGTGCCGAAGGTTGCCTACCCCTTGAGACATTGTGGTTACACATGGTAACACAAGCTAATTATTGTATACACTTTGTTTCCTTTTAAATAATCATTTGCTTTTGATGCAACTCCCAAAATACACAAATATCTTCACACGAGCATAGAGAAACTTTCAACTTTGGGAGAGTTTCCTTTATTTCTTTCTAGCTGACGACTGATGGAATCTTATAGTAGACGGCGTGGGGGGGGAAGAAACGTCTACCTTTGTCTGATACCATCAAAGTTTATTGTATGTGTAGAAGCCCTATAAAGGGTTAAATGTGAAAGGGTTTATAAAATACCCCTTCCTGTCTCATTGGAGATTCTTGGCTGATATCAGCATATCTAATGGCTAGTGTAGGACTCACCTATTGAGGCTTGCCTTGATGTGGCAGGTGATCTTATATATTCAAATGGCCATTGGAATAAAACTAAAGAGCCTCCAGTTCGTTTAGATGTACATAGAGATTTGGGCCAGAGCGCAGGTAACGGTCTCGTGTTTTTTTACTACTATATATTTTGAGCTGTTCGATACTAAGCCACTGCTTTATTTTTGGGTTTGTATATAATTCTAAAATCAGCACAATCCAAGGTGTTTTATGTGAAAATTTTAGTAAACATACCGATTCCCTTTTATTGCCTTATTCAAAGCAAGTCTCTAAATGAGCACTCAGTCTGCTCTTTCATTGTGTGTTTTTTTCTATCCTCTCTTTTATTGTGTGTTTAACATGCTGCTCTTGACTTTTATTTACATTAATATGCCGAAAATCAGAATAGAAGATTAACTTACTTTCTAGAGTTTGTTGAAGCTCATGAATGGTATTGAGAAGAACGTGAAACTGTTTTCTCCTTAATTCCAGCTACAAAATAAAGAAATACATTAGGTAAAAAAATAAAATAAATAAACTTCTGTTATTTTACCTTATTACCAAACTTGACCCCGCATATCATAACCTACTGACCTGCAAAAATTACAATCTCTCTACAATCTTGAGTGAAAAAGTTAGTCTTCAGAAAGTAGAACTCTACTAAGCCAAGTCATTTTGATATCAGTAAAATCATATGTAGGACAAATCATTCCCATCTCTTTATATAGCTGATTAGGACACTATTATTCGGATTATTTTACTTAAGTCACAATTCGTTTGCAGCAAAGCCTATTGAAACTAATTTTTATTAGCATGCAAACCAAAATAAGCATCTTCAAACTGAAATTCTACACAGCTGAAAAGATAGAAAAATGATTAAAAGGAATCTTACCTTATCCTCCACATTCTGTTTAGTTTGTGACAATTGCTGAAGCTCTTCTCCTAAAGTATCAAGTTGTCTGAAGAAAAAAAAAAAAAACCCAAAAAACAGGAAGATATAAATTGGATATTTATAAACTGACCAAAACAACATTTTTTTAATCCTACAACAAAATTGCGCACAATTAACCAGATGTAGAGCCTTCTAAATGTGTGTGTGTTGGAAGATACAAACCTCCGAGCTCTTAATGAATTTTTAGTGAGTGAAGTGCAGAGATGATGGCTGCTTGTCAGGAAGGGAATAAACTAGGGGAAGGAGCTACAGTAACATAACAAGAAGAATTTCATTAAATATGATGTAGTTTCTGTTAGAAAGGGGTTATAATTGCTGCACAATGTCCATCTTTAAATATGGACAAAAAACCACCACTAGAGACAAAAGAACCAAGATGGCAGATGTACACAAAAAAACAAAACACAAATTTCCCAAGAATTTGCTACACTACAGTGCTAAAGTTCTACTTGAGGTAGAGTTAAACCATTTCAAGCCTTAGTTCAACAGATCGTTGATCTTGGGTTTTAAATTATATAGAACTGAAACCACTTGCGGCTGCTGACACTCCTGTTAATACTAATGCATTGAATGTCATGTAATGACTCATGCAGTCGAGCAAGGGATCTTGTCATTCTTTCACATGTGTCTAAGCCAATTTATTTATTGCAACATCTTCTATAGTACCTCATACATAATGTTCTCTTACTTTAATGTTGCGTGTCTGTCTGGGTGATGCTGTATCACTTTGGCCAACGCATCGTATTCTGAAAATGAAAATTTAGTGGATTATACATTTGTTTGTGTGAACGAATTAATTAACCAGTGCCACTATAATAAGGGGGTGTTTTTTTACCTTGACGATTCTTTCGGATGCGTTTCGCTTGCAAGATCTGCTTCTTGCACTCTGCAATTTTCTCATGCGCTGCAGCAATGCTACTCTCTTCACATGTAAGGAGACAATGCAAATACAAACTTGTTAGTGTCCACTCAAAAGGAGCTATAGGGAGTTATTACTCAATACAGAGGACAATACATTTTGACATACATCCCAAGTTTTTGATTTATGGTGGCACATGCCTAAAATGTGATTATAGGTTTTCCAATCCCACATTACCGCTCAGATAGAGATATTATATAACACAAGAACCAGCGCACTCACCTATCCACTAAACAGCAACTTCAATGTTGAAAGATTTTATTTGTTTTTTTTAAAAACACCTAATCTAGGCAAAAATAATGGGGGTTTAGTTACATTATATGATCATACATTGCATAAGCCTGCCACAACGTCAATGTACCCCATCTTTGGCAGGTCCTACACTAACAGCCTAATGTCTGCTCTTATGAGATTAACCTACTTGGGGAAAGAAATTCCATCTGGGGCTCTCTGCAGTACAAGGCTAAATAGGGCCCTGGGATGAGGCACCTGTGACAGGGAGGGGTGCAAAACAAATAAAATCTTTCAACATTGAAGTTGCTGTTTAGTGGATAGGTGAGTGCGCTGGATCTTGTGTATTGTATTATTTGGCCCCCAGCAGCACCCCCATTTATGCATGTTAAGGTGAGTGCAGCCAACCCCCTCTTGTTTTATATATATTTGGGAGTCTAGCCAACTCCTTGGTTTTGCACCCCTCCCTGTCACAGGTGCCTCATCCCAGGGCCCTATTTAGCCTTGTACTGCAGAGAGCCCCAGATGGAATTTCTTTCCCCAAGTAGGTTAATCTCATAAGAGCAGACATTAGGCTGTTAGTGTAGGACCTGCCAAAGATGGGGTACATTGACGTTGTGGCAGGCTTATGCAATGTATGATCATATAATGTAACTAAACCCCCATTATTTTTGCCTAGATTAGGTGTTTTTAAAAAAACAAATAAAATCTTTCAACATTGAAGTTGCTGTTTAGTGGATAGGTGAGTGCGCTGGATCTTGTGTTTTGTATTATTTGGCCCCCAGCAGCACCCCCATTTATGCATGTTAAGGTGAGTGCAGCCAACCCCCTTTTGTTTTATATATATTTGGGGAGTCTAGCCAACTCCTTGGTTTTGCACCCCTCCCTGTCACAGGTGCCTCATCCCAGGGCCCTATTTAGCCTTGTACTGCAGAGAGCCCCAGATGGAATTTCTTTCCCCAAGTAGGTTAATCTCATAAGAGCAGACATTAGGCTGTTAGTGTAGGACCTGCCAAAGATGGGGTACATTGACGTTGTGGCAGGCTTATGCAATGTATGATCATATAATGTAACTAAACCCCCATTATTTTTGCCTAGATTAGGTGTTTTTAAAAAAACTAATAAAATCTTTCAACATTGAAGTTGCTGTTTAGTGGATAGGTGAGTGCGCTGGATCTTGTGTTTTGTATTATTTGGCCCCCAGCAGCACCCCCATTTATGCATGTTAAGGTGAGTGCAGCCAACCCCCTTTTGTTATATTATATATATATATATATCTCTCTCTCTCTCTCTCTCTCTCTCTTTTCAAATAGTTATTAGGTACTTAGCATAAAATTAAAATAACAATAATAAAAAAGGGAAGAGGATCCATCAGAATTTACAATTATTTTTTTTGTAAATTATTGATCTGCTTATATTTATGGATGATAAAAACAATTTATATATTTGTATCCATCGATGTAAAACAAAAAACAATTTTGTACAACAAATAATCCACAGTTTGAATATCTTGAATTATAAAACGATAAGAATTTTTAATCTTGTTTTCCCACTCAGTCTCGAAATAACGAAGCTGATCCTAGAATAAAGATAGCTGCCTAATAGCCATCTAATACGATATATCTCTTAACCACAGAGAATAAAGGGGTGAAGGATGAGCAAGAAAATAACCCCACAACCAAAATAATCCAAACAGCCCCAACATGAATATGCCGTATGGTTGATCTCAAATATTGACAATATACTTGTTAGCTCTACCACGGTAATATGGTTGGCTGACATGTCTCTATAAGCAATACCTTAGATTTTTCATGACAAAATAAAATGAATAAAACAGATTTATTGTTTCATGTGTAGATAAAGTCTCCTTACCAATGTCGTTATATATTTTTTCATAATTCTCCATTTCCCGCAGGTTCATATCATGTACGAGAAGAGTTTTTCCCATGGAAAACTCACATTGAGATAGGGTGCTCAGCATTCGCTGGTACTGGGTATATCTGAAAAACACAGGACATGGAGGATCAATGAAGGAGGATCTCAGTTATATCTCAGTCTAATAATTAGGAGTGTGGATCCAAAATATTCATTCTGCTTCTAAAGATTGCATTGTGTTGGTCACAACCTAGATGATAGAAAATATGGGCCCTCTCAAATATAAATATATATATATATATATATATATATATATATATATATATATATATATATATATATATATATATATATATATATATATATATATATATTTTTTTTTTTTTTTAAGGTTTTATGCCAAAACTATATATGGCACAGAGAACTAGGGACTTGAGTGAAGTCAAGAGGCAGCTTTATTGGAAAGGTTAAAAGGCACACTATAGTCACCAAAACAACTTTAGCTTAATGAAGCAGTTTTGCTGTATAGATTATGCCTCTGAAGTTTCACTGGTCAATCCACGGTCATTTAAGATTTAAAATCACTTTTGTTTCGGTTTAGCAGCTTGCATGAAAACGAAATGGCTTCATTTTTTGGAAACTGATATTTAATTACATACATGAGGATCCTGCAGGGTCTAGCAAGCTATTAACTGAGCAGGAAATAAGTAATTCTAAATTAAGCAGAATTTGCATTAAAGGAAGTGAAACCATTTGATGATTCATAGAATGTGATGTAACATAGAAACATAGAATTTGACAGCAGATAAGAACCATTTGGCCCATCTAGTCTGCCCAATGACTCTTTACAGGAAGTATTTAGGAAGGCTGTGTAAGTCACATGCAGGGAGGTGTGACTAAGGCTGCATAAACAAAGTGATCTAACTCCTAAATGAAAGAATTTAGCAACGAAAACGCAGGGGCATGAACTACTCACCAAAACTGCTTCATTAAGCTAAAGTTGATTTGGTGACTATAATGTCCATTCAAAGCAGCATTTTGAATCACAAATTGGTGGGGATTCTTATTTGCATGTGTCCTCCCATTCCAATATTTAAAATTAAAAGTGGAAACAGAATAAGGAAGCCAGAGTTCATGCAAGACACAGGAAAGTGTAACAAAAACAAGTTAGTTTTCTACTTGCCTACACTGCATGATTCACCCAGATAAATGTTAAAATAGTGTTTATTAGAGAGGAGCTGTCGCTAACAGTTCCCTCTCTGCAATAAAGATATAATTTCACATGTGCATATTATAGAAGAACATTTTGCACCAACATAATTTGGCAACACTATTCTACTGTGCATGTGTAAAATGTATCCAATGAGGCGTGCTACACATGTTCTATGAAATAGTAAAAGTTCTCTAGACAGGAGAACTTACAATCAAAATAGCATATAAAGCAAGGCTTGACAAATTTGCTTGAAATCTAGGAGCTAGCAAAACAAAGTTAGGAGTCAGGATTTTTTTTCTTTTTTTACTGACAAAGTTTTATTTTCATCAACAAAAATACAATTCTTCGAGGGACAATCTAGTCACAGAACCACTACATCTTAAAGGAACACTCTAGGGTCAGGAACACAATGTATTTCTGACCCTATAGTGTTAAAAACCCAATCTAGCTCCCCTGCAATAAAGCTAGTAGTCTGCTGCTGCTGGCTCTGCCCCTGATATGCCTGCTTGGCTGACATCAGCAGAAGTAAATCTCTCAGCCAAACACAATGCTTTCACATTGTCAGTAGGCAGATCAGGGGCAGAGCCAGCCCAAGCCAAACACAGTGCTGGTCAATAAGCTTCTCCTCATAGAGATGCATTGAATCAATGCATCTCTATGAGGAAAGTTCAGGGTCTCCATCACTGCCCCAGGAAGCACCTCTAGTAGCCATCTTAGGAGTGGCAAGTGGAGGTATCCCTACCCTGTCATGTAAACACTGCCTTTTCTCTGAAAAAAAAAACTGTGTATACTGCAAAAAGTCTGAAGGAAAGGATATTTACCAGAACAAATACAATAAGCTTTATTTGTTCTGGTGACTATAGTGTCCCTTTAATGTAGTGGCTCTGGTGTCCATAACTTGTCCCTCCAGGCCAAGCAGTGAAAATCCTGTCTTTCCAGAAAAAAAGGTAGTGTTTACATTGCTGCCTAGACATCCACTAGAAGTGCTTCTTAGAACAGTGCTGCAGAATGCTCAACACCTACAATCAGAGTCTCCACGCTCTGCATGGTCTGCCAGTAAGTAAAAACACCTTTCCCATGCAATCGGAGGGGGAGCCGATCACCTAAACATAAGCACTCACAGTCAGACACACAATCACTGTTTTTACTCACTGGCAGACAGGCACACTTTTACATTCTCTCACACACGCACAAATTATAATAATTTTTTTTTATTAAGTTCACCCAGCCTCCCTACCTTTGGGAGAGCTGGAGTGGATCCTTTAACTGGGTGCTGAAATCTTCAAGCTCTTCTTGCTCTGCACTCTTCCGCCCCGTTTAGTGATGCCGGGCCGGAGTGACATTGTATTCAGGCTCCTGGCATCACACCAGGTGGCACGAGCGAGCAGAGCAGACCTTGGAGATTTCAGTTCCTTTGACACCCGCATTGCTTGCGCCGCCTTCATTCCCCCTCAGCCGAATGGTCTGACAAACACCCAGGCAAAATTCCTAGTCTCCATGAGATCTGACAAGCCTGGATATAAAAGATCCCTTACATGGCATTCACTGAATAACAATATAGATAAGTGAAGAATAGAATTACGCCATTTAGTGATTCTTCTTTTTTTTTTTTTCTCCTCCTAATTTTACAAAAATTATTTATTCTTAAACTCCTTAATTTAAGATATTTCTACAAAAGACAGGGTATTCATTGTTATAACACATGTAAAAACTATTCAACTTACAAATACAGAACTTTATAACCAGTCTCTGTGAGTCAAATGTACGTCAACCCATAGTTATTCTTATCAGTGATACAAACTACGTTTTTTTATGTTACCTTGTCAAGCCATTCCTATGATAGGTGTGAGTTTAATCATATCATATCATATATCATATCAGCATTAGTCCTTACTGACTAAATAGCAGTTGTAAAAAAAAAAAAAAAAAGAAGATAATTTCTAGTTTATAGAGCCTCTCCGTTACCATAATAGAAACAGAATTTCTGGGCATTTAAACCACCAATATTGTGTATTGTGTAATCAAATGCTACAAAGAACTACACAGTTTAAAGGAACACTAAAGGGTCAGGAACACAAACCTTTATTCCTGACCCTATGGTGTTAAAACCGCCATCTAGCCCCCCTGGCGCCCACTTGCCTCCCTAAATATAGTAAAATCTTACTTGTATTCAAGGTTGAAGCTGCTGCCTCTGACCTCCCAGCAGTCATTATAAGAAGTGGTGGTCTGAGTAAATCACAATGCTTCCCCATAGGATTGGCTGAGACTGTCAAGGAGGCAGATCAGGGGCAGAGCCAGCACAAGTCACTGGTCAATCAGCAGAGCCCTGGCCAATCAGCATTTCCTTTAGAGATTAATTGAATCAATGTATCTCTATGAGGAAAATTCAGTGTCTGCATGCAGGTAATGGAGACATTGAATGGCAGTGCGACACACTAGGCAGGACTGCCCCAGGATCTCTAGTAGCCAATGGAGGTATCCCTAGGCTGTAATGTAAACACTTAATTTTCTCTGAAAAGACAGTGTTTACTCAAGGCCGGTGCAAGGATTTCTGCCACCCTAGGCAAAGATCCATTTTGCCTCCCCTTCATGTTACTCACTCACTGACAGACAGACACACAGACACTCACTGACATGCACACACACACACGCGCAATGACAGACACACACATTCACTGACAGACATATACTCACTCACTGATACACATACACAGACACTAACTGACATACATACACTCACTGACAAACACTCAAACATTCACCTCCCTGGCTTCCAGTGTGGGGCAGCCTCTCACTCCTCCCGCCCGCTGTTTAGTATGCCTCAGCAGAAATTACGGCATATTCTGGCTCCCGGCATCACAGAGGACGGAGAGCCTGCAAGAAGACCTCGCCGCCTGCATTCTCCTCCGGGCACCGTCATTTGATGGCAGAGCAGCACCTGTCATCAAGGTTAAGAAGGTGCCTGCTCTGCCATACTGTGACATGGCTCCTTTGGGCACCTGGAGGATGGGCAGCTGTGTTTACTGCAAAAAGCCTAAAGGGAATGATTATACTCACCAGAACAAATACAATAAGCTGTAGTTGTTCTGGTGACTATAGTGTCCCTTAAACAGTTGTAATGTGACACTGTCATAATCACTGCAACAGAAAAATAAATAGAACGAAAACAGATAAATACAGTTGAAAAATATTAAGACAAAGACAAACTGAAATCAGTCTTACCCTTCTTCCTGGGCGCTGGAATTGCACCACTTTATGAAACTTTTTACCATCAAGTTAATTCTTCGATCATCGCCAGCTCCATCACCATCAATCAAAAGTCTCTTGCGTATAACTTCATCTATCAAACAAAACAACAGGCTAAGTACCAGGAACAAGGCAAAACATCACTAGTTTAGCAGCAACACTAAACAGAATACTGAACTGCAGATTATGGGCATGTTTATGATATGACAGCAATGCAGAACTCAGGTATTACTTATAAATATTTGCCAGCAAAACATAAAGCAAAAAGCAGACAGGATGATTTTAAAAGACACTCCAAGCAAGAGACTAGATTACATATTCTACATGAGATAAGTTCAAACATCACCAAGAATTAAGAGCTCCTGACTGGTGGAGCCACTTCCTTATCGCGACAGCGCTCTCTGGTGGACACTCTCTCAGGACACTCTCAGGCCATATGTGCGGTACTGCCGGGCCCTGCTTAGCTCTATAAAGCTAACCACATTCTGTTAATGGAGAAGACCTGATGCAGGGATTGCAGCTGCGGGTGCCTGACAGGATCCAGGTAAGTTTTCAAATCGTTCTAAAATGGTTAGATTACTAAGCATGGGATGGCACCTAGGCTTCTGACAACATAACCCCTCTAGTGTGCTGTAATGGTGCTGGGTGTGTCAATAACTGGAGTGCTTCAAAAAAATACTTAAATCACCTCTTGTAGCATATATTACAAAGAATACTACATTGGCTTGTTTACAAACATCAGGAGGCATTATGTATTATTGTGCAGGCACAGGTTTTCTGGAATAATCACAGAGGACAACTAATCTCTCTTAATGTTCTATTACAACAACAACAACAACATGGTCATTCACATTTCACCTATCATTATTACTGTCACTGAATAAAAAAAGAAAACAAACATTGCAATCAATATTCTGCTAGCATTCATAACATGCTCTACATGCTTAAAAAGGTTTGAGTGGACAAAGACTTACTTGCAGTAAATCAGCTGTAAACATGTACTACAACTTCCAGAATAATCAAACATCCATAGATTCGCAAAGACTAATGGGACTTTGAATCTACAGGAACAGAAGATCCAAAGGAAGACTGAGCATCGCAGAAGAATCTGTCCTATATAGGTGCTGGAAGCTGTCCACCATTTTACTTATCACCTTTTAAAAACTATCAGATATATTTATTCAATATGGCACTGTCACTTCTGAGCTTTTCATTAAAGAGTTACTCCAAACACCATGACTACTTTAATGATTTGAAGTGCTTATTAATGTGCAGTGTGATTGTCAATTGTGTGCTGGGAGCTAGTTGCACCCCCCAGTAAACGTGGCATTTGCAGCCAGAACCCTGTTCCGAGCTGCCAATGTCAATTCTGTGCATATTTTGCATTTGTCATCAGTGCACAAAGCACACTGGCGACAGGCGTGCTAATCTCTCCCCTTGCAGGCAGAGCACCTGCAAGGGGTAGATAGTTTTCTCCTTACTCCGCCCTTCTGGTATTTTTTTTTTTTTTTTTAAATCCTTTTTTAAAATCCTTCGCCAGCTTAATGGTCCAATCAGAGGTTTCTCTATGAGAAGTCTGTGATTGGACCTTGCAAGGCCCATATGACATAAGACAGAGGTGTGAAGTCAACGCCACGAGCTTCACCTTGTGCTGGATTCCAGGTAAACACTTGTTTTTGCAGCTTGTAGTGCACATGCAAGTGCTCATTTTCCACAGAATAGCACTCTCTCACTCAAAAGGGTTGGAGTAACCCTTTAAGGTAGATTATGGTCAGTGGTGGAATTTCCTATTAATTCCAACTCAGTCAAAAAAGGTTACACAAGACATTGGAGGAGATGGAGCAAAGCGTTCTATTCTAAAAAGTGATGGAAGAAATGTAAAAAGGGGAAGAATCATCAATGGAATATTTTTGCTCGTTCCATTGGTCTACATGGTAATTACCTAATGTCTAGTACTTTAGAACAATATTTAGACCAGGCAACAAGAAAGATTCCCAGGCACTCAAGGTGTGAAAGCCACAAAAAAAAAAAAAAAGACAGCAACGTTTCAACCTACTGAGAGGTTTTTTTCAAGCTCGCTGTCTTTTTGTTTCAATAAATCTGCCTGCGGCTTTCACACCTTGAGTGCCTGGGAATCTTTCTTGCTGCCTTAACGTGTTGGGATTGCTGGTTCTGTTCCGGAGCACCGGTGGCTACTGGGATGGAGTGCGGTTCCTATGATCACTTTTGCAATATTTAGACCAAAACACTTTGAAAACTCTTCCTCTTTGTTTAATGTGAGTTCTGAAACGTGGACACAGACAGACAGTCCACATCCTGCCATGGTGAGGCAGCTAATGGGAACAGCACAAGTGCAAGATTATCAAGGTAGGTCCTAAAATCTTGCAACATCTTTCATAGAACGGTTTTGTGATTATCAAGGTAGTTCTTGTAATCTTGCAAGATCTTTCCTTGAGTCAATAAGCATAACTGCTGGCATGTAAAAGATAAAAGTACTAAGGAATGAGAACTTAAATTAACAAACCCCCCCAAGTTACCAACTTATGATCAACATGTCTCAATAAGGTGTCTTTGAAAAATACAAAGACCCCACAATTGTCTGTTTTAAAGCAACAGTATTGGCACCCAGACCCTTTCGTCTCATTGTAGTGGTCTGGGTGCAGTTTCTGTTTCCCTTCGTCCTGCAATGTAAAACATTGCAGTTTCAGGGAAACTAATGTTTATATTGCAGTTCAAAAATGGCCTCTAATGGTGCTTCCAGTAGTGTCACAAGGTTTGACTCTGTAAAAGGACGATGGACTTCCTCACACTCTTCATGAGGATGTCCAGCGTCAGAGAAAACCCAGTAGGAAAGCATTGAGGCACTGGGTTTTCTCTGACGCTGGACATCCTCATGAAGAGTGTGAGGAAGTCCATCGTCCTTTTACAGAGTCAAACCTTGTGACACTACTGGAACCACCATTAGAGGCCATTTTTGAACTGCAATATAAACATTAGTTTCCCTGAAACTGCAATGTTTTACATTGCAGGACGAAGGGAAACAGAAAGTGCTCGCTACACATGCGCATTAGGTCACCCCCATCGGATGACGTGGAAAGCAACCCAGCGCTGAGGAACATACAGAATCAGGTAAGTAAATATTTTTTTTTTTAACCCCTTTATGTGCCAAAGGGAGGGGGGTGCGACGAAGGGGGCGATCAGAGGGCACTATAGGTTTAGGAATACAATTTTGTACAGGCACTACTCACTTACCGACCGAGTTCTGTTCTTAAGACCAGGTCGTAAAACAAATTGGTCAGTAAGTGAGGATGTGCAAGAGAGCAGGTCTATGTTACCCCGAACATAGACAAGCTCTCTAATGTAGGGAATCCCCACGCTAGAGAGCTGGTCGTAAGTGTGAGCCATCGTAAAACAGGTATGTCGGAAAGTAAGGACCACCTGTATTCCTAACACTACAGTTTTCCTTTAAAATAGCTCTATCATCTTGGAGTGTTTCATAAAGATACAATGCTTATGAACTACTCATATTGACTGCTTGGAATTTGATCAAAATTCTCAACAACCAAAAGATATAAGACAAAGTATCAGAAGCCATTATAAGACAAAGTTTTAACGACAGCTGTGAAACATTGTGCACTGCGAGCAACTGAGTTTCATCTGATCTTGTGGGATCTTGCACAGGTCAGTGATGTGGGTTCCTAGCAAGTTATGTGCCAGGAATTGAAGTAGGTCTCCATCATCTCCCAAGATGTCACGTTTCAGGAAAGTACATCTCTCTGCAGCTTATCCTCCTGGCCACCACACATGAGGTGTGCATTTCATCTTTGAAAACATACAAAAACCCAGAAAGTGATAAAATTCACAAGTTAGTATTATAGGTATTTATATATCGCCAACTTATTCTGCAGCGCTGTTTAAATTTAACAATAAATGAGACAATTACAAAATGTTACAGGAACAACATTGTACAGCGCTACAGAATTTGCTGGCGCTTTATAAATAATAATAATAATAATAATGAGGACCCTGCTCAAACGAGCTTACAGTCCATAGGACTGCAAGCATGAAATTAATGTTTTTGACCAAAATAGCTGAACTAATGGGAGTTTATTCACTAAATTCCAAAATGTAGTCAACAATAGCTGGTGTGGGGGTTCTCTGAATCACTTGCAGTAACATCCTGGCTATTCTGGGTTATTTTAGTCTGCATATTGCCATTTGAATTTTAATTTGTTACAATTCTGAGTTTACTAAATAAACCCCCATTGTATAAAATGATAATCAGTGGCTGGAATTTAGAATGTTAAATAAAAAATAAAACTCTAAATATTATACCTGGACAAATAATGGAAACAGTGAAGTATTTACAAGTGAAAAAGGGGAAGGATCTAAAAATAAAATAAAGGAGCCTGTACACTGCTTTAGCCAGCAAAGCTTACAATCTACTCTCAGCTCCTATAAGCATTACTACCAGGGAGCTTAGTGCTAAACATATGGAATAATGAATCAGTAGAAGTAACAAGGGCTTCTCCCAGGCTAGGCCATGCTGTATGGAGAAGCCTGGGTGAATCATTGGGTCTATCCCCCTGAGAATGCACTGTGCCCGGCAGGCTGTTCAATCCAGACCGCGGCTTTGCGGCCTAGCCGGCTCCCTGCCTGCTCCGGCGGTGTGAGGGTTACCGGGGAGGGGAGTAAAGGGGGCCCAGGGCTACCTACAGTCAGAGAGGAGACTTACCGTCCGTAACGGCTCCCATGTCGGCGAGTGAGTGAGGTCAGACTCCCACAATGCAGCCGGAGCCAGGCATGGAGGCCGCACTCACCGCCTCGCACTCACTATAAGCTCCCCCCAGTGCCTGCCAGCAGCCTCTCCCCCTCCCAGAGCTCAGCCGGGCCCGGGCCCCCAGGTGAGTGCGACATCATATCATACACCGGGCAGGGAGCTGGGGGCACATTACCCCATCCATGGCATCAGAAATAGATCAATATATACATTATTATATTACCAATTACTGTGCCCTGCGAGAAAACACACACACATGGACATTATATATATATATATGTTTATATGTTTATATATATATGTGTGTGTGTGTGTGTGAGCCATGTGAAACGTGCAAATGTACATAGAGTATGTTTGTATGTGTTCTCAGATATGTGTAAATATAGGGATGTTAATATGTGTATCTCTCATGAGAAATATGTAAATAAATGCCCTATGTGGGTATGTATTTTGGAGAGAAAAAATGCACATAAGATCATTATAGGGGGTCCTAATTTTGGTGTTTTTATGTTTATAATGAGTATGTGTTTTTAACCAGAAACCTATAAATATGTTTGACCAACCAAGGATTAGTTTGTAAATTGAGTTATTTAATATGTGTGTCAATGCAAATCCTAAGAACGTGGATGTGTTTGTATAGCTAGAGAGAGACCTGCAGATTGGGTATGTTTTTGATACGCGCCAAATGTGCAAAATTAGAATACAATCAGGGTTATTCGCGCTATCACTAAGTGACAAAGGAATTTTAAATTTTTAGGCGTATTTATTTAATCAGCTCAACTTTTGACTATAAATATGAAATTTCCACGTCGATTGTGGTTTAGTGAATAACAAAGATAATGAGAAAGGGCGATCCATTAAACTGTGATTGTTTTATTTTTGGGAAAATGCAAATTTAAGGCAAAAAGTTACTATTGGAAATATACATTATGTGGATCATTTTTTCACTTAGGTTATTTTTGTGCTAAATGTGCAATTCACTGATTGCAATTTCAAATTGCAATTCAGATTTTACTATATAGGGTACACATTTGGATATTGGTCTCCAAATGTACAAATTCACAATCATTTTTAGTCTTTTTTTAAATTCCCTGCAAAATATAGGAATTCATACGTTATGTGCTGAATTATTTAGAATTGAATATTTCGGTTTTATTTGTAAAGCCGAGCGTGATCTGTTACCTGGCTGTGTATTCTGCAGCCACTAAAGGGTTACTACAAGCACCACGTAAGTGATTTTAAAGTGCTCATGGGGCTTGGAATTGACACATACAGAGTTTAACCCCTTTGCTGCCGGATCTGTAAATCCATGTCATTGGGGCGTCATTAATCAGCCTGGAAGAATTCTTTTTTTTAGTTCTGTGCACATATATTTTAATTCAAAGTGTGCCATTCATTGGCTGAGAGCGGTCAGCTGATGCTCTGTCCCAATGAATGGCAAGTGGGTGTGCTTCCATCTACGGCAACTCTGCAGCAGGCGTAAACCAAATGCGTCACCAGGAATGAAAAGAAGCTTGGCGTATTTATTAAGGCATTAAAAAGATACTATAGGCACCCAGACCACTTCAGCTCATTGAAGTGATCTGGGTGCATTGTCCCAGTCCCCTTAAAGGACCACTATTGGCACCCAGACCACTTCAGCTTAATGAAGTGGTCTGGGTGCCTGGTCCAGCTAGGTTTAACCCTTTTTTCTATAAACATAGCAGTTTCAAAGAAACTGCTATGTTTATAAATGGTTTAATCCAGCCTCTAGTGGCTGTCTCATTGACAGCTGCTAGAGGCGCTTCCGCGCTTCTCACTGTGATTTTCACAGTGAGAAGACGCCAGCTTCCATAGGAAAGCATTGTGAATGCTTTCCTATGGACTGGCTGAATTCGCACGCGGCTCCTGCCTCGTATGCGCATTCAGGCGCTGGATAAAGAGGTAAGTTTAACCCCTTCCAGCCCCTAGAACCCGGTGGGAGAGTGACCCTGAGGGTGGGGGCACCCTCAGAGCACTATAGTGCCAGGAAAACGAGTATGTTTTCCTGGCACTATAGTGGTCCTTTAACCCTGCAATAGTAATTATTGCAGTTATTTAGAAACTCCAATAATTACTAATCAAGGTTAACTCCACCTCTAGTGGCTGTCTAGTAGAGAGACTTCTGGGTCATTAGGTGACTTTTGGTCGCCTAATTGACACTGGACGTCCTTGTGCTATGCATGCGCATTAGGTCTATGACATCGTAAAAGGAGGAGCCAAGGCGGAACCTCACCCAGTGCTAAGGGAGGGGTGCAATATAGGGAGCTATAGTTCTAGGAATATAAGTTAAACTATTTAATTTTTTTTTTTTTCCTTCTAATTTTTTATTCTTGTTTTAATTAAAGGGACACTCTAAGCCTCAAAACCGCTTTAGATAAAGGAAGTGATTTTGGTATATAGATCATGCTCCTGCAGTCTCACTGCTCAATTCTATTCCATTTAGACGTTCGATCACTGTGTTTCTGAGGCCTTAGCTCACACAGCCTTCATAAAAAAAGTGCTTAGTTTTTTACCGTACACTGTGTTTACTTTACAAGTTTTATTTGCCTGTTCTGTTAATTGAACTTTAATCACATTAAGTGGGCTTTTATGGTAAAAGTGCAGGAGATAAGAACTTCTAAATTAAACATACTATATAATAAGGGTCTTTTAAAAATTAGACCTAATTTTCAAGAAGTGTATAGGGGAGCTGTGTGAGTCACAGCCTGGGAAGGTGTGGCTAGGGCTGATTTAAGTATTAAGTGATTTAACTTCAAAATGGCGCTCGCAGCTTATCACTGGTCGCCCATCACAAGTAACGTTGCAAGAGCTGACGCTCTCAATTTATCCCCAGCACCCAGGCAAGCCAAATTTTTCTGATGACAAAGGAGCCAAAGGAGGATAAAGAAGATATTGAGGAGAGGCGCGCAGGAACACAACTTCAGGGTTAATCCTTTTGAAAATGATTTAATCCCGTAAGGTAAGGCACCCAGGGAGTTAAGCCCCATTAAAACTTCATTGAGCTAAGGTGGTTATGGAGGTAGAATGTGCCTTTAAACTTTGTATTTTAAATGTCAACATTTGATCCAGGTAGTATGCAGCCATGTGTCTCACAATTGCAAAATGCAATTGTGTTTTGTAATACATACCCTTATTTTAATTAAATGTTTGAGTAACAAACCCTAGATTTTCAGAGACTTGGAGATGTTCAAAATTTGCAGATAAATATATCCCGTGATAACTATAAATATATTTGTGCTGTCAGTGTCAGGAATACCTAGTCCTATTTATATATTTTAGAAGGTTTAGCCAAAGAGGACTTTTTTTTTCTCTCTCTTTTTTGCCTGGGATGAATTTTAGACTTTAATGCTAGAATACTCTTGTTTGGAGCTACCCAACATTTTTGTGACGAGGCACACTTCGATAGCACAAATATTTCCAAGATTCAACTGTGATTATATTTCAGCCAGTGGTCTTGCTGTTTGTACTTATATCATTTTTAATCATACATTATTTGTATTATTATTATTATTATTATTATTATTATTATTATTAGCATTAGCTTTTAATAGTAAAATAAAAATGTATGAAGTTATTTATTGAAAAACACACCACTGAAATAAACCTAAATCCTCTCACTTTTAAGAGTGTCTAAGCATATCTGTGAGAGTGTGACTGTTTATTTTTCAAAAGTGTCTTTCTCATTAAATAAAGAAAAACCTTTAAAATTTCCTTTTAAGTTTAAAATATAATTTTTCTTCAGCCATGTCCCCTTGTTAAAAGGACACTTTGTGCTTTATAACCACTACAGCAAGGTAGAGTTGTTATGGTTCTAGGAGTTCTCTGTTGCCACCCAGCGGTAATCTGTCAAACTCTTTAAGAACAGTTTGACACTTACATTGCTGTGTTGGGCACTCGTGGTCCTTCTGGTCTGAGCTGCCATTCGAATGCACTCCAAATGTGTTCAGTAGTGTTGATTTCATGTGCTGGCCACTTGAGTTCCCTCGCATTAAACTTGTGTCTTCCCCAAGTAGTTGTTTCTTAAGTTGAAAGCACCCAATTGTCTATTGACTTTTTTCGCTGGAACTAGGGGGCCCAATTCATACCCTGAATAATAACCTACATTACTATAAATCAAAGTTTGTAGTAGGGACTGTGTGTTTCAGTACGTAGCCTTTTCCTAATTCTTTGATCAGACTTAGGGCGGAGGTGGCACTGATCTCTTCCGTGTTACCCACTTTACTGCTGTGGTTTGTGTATGGTACGTGGATATGGGCTGTGTACTTGGCAATGGGTGAGGCTGAAACACGCATTCTTATTTTTCCCAAAAGTTCCAGCTCTTGTAGGTTATCAGTCATACTACTGGAATCGTCTTTTATCCCTCTTAGAGCAAGGAAAATTCTTGTGTTGAGATACTGCTGAGATAATCCTTACTAAACAATCATCCAAAGAGAATTAATGCAAAATGTATTCCTTTCCTAATATTTGCCTGTAATAAAATCTGAAGCGTCACTACTGTCACTGATTATCACATCTACAGTCTTTTTGACATTTGTGAATGTACTAAAGTTGCTTTTTGTTTTTTTGTTGTTTTCTAAATCCCTGAACTAACAAAACAAAACATATTGATAAAGGGGTTATGCCAACGAACTAATGCAGTATGTCATAAATATACATATTATTATTATTATTATTATTATTATTATTATTATTATTAATATTATCGCTATTTATATAGCGCCAACAGATTCCGTAGCGTTTTACAATATTAGAGGGGGGATTTCATTATAAATAGGACAATTACAAGAAAACTTACAAGAACGCTAGGTTGAAGAGGACCCTGCTCAAAAAAGCTTACAGTCTAAAGGAGGTGGGGTGTAAAACACAGTAGGACAGTATACATTTAATCTTAAAGGAACACTATAGGTACCTAGACCACTTTGTCTCAATGAATTGGTCTTGGTGCTATGCCCCAGCCCCCCCCCACCATGTTTTAAACATTTCCTTTTCCTTTTTTTTTTATTGCTCGGTTTGATTTCCTCTGGTAGTTGGGACTCAAACAGCCACTAGAGAATCTTTTTCTGAAATAGCATAGTACAATTATACTATTCCAATCAGATGGTGTCATTGGGGCAGCGTGGTATTTAGCCACACTAGCCACCCAATGCTTTCCTATAGGGCTGGCTGTGATCATGAATAGGTCCACTGGGAAGAAGTTAAGCTGTTCTAAAACTCGTTATCAATAGATGGGGGCGGGTTGCGTCATAATCACTACAGATTGTTGTCTTTGGAGTGTTGCTTTAATGCAGTTATGTCTGTGTGTTAATGTAATTAAGCTGATATCTGAATGTTATTAAATCAGTTAATATATTTAGTTCAGTTTACTCCGTGTATTAATGTATTTAAGTCCATTAATGTGTTTCTGTCAACCACTCTCACAGGCTGTTAAGGCTCTGTTCTCCCATAAGAAAAAAAAAATTCCTTCTCCAGTCCATCAAATGTCCAGCTAATTGTTTGGAAAGTAGCTCTTAGTTAAAATACTATTACTCACTTTTCAGTTGGTTCTTATAACTCCCTTCGATGCTTTTGGATTCGAAAAGGGGAAAACGGTGTAACCGGTCAGTCTGAACCCCTGGCCTGGGACTGCCTTTTTGTATTATTACATTCTGTTCTCCAATATTACTTATTGTTTGTGATATAATTCTGCTTACAGTTACTTGGTGCTATTGATATGCAATCAGCACTGCTGTATGTTTAATTTTGTTGTTGTAGGTTTTATTGCTTTGCTCATATTTTTTATTTTGGGAGTGTTTTTCGTTCACTACAGGTTAAGAAAGAGCTGACATCTTAATACGTGTTTTGCCTTTATTAAAAACACTCCCTTTTAACTTTTGTATGTTTTGAAGTTTTATATGTTTCATTGGCAAGTAGTTTGTCACCATTTTTTTCCCATGGTGTTAACATTGAGAAACTAGACCGCACCAAGCCTATTTCCTATTTCTCAGGATATTTATTTTCCTTTTTTTACATATATTTACAGACTAGATGTAATGTTTTAGAGCTAGCCAATTTACATTTTACTTTATGCAGGTCTCTTTTTTTGCTGAAGTTGGGCTAGGTTGTTTTTTTTTTTTGTTTGTTTGTTTTCTGCTTTATTAAAAAGGAATACACGTAGAAAGCTAATAATTATATAAGTAGCCATAACCTGTCTGGCATATCCAAGGCTGGGGCAAAAATGAAGGCCACTTCCAGCATCAGATACTATCTCTTAGAAATAACAAACTTTTTAATTTCCTATAAACCCTAAAAAGGCGATATATGACCTGCTCTCAAATACAATGTTATTTGGCCAAGATCATCCTTAGAACAATACTCTTCATGACCTATCTACCTATTCATTTCTTTAAAGTGAAGCAAGTCCTAATTTGTTTCACTTACATTTAGGTGGTAAGTTGTTGATAGTGTTCAAAAGAAAATTATCCGTGGGTTTTATTATGTAAAATGAAATATTACATCCTTTTGTGTATTATTTTGTAAAGTAAAAATATACCTGTATTTGTCTTTTCAACACCGTAACAAGTTTACACTTGTACATAAATTAAATATGGCTGCCATCACAGAACAAATGTACTCTCTCTAGCTTTTTACTCACTTTTCTGATTTGCCATGACCTCAAAGTAATAATCAAAACAAAAAAAATAATATGCAAAACTTGTAGTCTATTACAGTGTCCAGATGTAGAAAACAAAATGCACTAATTAGATTGTATTTAAATTATGCCTAAACTAATGCTTACCATTTGTTTTTTTGTCTGGGGAAGATATTAAAGGGACACTAGAGTCACCCAGACCACTTCAGCTCAATGAAGTGGTCTGGGTGCCAGGTCCCTCAGGTTTTAACCCTTCAGATGCTATGTTTCCATTTGGGGTTAAGCCAGCCTCTAGTGGCTGTCTTCCGGACAGCCACTAGAGGTGCATCTGCGCATTATGCCTCCATCGCGCAGAGAGTCCGTGGAAAGCATTGAGAAATACTTTCCTATGGACACTTTGAATGCGCGCGCGGCACTTGCCGCGCATGTGCATTTGTCTCCGCTGACGTCGGACAGGGGAGCTGACGTTGGCGGGGGAGGAGAGGTCACCAATGCCGAGGGAGCCCGGCGCTGGAATAAGGTAAGTGGCTGAAGGGGTTTTAACACCTTTAGCGCCACGGGAGGGGGACCCTGAGGGTGGGGGCACCCTCAGGGCACTATAGTGTCAGGAAAACCTGACACTATAGTGATCCTTTAAAAGGACACTATAGTCATCAGAACCACTGCAGCTTATTGTATTTGTTGTATTTGTTCCCTTCAGACTTTTTGCAGTAAACACTGTCTTTTCAGAAAAAATACAGTGTTTACATTAAAGCCTAGGGTTAAATCCACTGGCCCCTCCTCAGATGGCTACTAGAGGTGCTTCCTGGGGCTGTGCTGCACACTCCACTATCTGCATAGAGACGCTGAGCTTTCCTGATATAACTGCATCGATTCAATGTATTTCTATGAGGAGATACTGATTGGCCAGGGCTATGTTTGACTTGTGCTGGCTTTGCCCCTGACCTGCCTCCTTGACAGTCTCAGCCAATCCTATGGGAAAGCATTATGATTGGCTTTTGTTCAACATTTCTGATTATGTCAGCCAAGCAGGCAGATCAGGGGCAGAGGCAGCAGCTGCAGACTTGAATATGATTTTTCAATATTTAGGGAGGCAAGGGGGGCCACGGAGGTTAGATGGTGATTTTAACACGATAGGGTCAGGAATATATGTTTGTATTCCTGACCCTATAGTGTTTATTTAAAGAGGCACTCTAAGCACCATAACAACTACAGCCAATTGTGGGTATGGTACAGTGGATCTTCACTGCCTGCTCCTCATTTTTTTTGAGTAACTTTCAAAGTCAAATACCTCATCTTGTGATTAAATAATACAGAAGTTATCTTGATGCTCTAACTGCCTATCATTGCCATTCAAGATTTGAACAGATAAAGGTCGAAATGTAATTTTCACAATACTTAAGAGACTGAAGAGGAGGTGACTGTAGGTGCTGAGAGGGTCATAGCTTTTATCAAACTGCTCAAAAATGGTTTGACATAAATGAGGGATGGTGTCCAGAACCGTATAATATGTTGTAGTGGTTATGCTGCTTAATGTATCCCTTTAATTTTGTATAACATATACTGTATATATAATAATTGGAATGTTCACTTAAGTGGTGCTATGTTTATGACAATGAATATCCACATAATGTGCACTTCCTGTCCTTACCAAGAATTGACACCCATATATTTCTTCATAACTGGGGAAAGGCATGTCTCTGTCTTGACAAGGTACACATGTGATTTATTACTACTGTGTAAGAGCACTCAAGTCTGTCTGCAAATCTCACATCACATCCCTTAGTCACTTCCAAGCTCTCTAATAGTGTCTTCATCGCCCAAGATTCCATATGCTGACGGACCATTCATTATTCAAATTGTTTCCATTCTAACAGAGGGATGTATGTAGCATCTTTCATTTACTAGAATACACACTACAGGTCAAAACCTTGAGTACAGTTTGGAAACCCATTTTATTTCATAAATAACATTGGTTTTTACACGTGATAATGAAAATGTTGTTAAATTTATATTTTAATGGTCGGTTTCTAGAGGAAGCGTTACTAGTCAGGGGATCAAGGTTGCCTGTTCACCAGTTAGATGAATGGAAAGCAGATTTTGTTTTCTTATCTAGTTAGATGTCCTTACTTGTCACAGGCAGGAGACCTAATGGATATATTGAACACCATAACCATGCCTGGGCGTTTTAATTGGCCGTTTTAATTGTTTAATATCACCACTGCCAATAGTAATCTGAAACTACTGGCTGAAATTTTCTTTGATGCCTAAATGTGAAATTACTGAAGCCTTAATGAGTAAAGCTCTGTGCATTCTAAAAACTACTTTTTGTCTGAAGCAGGAGAATTGCGGGATTTATAGCTTCATGCCTGGGGAAATCTTTTTTTGCAATTCTACAACAGCTTGGAGTCTACCATTTGCCTTAAAGGAACACTCTAGTGTTAAAAGGTAATACAACATACTTTTTTTTTCTAGGGCTGTGCAGGCTGGCCCCGCCCAGGCTCCACCCCATGGCTGAGATGATCAATATTGACAATCTCAGACAATCCAATGCATTCTTATAGGAAAGCATTGGGAGCCTATTGCACATGCACTGCACAAATCAGCATCTACAAAAGATAGGTGAATGTATTTCTCTCTCCCTCCCCTCCAGGTGCCACCATCCAGTGGTCTTTTGTGTAAAAAAAAAATTAAAATAAAACAGATTGGGAAAAAAAATTCTATTTTAATTCTACAAAGAGAGTAAATTTTCCTACTACATTGAACGTTCGGGATAAGTGCATGTTTGGTGAATTGTTTGTTTCATAGCAATTGAGACATACACAGTGATCATTTAGTTTAACAGGGCAACATCTGCCTCACATCACCCTCACCAAACCCATGTTTGAAAAATGAGAGAAGCAGCTGTACTTCAAATCCTATTATCCTATTGCAGACGGAATGTATCAAATCAGAGGCTAGTTAACACTGTTTACATTGCATCATATCAACTTAAACTATAGTTTTATTATCGCAAATCAATATATAATTGGAAGTGTAGAGATCTAAGCTACTGTTTGGCTTTACTTGATTAGAAAATGTAATTTGTCACAGATCATACAGCAGTTACTAACAGTGTATAATTATTCCATATTTGCAAAAGAGAAGGATCAGGACAGGCCATTGTGTTGAAATTATGTTTCTAAGCAACCAGGGCCTTGCATACAAAAAATCAGATTAATTCAGCATAAATCGGTACTATTAACAATATTGTACTTCCCTAAAATATGCTGTGACCCTTGTTTATCAATCAGTACCATGTGGCTCTGTTTATCATAAGGCAAGGAAACAGTGTTATTTTGTCACCTTTTAATAATGCATACATATTTAAATCCAATTCCTGCTTTTTCTCCAGTAATACAAACATTCTGGAAAGTATAAAAATAGCTGTGCCAACCATGTAAGCTTTTCATATAAGGTTTGAAACTAGTTTTGAATTGTTTCATAACATAAAGAAAGTATACTTTTTTTGCACAAAACAATTAACGTGCATGTCTTGCTTATCTAGATTGCAAAATTTAAACCAAAGTAGTAGATTTGGAGAAATTCTATAATGCCACTATTCTGTTACCTTACGTTATTTTAAAGAGACACTAAGTCACAAAAGGAGGATAATGCGACTACAGCAGGGCTTGACAAATTTGCCAGCTAAAAAAGTTAGGAGCCAGGTTTTTTTTTTTTTTTTAGGTTTTTTTTTTTTTTAAGGCACACTATGGTCACCAAAACCACTACAGATTAATGTAGTTGTTCTGGTGCCTATAGCCTGCCCCTGTAGTCTTTTCAGAGACGTTCAGCATTTACATTGCTGCCTGCTAAGACCTCTAGTGACAGTCACTCAGATGGCCACTAGAGACTCCTGTGTAAGACGGCCATAGAGAACATGCGTAATATCCTCTCAATGCTTTTCTATTGAAAAGCATTGGCTTAGCTGAGATCATTAAGATCTTAGCTATGGAGGCGTGACAAGCAATGGCGAAACCAGCACGGCGTGGGGAAAAAGGTGAGTAAAGACACCAATCATGTGATCGGAGGGGGCAGGTACCTAAACAGACACACACTTCCTGACAGACATACACACGCACACACTGATTGACAGAGACACATACAGACATATACACACACACACAGATAGATATATATATATATACGTATATAGGTGTAGTGGCACTCAACCTTTCATGTTATATACATATAAAAAAAATGCCCTGGTGCAATCCCACGCTGAGTATAGACAATAAATGAAAAAGAGATGCACTCTGCGGTCTTTAGAAAAAAATCACTGGTATTTAATATCCAACAAAGTTACATAAATCCGATCGACGTTTTGACCTATTCAGGTGTTCCTCAAGATCAATTTATGAACATATATGGCAGAAATATATAGGGAATGAAAAAAGGTTACTCACCAATCATGCAGTGTTCCCTCACTCCAGTGGTCCGAACCCAGAAGTGTGCGCGCGTGTGTGTGTGTGTGTGTGTGTGTGTGTGTGTGTGTGTATATATATATATATATATACACACACACACACACACACACACACACACACTTTCTCTAGCATTTCCCTGGGGTCCAGCGGGCTGATATTCCTGGGTGCGAGGGAGCAGTAATCTCCCTGCAGCTCCTCTCTGCTCCCTCGTACTGTCTGCAGTGATGCCAGGGCCGGAATGATGTCAAACTCCGGCTCCCGGCATCATTATACAGCGCGAGGGAGCAGAGAGGAGCTGCAGGAAGATTCCTGCTCCCTCACGCTCTCACCAGTCATGCAGTGTTCCCTCACTCCAGTGGTCTGAACCCAGAAGTGTGTGTATGTGTATATGTATGTGTGTGTATATATATATATATATATATATATATATATATATATATATATATATATATATATATATATATAATCTCTGTATGTATATGTGTGTGTGTATATATATATATACACACACACACACACACACACACTTTCTCTAGCATTTCCCTGGGGTCCAGCAGGCTGATATTCCTGGGTGCGAGGGAGCAGTAATCTCCCTGCAGCTCCTCTCTGCTCCCTCGTACTGTCGGAATGACGTCATACTCCGGCTCCCGGCATCATTATACTGCGCGAGGGAGCAGAGAGGAGCTGCAGGAAGATTACTGCTCCCTCACGCACTACCTCATCATGCCTGCTCCATACAGCCCAGGGCGGCCATCTCAATGCTCTTCAGGGCGGTCGGCAACATGCGGTCCCCATTTCCCGCTAATCTGGCTATTTTGCAAAGAGTTGCCGTCTTATCTGGGACCCCGTTGAGTGCCAAGGGTCCTGCATGGCCGGTGACATACAAATTTCAGGCACCATGACCACTTCAAATCACTGAAATTTTATGTTGCTTTGAGTAACCCGTTCATTGTATTTTATAGATTCTAACCTCATTCATACTGTATTTTTCTACTCATTCTCATTTCTTTAGTATTGCCATAAAATAAGGTATTGCCTCCTTTCAACAAGTTGTCTTCATGATTGAAAGTACTCAGTCTAGCTCGGCCAATGAGAGATCAGTTCAAGAATGATCACTGGAATAAAAAGGAATTTGCAAAAATAATTTGTGTTTGTTCTAAAAGTCAAGTATAATTCTAGCTTTAATTCCAGTGTGCATGGAAAGACTTTTTTTAATATATATATATATATATATATATATATATATATATATATATATATACATATATATATATATATATATATATATATATATCAAAAATCAAGCAAAAAAAATTGCAAAAAAAATGTTGATTCTTGTTTACTGAGCAAGAACAAAACAAAAACCGTTACATTGTAAAGAAAACATTTTAAATAACATTTTTCGCAACATTTTGCCATTTTCCATCAGCGGCTAATGTATGCTGTAGTCTTAACCTTGTAACACGTGCCATTTCCCTAAATTATGCTATACAGTAATACTTCAGCTCTAATATTAAAGGGTTACTGTGAACATTCATAGATATACCATTCTAGCAGCATCATTAGCAGGGTTAAATAATTTACATGTTGCACATGCTGTGCCTGACAAGACATGTACATTAAAATAAAACTGAAACCAGTGGGTTTAAAACCAAAAAACAATAATGTCTACCACAACCGATCGCTAACATTTAGATACAATCTCACCAGTGACAGTGCTTCTTTAAATATTTATTTTGTCTGCTTGGTAGAGACGTTAGACTCCTTATTATAGCAATGTATGTTATATTTTATCACACATTTATAGACCGTGTTACCACACATGATGATTTGTACATTACATTTAAGGGCTTTGTGGATCCCCGCAAACATTAGAGCTTTATCATGTTGCAACATAAAAGTGACATGAAATTCTATGCAGTGTTACTTCTATACCAAGCTTGACACATCCCTTGATCTCCCAAGAGCTGTGGAATCTGCCTGTTTTACTGTGTGACTTGACTTCCCCGCTTCTCACAATCAGCAGCAAACTGTGCAGTTTTTTACATTGTTACTGCAGCCTGTTTCTTTTTCTCTGCTGCGCCTCCCCCCTTCTAGTAGGGGAATGTCTAAATTCCTGTAGCCAATCAGCAGGTCTGACGGTGAGCCCGGGAGATACAGGCTGTGAGGAGACTGCAGACAAATATGGAAAGCTGTCTGCCTTACAAGACAATACCATATTACCTTACTACAGGAGTGATCTAAAGGAGATCACTGGTATTTGGTAAAACTACAGCTCATATGATCCATTGCTTGCTTTTCAATGAATTTTCAACACAATCAAAAGAGATATATATATATATATATATACAAGCAAATGTATGTAGTGGGATGTCTCAAAATGTGTCATTCACTGAATCTCCCACAGTAAAAGCATCATCCTCATAGAGAATAATTGTGGACCTTTTTGGGGTGTGTGTGTGTGTGTGTGTAACAATTGCTATGCTCATCCAAACCAATTATTCCCATAGAGAAGCATTAGAGATTTTCATAAATCCACGTAGAAAGTGTACAGACATTTGCTCAGACAAATGTGAGTGCTGCTCTTCAAAAACGGCACTGTTATACAAGATCTGTACATAAAAACCACTACAATAGCATGTAGTGCTCTTGGTTCTTAGTGTCCTTCCCAGGGGAAAGGGAACTTCAGGCAACCGTGATAATGTGTTATTGGGTTTCTAACCTGACTTTCTATTTTTATTTTATAACTTTGTAGTTTGATTGGAGATTGGATTTGAATCTTTTCATATTGAAAGAGCTGAGTACGTTTACAAACTAGATTTGTCTTTGACAATTGCAAATAAAATATTTTAGGCATGTTGAAATTTAAAAAGGATAACTAAGGGAAATGAAATATTGTTTCTTTACAGGAACATTCCAAGCACCGTAACCACTGCAGCAACGAGTCCACTTTGTGCCTTAGCAGAGTAAAGTTGTCAAATTGTTTTAGAACGCTTTGACAACTTACATGCATTTTTGGAGTGCCAGTGCTGCATTTGGTATTCTGCATCAGTAGTCCATAAGCATAAGCAAGTCCAACAGTGTACTGTAATTATTGACTGGGAGCACTCAACTGCGGCTCTCCTCCAGTAAGAGTGACCCTGCTTAGCTCTGTGGAACTTACCAGAGTGTCCTGCTAGGTAAGTTGCCAACCATTCTAAAAAGATTTGACTACTTACTGTGATTACATTAAAGCAGTCATGGTGGCAATACCACTACCATGAACTATAATTGGTTTGGAGCTTGGAGTGTTCCTTTTAATGTTAAAAGCTAACATTCTTACCCTACTGTATGTCCAGTCTAAAAACAATAGGGTGCATATGAAAACAATTCCCCTAAATGAGTACCGGCAGGTGTTATCTACATTCCAATGTGTGAACCACTTCCTAAAAACTATAATTTACTGTTTAGTGAAAGTGAAAGCCAAGCAGTGTTACTTTTTTATCTCTTTTTCTTCAAAAAGAGAGGTAGGCAGACAATTAAATTCATTAAACTATTATACATTATTGCAAACATCTCCCATGTGGGCAGTGCCTTGTCTTTCAGAGTATTCTGCCGTGTCTCATAATATTTTTTTTTTTCCTGTCTAACACATTTTCTGTCAGATGAAAAAATAATCTTTAACTTTCCTAGGTAATAATTGGATTTTGACCTCCTTTGCAGAAACCTAATTGACAAAGCAGATGTTCTTCAATTCCCCCGGACCACGTTGAAATATTAAAAGCCCACCCCCGTCCTTAGTGAAACAAAAACAAACTGGCAATCTGGCAGTGTCTATATTAATTCTAGTTTATATAATCAATGCGATTATTTTATTTTATTTCTCTCTCTTGTGAGAGAAACTTGATGAACTTCTTTAAGAGCTCATCATAGTTATTAAACAAGAAAGGCTGTGCATAATGGCTTCTTTGGGAGAATGTTTACTTTGTAATATGTTAAAGATTACAGACTCTTTTTAGATTGGATTGCTTGTGATCAGGAGTTTCCACTAAGCAAGGGTAATTATAGCAGATCTGTCACTTTTGAGATAAAAGTATGTTCTCAATTCAGCATATTAAAAATGCTTTTTTAAAATTCATTTTCTAGATAATTTGTTTAATAAGACTACCCTCTGATATGACAAATGTCTTCTAGAATAGTTCTGATAACATCTTGTGCAAATTAACTTTTTCCTTGATTTATTTTTTTATTTTTTTTGTTTAATCAACTTTTGTGATTCTACACATATTGCGGTTTTTGTAAATTGTGTTTTGCACCTCTTAAATTGGACATAGACCAGCACCCCACCAGTTTTTATGTGAGGGGAATAAATATTTGCAGTAGTTTATAAACTCTAATATTTTTTTTCTGGGGAATAGTTGGTAAGCCAAAGAAAAAAAAAAAAAGGGTAAATTAAAGGGACACTATAGTCACCCAGACCACTTCAGCTCAATGAAGTGGTCTGGGTGCCAGGTCCCCCAGGTTTTAACCCTTCAGATGTAAACATAGCAGTTTCAGAGGAACTTCTATGTTTACATTGCAGGGTTAATCAAACCTCTAGTGGCTGTCTTCCTGACAGCCGCTAGAGGCGCTTCTGCGACGCTGGATGCGAAATTCGCATCCAGCGTGCAGAACGTCCATAGGAAAGCATTGAAATGCTTTCCTATGGACTGTTTGAATACGCCTGCGGCTCTTGAATGCGCGTGCGGCGCTGGATTGAAGTAACTAACTAAAGGGGTTTTAACACCTTCAGCGCCAAGGGAGGGGGACCCTGAGGGTGGGGGGTCCTAAGGATGCTATAGTGTCAGGAAAACTAGTGTGTTTTCCTGACACTATAGTGATCCTTTAAATTAAATGGGGCACTATAGACCCCAGAACAACTACAGCTTATTGTATTTCTTCTGGCTAGTAGAATCATTCCCTTTAGTCTTTTTGCAGTAAACACTGTCTTTTCAGAGAAAATGCAGTGTTTACATTACTGCCTAGTGATAACTCCTCGGGTGGCTACTAGAGGTGCTCCCTGGGGCAGTTGCACACTATGCAGTACTGCCATTCAGTGTCTCCACCCTCTGCATGCAGACACTGAACTTTCCTCATAGAGATGGATTGATTCAATTGGCCAGGGCTGTGTTTGACTGTTTAACTTGTGCTGGCTCTACCTCTGATCTGCCTCTTTGACTGTCTAAGCCAATCCTATGAAAAAACATTGTGATTGGCTCATAGAATCACCTCTGATGTCAGGAATACAGGCAGATTAGTGGCAGAGGCAACACCTGCAGACTTTAATAAAAGTAAGATTTTAGTATATTTAGGGAGGGCAAGAATGGGCCGGGGGGCTAGAAGGTGTTTTTAACACTATAGGGTCATAAATACATGTTTGTGTTCCTGACCCTATAGTGTTCCTTTGAAATACTCCAGCTATGTGTTAAAAAACCCAAAACAAACAGAACACATATATCTATCAGCTGCCCATGGGTGTAGTTGCTATTGGCCTCTCTCTTCAGGGGTAATCTTTGGCTCATATTACGAAGGGTTTGTGGTTATAGTGTGCACAGGAGAGAGAAGCAAGAAGCTATCTTGAAAATAGCGGCTTATAAACCCCTTCCAAATGTAGGTTCAAAATATATTTTGCTCTGCCGCAACAACCTCAGTGTCTGCCTAGGATCTGATTAAGGAAGGAATTTTTTTTCAAATATATATTTAATCTATACAAGGCCAGGAAGGACAAGGGAAATCAGAAAAATGACAGATATTTTTTTGAAAGGCAACAATATACTGCCTGTCCCTAATAGTTTTAATAGGTTTTACTGCACATTGCGTAGTGTAGACTTAACTGTCCAAAACCCACCATGTTTTTTTAGACTGCACAGTCACTCTGTAACTACGACATGAGACATTTATCCTGTGGCTAGTCCTTCAAACTGCAGGACTGGGCCTGAGATTCTAAAGACTGAGCTGATTCTACTTTTAATTTGTTTAGTCTACAAGGATTGTTGATTTTGTATTTCCATGTTGTGCTTAGCTTCTCTATTTTGCTCAGCTCTGTCTGTTGTGTGGGTACCCATGTAGTCTACCCAGATAGACTAAGCTAGCGTAGTATGTCTGGATGAAGATAAAATAAAAATGCACTCGCGTGGTATGGAGCCTGTCTGTTGGCTCCAAAAATGTAGCGTAGAGTGATCTAATCCCCACTGTGGGATGCTGGTGAGTGACAGTCCTCTCCATATATAGAGTATGTAATAAAACAGAAATTAGAAATATAGTGCACTCTGCAATTTTTTTCATAGTGCAAACAGAAGGAAAACCACTTACAAGTGTGGAGCAAAATGAGCTTAGGTGCTATGTTCCAAGGAAAGTGACATCCAGTATATGATGAATTAAAAGCAGGATGGTCCGGGGTGTCTTAAATAAATACATTAATCTTTATTGCAATGGTAAGGATTGCCCCCTGTTATAATTGAACTCTGTAGATTTTCATGTCTAAAAATATTCTGTATAATGCTTATATATTTTACACTAATTGGGAAGCTGGCAGGTGGCCTGCATAATACATTAACAGAATCAAGCATGCAGATTGTAGCTAACTGTCTAAATGAATGTTGTTTTGTCTGTTATATACATTTCTAGTAATTGTTGTGATATATGTAATTGCCATTGTTTCAAGCAGGGATTTCAGTGTAATATGTAATTACTGGATACCATGTTAGATTTGTATATTAACCATACAGTAGGCAGAAATGTTGTATCTGTATTTAGGGAAAAGTAAGATTTCTACCATATATATGAATCCAGATATTGTTTGTTCCATTTAAACCTCACCTTTTCCTTTGCGTCAACAGTTAGTGATATTAAAATGCTTTATATGCAAATTATTCGCTTTTAACTGACTTTTAAGTAAAACTATATGTCCAAAAGTATGTCGACACCCTGAGCAATAATTGCATTCAGGTGTTTCAGCCTCACTTATTGCAAACATGTGCATAATATTCAACTCGTACCCATGAAATTGCTATAGACGACAAATACTGGCAGTACAATGAAGTGCACTGTGACTTTATACATGGTACTGTTCTAGGATGCCACCTTTGCCACAAGTCAGTTTGTGAAATTTCTGCACTGCCCGAACTGCCTTAGGTCAACTTTAAGTGCTATTATTGTGAAGTGGAATCAACAACAGCCCATCTATGAAGTAATAGACCATGTATACTTACAGAGTGGGTCACCCAGCTAAAGCTAAAGGCATATTGTGTAAATATCATCTGATGCATCTTTCATTAATGAGTTCCAAACTACTTTTTGTAAGCAACATCCGCACAAAAATCGATTGGCTTCAGCTCTGCAGAAGCTGGATGTCATAAACCTGTCTACAGAGGAGACCTGGTGCCTGGCGAGGTCCCAGGTATGAGGGGCAGGGTACTCTGACCATTTTAACCAGTGGGCTTTACCATCAAACCAGAAGGCTTTAACGATAATGATGCTTGGAGTAACCTTTTAACATTTAATATTTTTTGCTTTGCAAAATTGCATGTTATGCCTGCAGACACAAATTCAATTAAAGGAGCACCCAGACCACTTCAACTCAATGAAGTAGTCTGGGTGCCAGGTCCCTCTAGTTTTAACCCTGCAGCTGTAAACATAGCAGTTTCATAGAAACTGCTATGTTTACACTGAGGGTTAATCCAGCCTCTAGTGGCTGTCTCACTGACAGCCACTAGAGGCCGCTTCCGCGATTCTCACTGTGAAAAGCATTGAGTAATGCTTTCCTATGGGCGGTTTGAATGCGTGAGCGGCTCTTGCCGTGCATGCGCATTTGGCACTGACGTCGGCAGGAGGAGGAGGAGGAGAGTTCCCCAGAGCAGAGGGAGCCTGGAGCTGGAGAAAGGTAAGTGGCTGAAGGGGGCCATGAGGGTGGGGGGGACCAAAGGACGACATAGTTCCAGGAAAACGAGTTTGTTTTCCTGGCACTATAGGGGTCCTTTAACAATTAAATTAATGGAAATAAGACAAGAAACAGCAATCTTTCATAACTAATATATTCAATGCGTTCAGATTTACACAAGCAAAACCATTGTTGTTGTTAACTAAGTAATTATGTACAAAAAGGATAACAATACATCTGTGCTGATGTTCCTGAAGTAGTAAGCATGTTTAGTACAGTTATGGGCTTAAGGTTTTATTAAATTTACCACTGATTCAAGAAAATTGGCCTTTAAAATGCAGTCGGGGTTATTTATTGTAGTGTGTACATTTTAGGGCACAATAGCTACAATTTAAAAAAAATATGTTTTAGACTCAAGTATTTGCTTATTTAGTTCTTATAAAGTGTTCATATCCAGAGCATTTTACAAACTGAGAAAAGGTGGGTTATAGACAGACTACTCAAAAAAATAAAATAAATGGAAGCTTCTTGTATAAGTGGCGGGTAGGTTTAACAACAAAGTAATGAAAATGCAATAAAAAGAACATTCTTGTGTGGCTTGATACAAAGTTAAGACCTTTTAAGAATGGTGGAATGTTAAGGCCAGAAATCACATTTTATTTAGCTTCATGCTATAATTAGGAAGCGGCTGGTAAAGTCCCAGTTGATCCCTCAATTCCTGGTCTCCAGGACACTGGCTGGGTTATTTTTAAAAAAGTTTGAATGCCCCCTTTGTGCATGGTGCAAAACTATTCGGTCGCATAAAGTATTCAGACTGCAAAATCTGGACATTGTTCATGATATTTAACAATTTTCAAAAGAAGCTCCAAATGACTTCCATTATACAATATAATTATAGGGAGGATTAATTCCTCTCGTATGCCCACCAACCAACATGGCGGAGACATATATCATGAATGGTGAGTAACCATCAGCTGCTCCACTGTTAATACCCCATCTCCTGGGTATTAGAATAACCTGTCTGTTTCCCCATATTCCCCCACCACTATCCAGCAGCTATTGCTGCCCAGTTACTAAAAGTGAGATGGAACCAGTAAATGAATTGGTGGGGGACCTGGCATTTGTTCCACTGCGGTATCTGATGGGTAGTAAAGATTAATATTGGCGTGTGGATAGTCCCAGGAAAGCAGATGAGGGCTCTAAAAGAATAGAGGGGGGCACCTGCCACTATACCTCCCAACCCCACCAACATGCTATTGTTCCTTCTCAACCATGTAAGGGCTTTACCTTAGTGTACACCTATATTGTTGCCAAATCCTATAAAATAAATGTGTATGTACCCACTTTCCCTAATGGTGAGAGGGGTCCAGATCAAAGGAACACTATAGTCAAAAGACTATGTACTGGCAGATTGTTATGGGGGAGGTGCTTCCTGCTAGGAAAAGTGTTCCCTAGCAGCAACAATCATTTAGAAGGCAGTTAGCTAGGAGGGAACTGGGGAGTGGATGTTACAATAGCAAAATTCTAACTATTAGTAGGAACACCAGTAGGCCGTTTCTTTTGCTCTGCAAGAAATTTTGATCAACTGTTTTTCTGCGCCAAGCAAAATTGTCAACCCAACTTACGTGAAATTTGATGCAAAAGATTAAGCAGATCATGTATACAGAAGGCTTCAGACCTATGATATGTAGAAATCAATCTGTCGTACTACAGTTTTTCATTTCTATAATTCTAGTCCTCTGTGAAAATAATTACTACATGTCGAGAAGCTCACCATGTCTTTGTTCCAAGAGGTGAAGATGAACGGTTGACTAGTCATTCTGGTAACACTTGCAGTCGTGCTGCGCATCCCAATCCTAATTGTCCTTTTATTTCTTGTAAGCTAGCTATTCTTTCTTTTGGATGATAAAGAAATCAGCCTAAAGGGCTCCCATCTGCATTCCAACTATTCTTCTTCTGTGGCACCACAGTAAGTAAGGGTTAATACCTGGTTGCTATTGTTCCATATAGGGTTACAGTATCATTTTATCACTATTGGTGCTTGAGAGCTCTATCACTCATCCACATTTGCACTACTGGTGTTCTCAGTCTGCATTGATAACCACACAGACTGGCCTGTTTTTCTTGATTACCAAATAGACTTGCACTTGTCTTGGTCAGAGATTAGCGCATTCGCACGTGGTCATTATGTAGCAACAATTTCAATAATGCGGTTTTATAGCCAACGCTGGTGTGTTGTGATTCACATAATGCAGAATAGTGATAAGGCAATCATTGTGACTTTATATAACATGATTTTAAAACCTACTATGTTTAAAGGACCACTATAGTGCCAGGAAAACATACTCGTTTTCCTGGCACTATAGTTCCCTGAGGGTGCCCCCACCCTCAGGTACCCCCTCCCGCCCGGCTCTGGAAGGGGGAAAGGGGTAAAAACTTACCTTTTTCCAGTGCTGGGTGGAGAGCTCTCCTCCTCCTCTCCGCCTCCGTTACGCCCCGCCGGCTGAATGCGCACGCGCGGCAAGAGCTGCGCGCGCATTCAGCCGGTCTCATAGGAAAGCATTTACAATGCTTTCCTATGGACGCTGGCGTGCTCTCACTGTGATTTTCACAGTGAGAAGCACGCAAGCGCCTCTAGTGGCTGTCAATGAGACAGCCACTAGAGGATTAGGGGGAAGGCTTAACCCATTCATAATTATGAAAAAATGGGTTAACCCTAGAAGGACCTGGCACCCAGACCACTTCATTAAGCTGAAGTGGTCTGGGTGCCTAGAGTGGTCCTTTAATCCTAGAAAAGGATTAGGAAATAAAATACAAATGATTGATTACTTCCTGTGGCTTAGACCAGTGTTATTGAACAATTATTATAGCAAGAATGCCTAGTCTTTTGAAGGGATCAATCAACATCCCTTAAAGTGCCTAATCCCTGTTTTTGTTCTCATTTTATTTCTTTTTATGTATCTTAAAGGGACACCAAAACACATTTAGCTTATCTTAAAGGGACCCTAAGCATCATGACCACTTCAGGGGTTTGAGTTGACCACGGTGCTTGGAGTCTGAATGTCCAGGGTTTCACTACAGAGTTTAACCCCTCTGCTGCCAGAGGAATAACTCAATTTCTAGCAGCAAAATTGGGGCATCATTAGCCAGCCTGGAACAAAAGTTTATTTTTATCTTTTATAGCCCTTTAATGAAGTAGTTGGGATCATACCACTCCACGCTATACCTATGAGCCACTGTAGGCCTTCAATAAATGTGAATGTATATTTACTTAGCCCTTTAATTATGTGTTGATTACACCTCCTCTCAACACCGTTCCTGGAAAAGTAATTTTTAAAAAAAGTTTTCCTTATTGCAGTGTGTTTAATTTAGAATTTCTTGTAGCATAATGCATGGGTAGATACCCGTTCGCACTCCAGATGTTGTGGACTACATTTCCTGTGGTGTGTTGCCAACATTACAGCTGTAAAAAGCATTATGGGAGATATAATTAGCAAAATCTGGAGTGTGAAAAGTGCATATTCCTGGCCTACTCTATCCATTTTAGAGAAAGGGGAGAAAATTCAGCATTTCGATTGTTGATACAGTTGTGATGGGCAACTACATAACTAAATCTGGTGTGTCTCCTCTTTGATGAATAGAAATATGATAGAACAGGAAGAGTGGGTGTAGCACATTGAATGTCTTTTGTAGTGTATGAAATGGCAAAAATGGCAGAGAATACATGAAATAATAGTGTAGTTTATCTTTGACATTTGAAGGACAAGAATAAAGAAGTGCACTTTTCTGGAGCTATGACGTTGCTCCAACTTATGTGCTCGAGCAGTGTAATCCCTGTTTATGGATATTAGTATACCTCTTGCTTTACAACTGTTTAATCCTTATGGGTATGGTAGAAGGTCTCATGGATATGAAAGGAGAATAGAATAAAATAATATATATCATCAGTGGGGTATTCTTTAAGTAGGTAAGTAAATATACATTCACATTTATTGAAGGCCTACAGTGGCTCATAGGTATAGCGTGGAGTGGTATGATCCCAACTCTAGGATATGTGGGTGGTGCGGGTCCTCTCCATAGAGATATGGAACATATGCAACACTGTTTTAACGTGCCTCATGACCTTAATTTACTTGGTGGGGTTATATATCCTATGACTCTAGGATTTGTGAGGGTTTTAATTTACTTAATTTACTTTCCTATGTAACGAATACCCCACTGCTGACATACTACACCAAGGTTAGGCAACCTTTGGCACTCCAGATGTTGTGGAGTACACCTGCCATGATGCTTTGCCAGCATTATGTCTGCAAGAGCATTATGGGAGATGTAGTCCAAAACATCTGGAGTGCCGAAGGTTGCCTACCCATGTACTGTACTGCACTATATTATTTTGTTCTATTCTCCTTCCATAACCATGAGACCTTCTACCATACCCCATGGGGATTAACAAATTGTGAAGCAAAAGCTACACTAATATCTATAAGCGAAGATCATGAACTCAAACACATCATAGCTCCAGAAAAGTGCAAGTGCTCTTCTTTATTTCCTCCAAATGTCAAAGATACACTACCTTATTAATTCCTGTATTCTCTACTGTATTTGTCATTTCACATACCACAAAGGACATTCAAGGCGATACACCCATATGTTTGTGTGTCTGTTTATGTATGAGTCTGTCTGTGTACATGAATTTTGTATTTGTGTACATGTCTGTGTATATGAATGTGTGTGTGTGTGTATCTTTGAGTATGTGACCATGTATGGTTGTGTGTGTATGAATTTGTGTGGACAAGAATGTAAGTGTGTGTGTATTTGAATATGTACGGTATGAGAATGTCAACATGTTTGTGAGATTTCCTTAACAAAAGTAGGTTGGGGGTGATGCGGAGACACAATTTTTTATTTTATTGTTACAGTTATTGTGTGGAGGAGGGGCTTAAAGTAAATAATTTCCACCCCTGGTGCCATGTAACCTAGATATACATTTATATCACACTTATTATAGTTAGAGCAAGTCACCAGGATTGATGGATACATTGTAGACAGAACTCCAAATTCACTGGTGAGATTCATGTCATTTACAATCACTACTTTCAATCAAGACAAAAAAAGTATCAAGAAATGTCAAAAGAGAAACTATGTCAGAGCCATATGCTCACCACACAGACATGTCACAGTGAAAAAAAAATTGAAGTTGTTATGGTGCTGGTGTGTCTCTGGCGGTTTCCCATCTGAAGGGGTTAAAACGTTCTTGAACTGATTAACCCCAAGGGTTGCATCCAGTGGTGGATCTCCCTTTCTCCAGCGACATCCGGCTTCTTCAGTCGAATTCAGGAAGCGCGGAGTACCGACAAATGGAGAGCTACTGATTGGCTTAGAGTGTCATCTGAACGCTGGGGCAAGGAAGAGCAACCTTTGGGGTTAAATCACTCAAGAATGGTTTAACTCCTTCAGGTAAGAAAGCACCAAAAAAACGTCATTGAAGTTGCTCTGGTTACGGGAGTGTTCATTAAACATCATGTTTGGGAAATGCCATGCTTGTTAGGGAGATCCAGCAGGACTGGTCAAGGCTTAATTTGAACTGCCATAAAAGTCAAAATTTTGAGCCCTGTAATAACCATACATGGGAACCTGTAATTTCACTATACCCCTAGTTTTCCCATTGTGGCAACATGAAGGGGTTTGCATAATTAAATTCTCAGAGCCTTATTTTTTCGACTGAAGCCCAAGCCAGGAGGCTCCATGTGAAACTTTGCAAGTTTCCAGGAATGCTAATAAGCATTTAATTATGCGTATTCCTTTGTAAACACAGTTCTGATTTTATTTGTGTTTCTTTAACCAAAGTGTGAATTCAAAATGAATTTAACATTTTAATCTGTGTCTGCTGTGTTTTGTTAACTTACATATTTTATCCTCAAATTTTAAATCCCTTTGAATTCCCAACAACTCTTTTTATATTATGCCATTTTACAATTGACATAATATACTACTTTCCATAAAGTGGTCATGTCAACATTATAATATTTATCCAGTACACTAGAGATGGTTGGCGATTTGTGGCCCATTCCCAAGGCACATGATTTGCAGCTAGTTTTAATTTGTCCTTTTTTTTTCTGTCACCTTTCTATATGTGATCAGATAACGTGGTAGAGCAACAGAAGAATAATTATCGTGAATATATTGCCAAGGGGTTACGTCATTTTCTGAAGTCGTCTTGTTGTAAATAGTTCTTACATACAATAAATCATGGATTCATATTTCAAGCGGTATTTGAAAAAAATTAATGTTTCTGGGGATTTAAGCCATTTGCCTCAAGCAAGATCAAAATGCTGCTTGTCAACTGGTCAATCTTTCATCTGGCAAAAACATTTAAAATAGGAAATTGAACATGGCCAATCTCAAGCAACTGATGATGAACTTGGCACCCAATTTGATTAAACCATATCATTTTGCAAATACACCCCCGCCCCTTACTCTGTGACCTCCAAATTTCCACATTTGTTCTAGTTTAATGCACTGATTGCATTATAAATAAGATTAGCAATCACTCTTCCATGATAGCTTAAAGGGATACTATAAGTGCCAGAAATACAAAGCTGCATTCCTGGTAATATAGCTCCCTCTGCCTCCCCCTCCCCCCACGGTGGTCAATAAAAGGTTAAAACCCCTTTTTATTTACTTACCTGAACCCAGCACCAATGTCCCTCCACACTGGGTAGACAGCCACTGGAGGCAGACTTAGTGCTGCAATGTAAACATTGCAGTTTCTCTGGAACTGCAGTGTTTTACATTGCAGCACTAAGGGCAATAGGGACACTGTACCCAGACCACTTCAATTAGCTGGTGCCTATAGTGTTGATTGAAGAGTCAGATAAAATAATTGTACAGCTGTACATTTCCCATAATCTTCTGCCATCCAGAGCTTTTTGGGAAGTATAAAGCTTGTCTTTATTTACGTAGGAAGGCACTTCTAATAGCCTGTCTAAAATGTCATCAGCTTGGAAGACCCTTGCTCTGAGGGGAGTCTGGCGGCACAGCGAGGCACTCATTGGTTAAGATGGGTCAGCTGACATTCTCAGCCATTGAGCCTCCTTGCACAGCAGAACTTACTTTGGAGCTTCTGGCACCTGAAAAGGTTGCGTCTAATGCCCAACGGACCTCATGTAAGTTGTAAACTTGTTGTTCAGCGGAAGGCGAGCAGACACTCCTCGTACATTAACCATGAAGTGGTAATAGTGCTTGGGGTGTTCCTTTAAGACTTAAGTATCTCCGTTTATCAGGAGTCGTATTTTTACATATGAAGGACTACACCTCAGGCAGTGGTCTTTGTGACACTTTGTAACATGTGTGATTACTGATACCTGAAAGTCTAGGTGTTGTTCAACTTATGAATAGAGGGAGTGTAGGACCGGGGGTGGGCAAATGAATTACCTTGCCACAAGTTTTATAAACTATTTCATAATGGACCCAGTTTCAATATCTTAGCTATTTATATCTGAAGGAATATTGGGGTGTACGTTTCAAACTGAACACTTTTTGCCTTTTATATTAATCCCATCCACCAACCAGGTATGGAAAAGAGCTATCATGAGTACAGCCAAAATAGTGGGCAAATTAGCAATAATGTAGACTTGAAGGCCAGAATTGTGTACACTGCCTCAAGCTAGGCTAACATCCATCCATCCCAGATAATTTTCGATTGAGAAGAGGGGATGGGCAGGGCCACTTATCTATCTGCTTTGTTTTCAGTTTGGTTGCTTGTAGTAGGAGGGAGTTCTTGATAACAGTTAAATGTCCTGCAAAAGCATGGAAGAAAGTAGTTCATGGTTTCTAATACTACCTTCAAGAGGTCATCAAAACAAGTTCCTCAACCACATCTTTTCTCTGTGAAAGTGGCTTTGCAGTGCTCTCTTAATCTGTGCCATACTAAACACAAGCACAGTTCAAACACGTCTGTGCCATTTGAGGTGGGATGGGTGAGTAACTCATTCCATGGTAAAATGTGAAAACCTGAATGATTTTTTTTATTTTTTGTTTTGTGTGCTAGTAGTTAGCAAATGCTCAACAGAAGTTCTATAATTGTTAATCTGAACAAACTCATTCTCATTTGATCACACTCTAGTTTAGGATTATGGGTGCTGCAGTTCAACAATTTATTGAGATTAATGTGCTGGCTAGTACTGGTTGAAGGAGCACTATAGTGCCAGGCAAACTAACTCATTTTTCGGGCACTATGTAGTCTTTCGGTCCTCCCCCACCCTCATGGCCCCCCTCCCGCTGGGCGGACGGGGTTAAAACCCCTTCAGCCACCTTCCACTCTCCTCCTTCCGACGTCAGCACCGAATGTGCATGCGCGGCAAGAGCCACGTACGCATTCAAACTGCCCATAGGAAAGCATTATTCCATGCTTTCCTATGGACGTCAGTGAGAATCACGGAAGCGTCCTCTAGTGGCTGTCAGTGAGACAGCCACTAGAGGCTGGATTAACCCTCAGTGTAAACATAGCAGTTTCTCTGAAACTACTATGTTTACAGCTGCAGGGTTACAACTAGAAGGACCTGGCACCCAGACTACTTCATTGAGCTGAAGTGGTCTGCGTGCCTATAGTGGTCCTTTAATCAAGGGACACTACAGGCACCCAGACCACTTTATCTCATTGAAGTGGTCTGGATGCAGTGTCCCTGTGTCCTTAGTTTTAGAGAAACTGCAATGTTTATATCGCAGGGTTAAGCCTTCCTCTAGTGGTTGTCTCTCCACAGCCACTAAAGGTCCTTCCTGCATTTACATAGAATTTAACTCCATGATACATCGATGCATGTCCACACGTTTTGCATGATCAAGTTCAGTGTCTTTGAAATCTCCACTGATTGATTCACTGGTTAAATGCTTTCCTGTGGGGAAGGCTTAATGCACGCCCTTCTCCCCCATGGCCGACGTAGAAGTAGTGGAGGCGGAGACGGAGCCTTTAAGGGACACTATAGCATTAGGAATACACTTTTACATTCCTAACACTATAGTTTTCCTTTAAATCACAGAAAAATTAAGAAAAAATGTAAACTCTGGTATGATAGATTACATAAATAAATAAATAGAAACATAAAAATGCTCAATCAACCAATCAGGATTCTCTAATATTTTTATTGGACCATTAAAAGTTCTAGCTTTATCTCATAAATCCCTGCATAGCATTCCAGGTTTTTACTTATGAAAGAGGTGATTTAAAAAAAAAAAATGTATGGCCTTCCTGATGCCATGAACAAGAGTCTTACTGGGAAATCACTAACTTTTTTTTTTTTTTACCAAAACCGTTAAATGCATTAACTTGTGCGTCTAGGGTGTCCCTTTAAATTAAAGGCATAGTATTTAAAGGTGTTTATCCACTTCATAATGTTTCCAAATGATTCAAGGGTTTCCACAGACTTTATGGTGACTTCTGTACACAAATATTTAGGTTTTTTTTTTTAGGTTTTTTTATTATTTGGAAAGCTTATTATATTAAGACCTTCGTGACATCACTACTGGCGTTTTCAAGGTTTTTTTTGTGTCACATTTTGACCAATACGCAAATGTATTATTGCATCTTCGGTGGACTAATAGTTTTGTTAATGTGCAAAGTTTATCACATGTAACCTATGAGTATAGTAGGCATACCACATTTTTTGGTTGAACACCTTTTAAATGCTTGCGTACGACATGTGTAGTTAATAGAATCCAGTAAAATTCATGTAGTTTCACAAATTCCTTGTTGTTTATTTAATATGTGATAATATGTGATGGCTTCAATGCCAGCATCTGAATGGACTGAAGTCAGTCACTCTGTTCCTATACACCTTAGCCAGAGACAGTAGAGTCGATTAGGGAATCTTGGAAAGCAGTCAGACTGGCTTTTGGAGGTCTCTTGTGCTCTTCTTTGTTAGTCAATTCTTCAACGTAGTCTATGTCGAAGAATTAACTGATAGGTGGGAGAGAGACTTATTTTTCAATAGGTTTTTCTCCCAATCTCCAAATCTGCTAGCACAATGTGAAGATGACATTTTATGCTCTTTCAAGAAGACATATATTGTAGGTACTGTGACCCGTACCCTTTCAAGGATGAGTATCTACATGTCAGGATAATATATGACAACATGCAGTGTTTAAGAAAACAAGACAATAACGTAAACACTAAGAAAGATACGTATTACTGGGCCATAGAGTGGCCGGGCTTAATATAACAAAGAATAAAAAACAAGCAGAGGTCAGGGGTACAGAATGAGATAGAAATTAGTAAACAAGCCAATAGATCAAGGAAACCAAAGTCAAAATACTAAAAGAATCACAAAATAAACACACTCTCTGATAACCATCAAGTGAAAACCATAACAGGGCACCGACAAAAGGCACTTTTGGGTTTAAATAACCCTAGGAACGTAAGGATTGTCACTCCACACGTTCACGTAAATTTTGTAATGTTCCGGGGCTATAAAGTTCTGAGATGTCGTAGCGGCTGGCATCTTTAAGCATGCCATTCTGTCCGTGGTCCACATGGATAGCAGTTTGGGTATTGATCCTCCACGAGTTAGGTAATTCTCTCTTTGCGTTTGCAGTGTGGTCGCTCTGATCAGGTGTGGTCATGTGATCTCTCTTGTTGGGCACCGTTACAGTACCCCTCGTCGTAGATCACCCACCGGCAGGGCAGGACCTGGCTTGAGAGGAAATCTGACATGAAACACACATTTTTCCAGTTTACAATATAAACCATTATTGAGTAACCTTTGTAGAACCTGCTTGACATGTATCTATTGAGTGGTTATATCAGGAGAGTATATAAGTATATTGTCAAGATATTCAAAAGAATATATATATATATATATATATATATTTTCTCTTAAAATATTGTTTGAGGTCCTGAAAAATAGCGAGGGCATTACACAACCCAAGTGGCATGACTGAATTTTGTACTGGCCACTTCTAGTGGACTTCCTTTATGCTAACTAAATTATAAGCGCTCCTAAGGTCAAGTTTGGAAAACACCTTTGCATCTCGGAGTCTATCTAACATTTCTGAAATAAGTGGTTTCTTACGATGATCTTGTTAAAACCCCTGTAATCATTGCAAGGGCGCAAATAACCCTCCTTTTTGGATATAAAAAAAAATCCTTCTCCAGCAGGAGAGGACTATCTGCGTATGTGACCTTTATCTAAAGCCTCCTGTATGTATTCCTTCATAATTTATCTCTCCTGGTGATATAAGGTATTGTCAGGTATAGCATGGCATGTAATTTATCGCCGGAACCCACTTCCGGGTTCACGGCGCTCAGCCCCGCCCCTTTCTCTGACGCGGTCCCTCCACGATACTTAGGAGGACCGCGCCAGATTCAAAGGGCTGGATTATTCGCACAGGTGCTGCATGAAGATCAGCTGCTCTACTTCTGATCCTACCTGCTCCACTTCTATACCTCGGCTAGTAAACGGATTTCTACCTTCTCCACTTCTCGACCTCGGCTTGTAAACGGATTTCTACCTTCTCCACTTCTCGACCTCGGCTTGTAAACGGATTTCTACCTTCTCCACTCCTAGACCTCGGCTTGTAACTCTGAATTCTACCTTCTCCACTCCCAGACCTCGGCTTGTTAAAACGGACTTCCCCACTCTCCACTCCTAGTTCTCAGCTTGTTGAAACGGACTTCTAATTTCTCCTTCATTGGGTGAATTAACCCTTCCAGTGCCAGAACTGCCTTTAAGTTAAGTAATACTTTTACCAAACAAGTCAATTACTATTATTTATATTACACAGTATCTAAAACTCACTAAAGTGTCACTTTGTCTAATTATTCCTCTTACTCATAAGGGATTGCTACAAAGCCTAATTTTACCTACATGGATATTTAAAGGTACAGTGACCATAGTTTCATACCAATATAAAAGGAGGTGAACCTTATTGTTGTTGCAACCAAGAAATGCTGCAGTTGAGTTCCAATTAAAGAAATATTACAAAATAAGTATTACAGAATAATCCAGCCCTTCAATGGAACCAGCAGATATTAACTCTCAAGTTTCTGCCCTAACCAATAGAGTGGATACGATTGCTCAAGGGTTACAGGAACTGCAAATTACAAATGAGAGAATATTAACCTATGTTAGAGACATTCAAGGTCATCTTCCTCATGCCGCTCTTCAATCGGCTGGTGATCCTGCTGTCTGTAATCCAGAAAAATTTCATGGAGATAGAACAAAGTACAGAGAGTTTTTGAATTCTTGCAAACTACTAATTGCTTTAAAACCTAGATCTTATCCCACCGAAAGATCCAAAGTCTGTTCAGTGATCTCTTTTTTAAGAGGTGAACCTATGGCATGGGCCCATTCCTTTTTGGAAAATGATGATCCCATATTGGATTCATTGGATGAGTTCTTTGAAGCTATGTCTTTATTATATGAAGATCCTTTTAAACAAACTACTGCTGATTTAACCATCAGAACATTACACCAAAAGAATAGACCTGTTGAAGATTATATTGCAGAATTCAAAAGATGGGCTACAGAAACCCAATGGAATGACATTACTTTACGCAATCAATTCCGTCTCGGATTATCTGAAGCTGTGAAAGATGAACTCTCTCGTACAGAACTTCCTCCTACCTTAAATGCATTGATTCAACTGTCTATCAATATTGATAGACGTCTAAGAGAAAGAAAAGCTGAAAGGGTTCTTACTAATTCTACCTGGAGAAAACCTTTCACTACTCTAAAACTACCTGAAAAAATTCCTCCACAAACTGAACCTATGGAAGTAGGTATAATAAAAAGTCCTCTTACTTCTGAAGAAAGAATAAGAAGGAGACAACTAAACTTATGTATGTATTGTGCTTCGAATGAACATCTAATTTCCGAATGTCCTCTACTGAAACATTCAAAAGGTGGTAAGCTTCATTCATCTACCTCTATATTGAACGTTTTTCATCTACTTATTTTTCTATATCTCTCATATTACAGTGGGATACAAAAAGAATCGTGACTGAGGCCATCATTGATTCTGGTGCTAATGGAACTTTTCTTGATTTTTCTTTTGTTTCAAAAAATAAAATTCCTTGTGTTCAAAAAACCAATTTTATTCCAATCAGAGTTATTGACGGTTCATTTATATCCTCAGGACCCATCAAAGATGAAACAATCCCTCTAAGAATGATTACCAACAACGTACATTTCGAATTCATTACATTTGATATTATTAAATCTCCACTTTATCCCGTCATTCTAGGAATTAATTGGTTAAAAAACCATGATCCTTTAATTAAGTGGTCTCCCTTCTCCATCTCCTTTGCTTCTGATTTCTGTAAAAAAACGTGCTTACAACACATTCCTATTCTCCAAACTACTGTAGAACCAGTTATACCTCCATTCTACTCCGATTTTGCAGATGTCTTTTGTAAAAAAGAAGCGGAAACACTTCCTCCTCATCGGCTATATGATTGCCCAATAGATCTCATACCCGGAGCTCCTATTCCTTATGGTCATATTTATCCACTCTCTGAAAAGGAGTTAGAAATTTTAAAAGAATATCTTAATGAAAATTTACGCAAAGGGTTCATCAGACCCTCGACCTCTCCTGCTGCTTCTAGTATTTTCTTTGTGAAGAATAAAGACCAAACCATCCGTCCTATTATAGATTACAGAGCCTTAAATAAAATAACTATTAAAAATCGTTATCCTCTTCCACTAATAAATGAATTAATTGAAAGGTTAAGAACTGCAACTATATTCACTAAACTCGACCTTCGAGGCGCATATAACCTCATTAGAATAAAACAGGATGATGAATGGAAAACCGCCTTCCGGACAAGATATGGTCTCTACGAATATCTAGTGATGCCTTTCGGGCTCTGTAATGCCCCTGCAACGTTTCAACATTTTATCAATGATATCTTTAGAGATCTTCTGGATGTATGTGTTATTATCTACTTAGATGATATCTTAATATATTCTAACAATTTGGATGAACATAGGAAACATGTTAGATGGGTTCTATCTAGACTGAGAACTCATAAATTATACGCTAAACCAGAAAAATGCCTTTTTGAGGTTACTGAATTCTCTTTTCTAGGATACATTATTTCACCTCATTCTTTGAAGATGGATAATTCCAAAATCAAATGTATTATTGATTGGCCTGCTCCTACTACTACAAAAGAATTACAACGTTTTCTTGGATTTGCAAACTTCTATAGAAAATTTATTAGAAACTATTCGGATGTATCACATCCTCTTAACCTCCTCAACAGTAGTAAACGTCCTTTTAATTGGAATAAAGATGCTCAAACAGCCTTCGACGAATTAAAAAAAAGATTTACAACTGCACCTATTCTACAACTACCTAATCCAACATTCCTATATGTTCTTGAAGTTGATGCATCAGATGCAGCCATCGGAGCAGTTCTTTCTCAACAAAAGACTCCACAAGATCCACTTCATCCAGTTGCCTTTTTTTCAAGATCCTTGAGCTCTGCTGAAAAAAATTATCCTATTGGTGAAAAAGAATTATTAAGTGTTAAAGCTGCCTTCGAAAATTGGCGTCATCTTCTGGAAGATACAAAACAACCTATAATAGTTTATACTGACCATAAAAATCTTGAATATCTCTATACTAACAAAACCCTTACAGCTAGACAAGTTAGATGGAACCTATTCTTTAACCGATTTAACTTCCAATTAATATACAGACCTGGAAATAGAAATAAAAAGGCTGACGCTCTTTCTCGAATTCCTTCTAAAACTACTACTGATGATTATCCTTCTACCAAAATAATAGGAATCCTCTCTTCTCTTCATGATGACATAAAGAATTTGAATCAGAAGGATCTTGAACTTCCCAAAACACCTATACTAACAAAAAAGGATGGTCTATTTTATTTTAAAAATAGAATTTATATTCCTCCCATTCTTAGGAATAAATTACTTAAGATGGTTCATGATTCCCCCCTAGCTGGACATCCTGGAATAAAGAAAACACTTGAACTAACTTCACGATATTATTGGTGGCCTCGCCAGGATAGAACCATTGCATTATATGTCAAAACATGTCCTATCTGTCAAAGGTCTAAACCAGAACATAATCAACCTTTTGGATTACTACTTAACTTACCTATTCCAGAAAAACCTTGGCAATCCATTTCTATGGATTTTATCGTTGATCTTCCACCTTCTCAACATTTCACCACTATTCTTGTCGTTGTGGATCGCTTCACAAAAATGTCCCATTTCATTTCTTTAAAAAAATTACCCTCCTCTGTAGAATTGTCTAAGGTCTTTATTGACAATATTGTGAAACTTCATGGTCTTCCTGAAGAAATTATTTCTGATAGGGGGACACAATTTACCTCCAAATTCTGGAAAGAGATGTGTCTCTCCCTTCAAATTCAACGCAAACTCTCTTCCGCTTATCATCCCCAAACTAATGGGCAAACAGAAAGGGTTAACCAATGTTTGGAACAATATCTTCGATGTTATTGTTCATACCTCCAAGATGACTGGACCACATGGTTACCTATGGCCGAATTTTCTTACAATAATACCATTCATTCTAGTACGAAAATGACTCCTTTCTTCTCCAACTATGGTTTTCATCCGTCTTCATTCCCCATCCAAACCATTACTTCATCCAATCCTACTGTTACATCAAAAAATGAATTTATGTCTTCTCTATTTTTCAAATTACGGGAGAATCTTCAACTCGCCCAAAATAACCAGAAAAAGTTTTTTGACAATAATAGAAGAATTCCCCCTCCTTACAAGGTAGGGGATCTTGTCTGGCTCTCTTCAAGGAATATTACCACAAGCCGTCCTTCAAAGAAATTGAGCTCTCTTTTTCTTGGTCCCTTTCAAGTAATTACTATCATTAATGATAACGTTGTTAAACTAAAACTTCCTCCAAGTTTTAAACTTCATCCAGTATTCCATGTCTCCTTACTTAAACCACACATCCCTGATCCTTTTTATAGGGAAATAGTAACAACTCCTGAACCTATCATTGTCCAAGGTGAAGAAGAATATGAAATTCACAAAATTTTGGATTCTCGTGTCCACCGTGGCTCCTTACAATACCTTATCAGATGGAAAGGTTATGGAGTTGATGAAGACACTTGGGAAGATTCATCCAATGTACATGCTAGGAGGTTAGTTACTGCCTTTCACAAACGCTATCCCTCCAAACCGAAATAGTGCACCCAGAGGATGCCCCATGGGAAGGGGGTACTGTCAGGTATAGCATGGCATGTAATTTATCGCCGGAACCCACTTCCGGGTTCACGGCGCTCAGCCCCGCCCCTTTCTCTGACGCGGTCCCTCCACGATACTTAGGAGGACCGCGCCAGATTCAAAGGGCTGGATTATTCGCACAGGTGCTGCATGAAGATCAGCTGCTCTACTTCTGATCCTACCTGCTCCACTTCTATACCTCGGCTAGTAAACGGATTTCTACCTTCTCCACTTCTCGACCTCGGCTTGTAAACGGATTTCTACCTTCTCCACTTCTCGACCTCGGCTTGTAAACGGATTTCTACCTTCTCCACTCCTAGACCTCGGCTTGTAACTCTGAATTCTACCTTCTCCACTCCCAGACCTCGGCTTGTTAAAACGGACTTCCCCACTCTCCACTCCCAGTTCTCAGCTTGTTGAAACGGACTTCTAATTTCTCCTTCATTGGGTGAATTAACCCTTCCAGTGCCAGAACTGCCTTTAAGTTAAGTAATACTTTTACCAAACAAGTCAATTACTATTATTTATATTACACAGTATCTAAAACTCACTAAAGTGTCACTTTGTCTAATTATTCCTCTTACTCATAAGGGATTGCTACAAAGCCTAATTTTACCTACATGGATATTTAAAGGTACAGTGACCATAGTTTCATACCAATATAAAAGGAGGTGAACCTTATTGTTGTTGCAACCAAGAAATGCTGCAGTTGAGTTCCAATTAAAGAAATATTACAAAATAAGTATTACAGGTATATACACTACCCTTAAGAGGCATTGTGCTGGGTAATAAGTATATAGCACAATCATACAATCTGTGTGGCAGCAAAGTATCAACATGAATCTTATTCAAAACCTCTTTCACTCCCATGGATTGAAGCAGAACTTTCATCGAAAGAGTATAGCAGAAAGTACATTACTAGTGCCCAATTGTTAAGCAATCTGAAAAAGACAATTTTGTCTACACCACTCTCATCATGCCACTATCTCCCCTTTCCCCAATCTATTTCCAACCAAGGGAAATTAAAGAATAATTGGACAAGAAGGCAGGGAAATAACCTGGAAAGTGATGAGTTTTGTGTGTAAAGCCCCTACAGACAAAGAAATAGGAAATATCTCCTGTGTGATAAGAGGCTTTTTAGGAGGTCGTCTATGTTTGGACTCAATGGCCAAATGTGTGGATCTCTCCCTAAGAGGTATTTGGTACACTGATACAAAACGTACATCTACCAAATTCTCTTTATCTCCTGAATCAACTAGAGCCTAGCAAGAAAATTCTATGAAATTACACTGAGCGGAAACTAAAAGGAGAAGTCTATGCTGAGGCATAAAAGGGACATATGCATAATATGGTCCTTGGGTGCATGAGTTTTCTGGGCGTATCGAACAAGTCTTTCTCAGATGTCCCTTTTTGCCACAACATAAACAAAGATCCTCATTTCTCATAAATTGTTTCTCTCTGATAATTAAGTTGTCCCTAACTGCATAGGTTCCGGTTCTGCTACAAAGGGAGGATTATGAAAAACAGGAGTAGCGAAACGAGGCATAGGAGTAACTACTGAACATTTAGATCTGTTTCCTTCTCTCTCTCTCTCTCTCTCTCTCTCTCTCTCTCTCTCTCTCTCCCTCTCTCTCCTTCCTACCCCCACCCCCTGAAAATAAGACTGGGTCTTATATTCATTTTTTCCCCGAAAAACGCACCAGGGCTTATTTTCGGGGGGAGGTCTTATTTAGGAGAAACCGTGTGTTAGAAAGCAGGTCTATGCTACAGAATGGCTGCCTTGCAGCTTTAGCTGCAATTTTCTATTTTCCTATGGGTTCAAGTGTTAACTTCGGAATAATCATAGGCAATAGAGCTTTTCCTGTTAAGTGGTTCATTAATTAACAAATTTTAGCCCTATCAGAAGGGAAGGACCCAGGAGACGCCTCTGTTTGATTATGGAATCACCTAGTGCATCACCTCCAAAATGAGGAGGAGATGACAAGGTGACTGACAGGCATAGTCAGACATAACACTAGGCATAGAACTAGCAGTAATCTGTTGAGGGTTAACAGACAGATGGGCTTCATGTCTTGAAACTTGGTTGGATTTCACACCATAAGGGCAAGCTGGAATTCTCTCTCCAGAATGTGTCCATGGTATTCAATGTGATGTTGGTGCTGTACAATGCATTATCATGTCCCATCTAATGGCCTAGTGATCTTGATTTGTTTTTGACGACTAACCGAATCCTGAATGTGAAGAAATACATAGGCCTATATACCTCCTCTTTTGAATACATACCATTTCTCCAAATGATGCTTCTCCGATGAGAAGAAAATCTCATCAGGAGCAGGTACTGAGAATAAGGACAGACTGATTTGAAAGAGGAGACTATCTCAGAGTCTCCAGTACTGCTTCAAGAAAAGATCATTTAAAAATTTGGTTGAAGTTTCACCTTAGGTTCCACCTATGTAGCCAAGAATGCTCAGACATAGACTTTTGGATCTGCAGCCTCTAAGAAATGTTATAGCTTCAGACAGTGTCCACATTTCAGAAATGGATACTGATATGTGCAATGGCTCCGATGTTGAGATGTATTCTGGAGAGAATAATCTTGAATCTTTTCTAATGCTCATTGTATAAAAAATGAGGACCACTTTCTATGGAATAATCTTGCCATTGGGGCTGTAGATAAAACTCTGACGTGGCCTAGGATGCTCCACCATGCAGGGATGTTAGTCCTGACACGTTCAAAGGGGAAAATTGTCAACAAACACCTCTTTTGCATGTTACGAGAGTCTTTATAAGCCTTTTAATAGGTGTGCAAGAACCATAAGGAGAACAGACTGGACAGTGTGTGTTCATGAGGTGCAAAAGGTTGGACATTTCCTGATAGCTCTCATGGGATGCATAAAAAGTCTTCCCTTAAAGTGTTTTAGCTATACATAAAGCATTATTTTATGTTTGGAGAGAAACAAACCAGGATTTTGACTGAATCACCCCAAGACATTTCTGCGAAATTGTCTGTCATATTGACATTCGAGGCATCATACCAGTTGCTATTCCACCTTTCATTGTTTTACTGTTTCAGAGTACAGTAGTTTAACAGTGAATCCTGGTTCACAGACTTCCACTGTCTGGCTCCTCCAAAGGAATGGCCAAGGCAGAGTCATGTTATGTCTTAAGCCAGACTAGATCATACTAGTGATAAACTAAATGCCAACTGCCTGGCTCACGAGCATGCCAACTCTAGCATTCTTTTTGAGGCATGTGGATTACCATATGCTAAATGTGTGGGTAGCCCAATGTTGGTTAGTGCTGGACTGATTTTACAAATAGGTCAAGTGAAAGCTCAAGCGAGTACGGGTATGGTTTTTATTTTTTTTTTATTATTTTTTTATTTTATTAATTTGTTTGTTATACATTGGATGTCCTTTGACTTTTGTATCCAATTGGTGCCCGGTACCGGAAAGATTTTTGGTTTTATAATACATTTTATACTACTTGCATGGGAGATATATTTTGTGTTTAAAAAAAAAATAAAAATCTAATAGCACTTCAGCCAACTATCCTAATTAACCTGCATGTGTTTATAATCATTATTCATTAGCTTACATTAGTGCCAAGACATTCCAAAATGGAACACAGCTCCACCTAACCTAAAATGGACCTGTCATGTATGTATTGTTTGCATATTATGATAGAGCAAAGTGCCTATCACTTAATAACTATTGTGTAAACAAAAAAAAATCAGTCTCTCTTCCTCTCCCCTTTCTCCGGACATATTAATTCTGACTGAGATTATTGGGAATTAAACTCCCAGCCAGCAGTTAGCATTTTACGTTAGTTAGGGATACATAACGGTTTGATTATCCCTCTCCAGCTCATTTCCTAGTATACTATTATAAGACAGAAATTAAATTAATGGTGACCGCTGCCAATTGAGTGTAAATCCTATCAGTTTCACGCAAGCAGGGACATATATGAACCTTAGCTCTATTTAAAATAATTATTTTTAAAAATGATATTAAAATGTGGAGCAAACAGAAGAGGAAGAAAACCTCCAAGGCTGTCTAACTGCTAGAGAGGCATTTTGGCAGTTTTATAAAAGTGCTGATTTCTACTGAAATCATTTTGGCAAAGTTTTATTAGCTATTGAAGTCAGCACTTTTATAAACTGTCACAAATATAACTCTATATGGTTCCAGCCCTCAAAGTGTTCTTTTAATGCTAAAAAAATATGTATGAATCCCATATAAACTAGTGTGACTAAATAATTTATCAATCACAGACTGGGCAGGTTTCAGGGTAAAATAGCCACACTGAAAGCATGGCAGCTGAGTTTTCAATTTAATTATTTTTTGCTTAAAATTCTGAAATTCACTTTGGGGTTTATTCACTAAATTCCAAATATTACTGGATAAAAAGCTAAAAGGTGATTTGAAATGTAGATTAAAATAGCTGATTCATGTATTTATGGCAGCAACTTTTTATTACAAATCAATGCACTCAGTTTTAGCCTGAATCTAAATATTACAAAATTGTTTGAAGTACCAAAAACATATGTGTGTGTGTGTGTGTATTTATTTATTGCTAGTATTTATAAAGCACCAACATATTCCGCAGACCTGTACAATTGTGAAATAGACAAGACAATAAAAACAGATGGACACAAAAGGTAGAGGGCCCTGCCCATGAGCTTACAATCTAAAGGTAAACAATGAGACATATCATAGGAATTTGGAGGTGATGGCAGAGAGCAAATAACTGCTGTAACTGAGAACATGTGAAGTAGGTGATTGACTTTGAGTGACTGTAATTCACATACATTGTGTGTGTGCGTTTGTATAATGTACCTACTTAATACTTTTACTATTTTTATGAATGCACACTGATTTTAGGATGTATTGGGATATACTTTGGGTGTCTTGTCAGCTGAGTGACAATTCTCCCAAGTCCCTCCCATGTAACAGGCTGAGGTTTCCTTGTCCCCTCCCTTGTACTGTCATGGTAGGAGGGGGGAGGCTGTGACGTTCCAGGTTAAGGAAGCCCAAGCTATTCTGATCAGCTCTCCGGAATCCCCGGCAGGGTCACTGGAGGGATATTCGGGGTCTCCATGACGCTCTATGACCCCCTGATGGCCGAGAGCCGCCCCCTCTGTCACATAACAGGCTGATTATGCCCATCGATCCTGCCCGGTAACAGGACCCTGCTGTGGGGAGGCGGGTGGGGGAAGAGGTTTATTTCCCATTTTTACAGGACAGGTCAGTCGTCCTTTCAGGTACCCACGCCCCCTTGCCCTCTAACTCTCATGTCGCCCACCTACTCCATGGCGAAGCACACAACAAAGGGTTAAAGGTAACAGTATATTGTTGTTGTTTTTTTCCTCCACTAAGTATTTCATCAACTTTAACCGCTTTCTTGCCAGTAGGACCCTATGTAGGCCTGTGATTTCCCCCCTCCCCACATTCCATTGAACTCAGGGACGACCAAAAGCGGGCTTCCCAGCTGTTGTAGAACTACAGTTCCCGCGATGCTTTGCTGTAGTTGTAGTTCTACAACAGCTGGGGATGCATCCTTTGGCCACCTAGGGGTTAAAGGGTTCTCTTTAAAACTTCGGAATCCAGTGCTTCCCCGCGTTCGGGGACCTGTACGCCCGAGTTTCCATTAGAACCTTGGGGATATTCCATTGTAGATACATTTGATGTAGGTTCCTAACCCCATTCACCCGCTTAATGCTGTTTAGTTTCACTTCTCTTTCTATTTCTCTCTCCGTGATATCCCCAATGTCTGAGCTGGAGAGCGATCGCACCCCTAAAGTTGGGGTTTAGGGGTGGTTGTGATTGAAACATGTTCCCAGCAGAGTGTGTTCATATTCCATAATAATATACCCCATCATTCACTCCCCCTCCGGATCCGGTGTGGGTGACATTGGAGCGGAGGGGGAGGGAGCTCGGCTGCTGGTGTGTGTATGTGTGTGTCACAAGCATGGACGGGAGCTGGGCAGGAAGGGATCCCATTGTGCCTTAGGTGACTGTCCCTTCACAACCCCCCTCCCCATCATCTAATTGGAAGTAGTGAGTGCCAGGCCCCTGCCTGCCCACCCCGGATCCTGACTCTCTTTTTTTTTTTTTTTGTTACATTGTAGCGGAAAGAATGTCGGAGAGGGCCGAGGATGACGTCAGAGGGGAGCAGCGCAGAGCGGCGGCCAGGCAGCAGCGGCGGCAGGGAGACAACATGGCGGCTCTGCCCAGTCCTGGAGCCATGCTGGGGCAGCCCTGGGTCAGCTGGCTGGATGCTGCCAAACTGTCCGGGACCGACGGTGAGTGCAACTCTGCTTCTTTCCCATCCCCCCCCCCTTCTCTCCAAACCCTTGCCTGGCTGATTTCACAGCTTCCCCCACCTGCTCACTGTGTGTCTGTGCTCTTATTGCAGAACTGGAGGAAAGTTTGAAGGAGTGTGACAATAAACGAGAAGCCATGAGACTCAGCAGAGAAGGTGAGTGCCAGCTCTGTGGGTACAGCACCAGCCCATCAATTCATTGCCAGTCCACTTCCTGTTAGTTCACTGTTGACAAGCAGGAGGGAGGAAACCGCTGCACTTTACAAGCTTGCAAAGCTGGTTACAAAGTATACCTTTTTTACAAACCTCTGGCTAATAATCAGCTGGATATTTCTAATTGTATATTAAATGTTCAGAATTGCAAGATATGTATAAGCAGAGCATCATGGGAAATGTAGTGCCAAAGCATCTCCTGTGCCAAGGTTAGCCATTGCTGATCTGCAGGTTTACATTTTTTCAATTATATTATGTAAATAAACTCCAAGCTAACACTATGTCTTCTAGTGGGGTCAACAAAATTTAAATTGTAATCAACTCTTCCTATACAAATAGTTAAATATTTAATCTACATATTAAGTATCCCTAAAGAGGCCCTCAGGCAGTCCCTTCTGGTTTGATTGTAGCTGCTATTTGAGAACTTACAGAACCAGCTACCATCTTCATATATATAAGTGAGTGAGAACTCTGTCGACTATAGAAGGTATTATTCGCTAAACAGTGAGTTGGAAAAACAAAAATCCAACTTAAATTATTTAGACTTTTATTTACAGGTTATCTATATTGGTGTAAAATTTGATACCGTTTTGTGAATAAACATCTTGACTTGTCAGATGCAAATGCAAGGTTAAAGCCATTTTGTGGTCTCTTGTGCTACTTTATTGTAGTGTAAGTAGGACACCACAAACTGTAAGATTACTTCAAAGATATGCATCTTCATAACTTAATGAATTGTACAACAAAATGCCTCTTTTAATTTGACACACGTACTGGCTTTCCCCCAATTTACTATTTTCAGATGTTTTAATTGGAATATTTAGAACTACTACATACCTCAGGGCTAGGAGTCAGGGTTTTTTCCTTTTTTAATTAATAAAGCTTAATTTTCAGTGATAAAAATACAATTCTTAAAGGGACTATAGTCACCAGAACCATTACAGCTTAATGTAGTGGTTCTGTTGTCTATAGCATGTCCTTGCAGGCTTTTCCATGTAAACATCGCTTTTTCAAAGAAAAGGCATTGTTTACATTACTGCCTAGTAACACCTCTAGTGACAGTCACTCAGGCGGCCACTAAAGGTGCTTCCCTAGTTCAGTCCTGCACAGTGTGCAGCACCTACATTCAGCGTCTACACGCTCGGCTTGGAGGCGCTGAATCTTTCCCATAGACATTCATTAATTCAGTGCACCTCTTTGAGGAGATGCTGGTTAGCGCAAGCGCAATAGCCTCCAAATGCTTTTCTGTAGGAAAGGATTGGCTTGGCTGAGATCACCAAGATGATTGAGCCATGGAGGTGGGAGTAAAATCACGTTTCCCATATGATCGAGGGGGAGGAGGGAGAAACACCCAGAAATTGTAATTTAAAAAAAAATTATATTCATTGAAGTCCACCCCGCCTCCCTACCTTTGTGAGTACTGGAGCGGATCGGCTTTTCCTGGGATCCAGTGGGGCTTCTGTCGTCTTCCTGTTCTGCTCCCTATTGTGTTGTAGTGGTGCCGGGGCTGGAGTGGCATATTCTGGCTCCTGGCATCACTGCAGGGTGCGCGAGGGAGCAGAACAGGAAGATTAAAGCTTCCTTGCCACCTCCATCCTGCACAGCCAGCCGGTCCAAGAGGCCGGCCCCCTCCGCTCTCCACTTGCCGGTGCTTGCATGCTCACTTGCCGCCTCAGCTAAACAGGCTTACAAATTCCTGCGCCATTGCGACTTGGTACCTGGGATTTGTTGAGCCTGATGCCAAGCTTCTGAAATCTAATTTGTGCTGCTAACTGACTTTGAACAATGATCTGCATTTATATTCTCGGAGGTGTCATTTGTTTTAGTTATAAATATGACTGGAATTTTGAGGGCTAAGGGACATTTTTAGGAGAGGGTCTACCAGTTAATCAATTGATTTAGGGACACCTTATTTTTGCATCTGAACAGTACATTAAGCTATACATCACTGATATATGCATTTTTTTTAGAGGCAACTATAAGCCTCTGCTATGAATATTAATGCGACTTATTCACTTTCAAGGTCTTTGCTTATTTTGCAAATACTTTCCAAGGTAATATGCTGCTTGGCATGTGACCGCCTGAAATGTAGCTAACAGGAGATATACTTACCCAAAGCTTTCCCTCATGGGTGTTGCCATCTTTATGGGAAATGTCTTCACCTCCTATGACTTCATTAACCAGGAACCCTTGTCACTGTCCTATTCTTGCACATGTATGAGTATACAGTAGACAGGGTTATGGAAGATCCCACATCAGGTTTATGGAAGATATTTGTTGAAACATCTTTAAGCCAATATTGCTATTACAGTTAATCCTGTATAAATCTCAACACAATCAGGAATGCTTGTTGCTTTATCGGGAAAATTTGCAAGTACATCTCATTCATTGAGTACACCATATTATACAGATCTTTTTACTCATGTGCATTTTATCCTCTCCCATTGAAAACCCATGAGAAATGTACAGCTCTCTAAAAGAGAGGATATTGAAAATATAAGAGAATATATTTTCTTCATGGTAGTGGGTGGAGGTAAAGGAACGCTCGAACATCAAAGATATATTTTTGACATTCGTGTTCATATTTAAAAATAAATGTTCCTTTTTTTTTTTTTTTTTTTTAATACATACCTGCAATCCAGTCTTCTTTTTGCGGCTGCTTCACCTCTGAAGTCCTCAATTATGATGACTTTTATTAATCTTGATGATTCTCATTGAGTAGCATTGGGGACATAGGACACATACACTAGTAATGCACATAGAGAAGCAATGGACATGTTAAGCATCACCATGCTGTACATGAAGATATTCAATTTTAACAGTCCTTAAAGGAACACTATAGGTTCAGGAACATAAACATGTATTCCTGACCCTATTGTGTTAAAACCACCTTCTAGCCCCCCTTTACCCTCCTAAATATAGCAATCTTTCCTTTTATTCTGGTCTGCTGCTGCTGGCTCTGCTCCTGATCTGCCTGCTTGGCTGACATTTTCAGAAGTGACTCTATCAGCCAATCAAAATGCTTTCACATGGGAAAGCATTGGATTGTCTGAGACTGTCAAGGTAGATCAAGGGCAGAGCCAGCAGAAGCCAAACACAGCCGTGGCCAATCAGCATCTCCTCATAGAGATGCATTGAATCAGTGCATATCTATGAGAAAAGTTCAGTGTCTCCATGCAGAGGGTGGAGACACTGAATGGCAGTGCTGCACAGTGTGCATCACTGACCAGGAAGCACCTCTAGTAGCCATCTTAGGAGTGGCCAGTGGAGTTATCACTAGGCTGTAATGTAAACACTGCATTTTCTCTGAAAAGTCAGTGTTTACTGCAAAAAGCCTGAAGGCAATGATTATACTCAGCAGAACAAATGCAATAAGCTGTAGTTGTTCTGGTGACTGTGGTGCCCCTTTAATAAGGAAGTGCCTCTAGCCATTATATGCATGTTCTCTAACAAATTCATAGAAACGTCTCAGGGTTATTTACCAAAGTTCATACCGGTATTTATTTCTAAAATAACTGAATCTGAATTAGAAAATGTCTGAAAGTCCCTTATGCTTCCAGTGTGGCTATCTTTATCTAAAATGTTATGTTTGCTTTGAATTACACTGAATTTACCACTATTCTCACTTTAGTGAATAACTCTGTCAGTGGTTTTTGATTGTCAGGTGAAAAGGGTGCAGCATTTATACACCAAAACCACATTATGATTAAATGGTTTTTGTACTTTGTGTCTGTTTTAAGGTACTTGTTGTTTTGATTTTATTTCTTTACATTTCTTTACATTTCTTTGTTTGCAAAACCCAAGTTCCTCTTCAAGTTCCCCCAAAAAGCCCTCAAGAAGATATTTTGCATGACACTCTGACTGATGCATTCTTGCATCCTAGCTACCTATAGTGTTTGTCTCTAGTCAAACAATTTTTTAAAGAACCCCAACCCCCTGTTCAGTAGTCAAATTGTTGTACATAGATGCATGGCATAGCTTTGAAAAAATAACTCCAGCTCATAGGCAGGATAGAAGGCAAGAAGCAAAGCCCAGATGAGAAATCATACGGTTTGGCTACTTTCATTCTGGTGGTGCCAGTATAATCCTGGCACCATAACCAATAAAGCATGGCATGGTTATAGTGCTTGGAGTGTTCATTTTTAACCCGTCTTCCTTTTTTTTTTTTATGGTTGAGATTTGTTTGTTGCAGCTCAATACGAAGTATTTGCAAGGCAGGTGCTCTGAGCAATTGCTGACTCCACACTTAGCTCCACTGAACTAACCAAACCAGGAAGTGTTGTGTGCTTGAAAGTCAGGGGTTGTATAAGATACATTTATAAAAGTGTAATTTTCTATTAAAATCTGTACTTTCTGCAAAATGGGAAGTAAATAGGACACACTCTTCACACACAAAGCTTTTCAGCAAGCTCAACTTCTTTAGGGGTCTGGTGTGTCCCTTTAAAGGGGCACTATAGTCACCTGAACAACTTCAGCTTAATGAGGTTGTTCAGGTGAGAACTATAGCTCCCTGCAGCCTTTCTCATGTAAACACTGTATTTTCTGAGAAAATACAGTGTTTACATTCAAAGCTAGGAACACCTCCAGTTGCAGTCATTCAGAGTGAACCAGAGGGACTTCGGAGTTGATGGAGGCATAACATGCCTCCATCCACTCAGCTCTGCTGTTAGCAAAGCACAAGGCAGCACTGTGCACAGCATCCTGTGATTCAATATCTCCTCCCACTGCATGCAAACACTGAACTTTCCTCATAGAGATTCATTGATTCAATTCATCTCTATGAGGACATGCTGATTGGCCAGGGCTGTGTTTGAATCATGCGGGCTCTGCCCCTGATCTGCCTCTTTGTCAGTCTCAGCCAATCCTATGGGGAAGCATTGTGATTGGATCAGGCTACCACTTCTGATGTCAGCAGACAGCTTTTTTTTCTGAGTCTAACCGCATGCAGATTTACAGCTTCTGGCTTGAACAGATTAGGATTCTGCTATATTTATGGAGGCATGAGCCCAGGGGGCCTAGATGGTGGTGTTAACACCATAGGGTCAGGAATACATGTTTATGTTACCGACCCTATAGTGATCCTTTAACTGTATCACATTGTATCTGTAGGTATTCTAGAAGAGTAAACCTTTTCACCTTTGCAGTCCTAAATAAAAAAGGAGCAAGGCAGCCAACAGAAAAAAATTATACTGATTTAGTAGAGTTTGGAAATGGTTTTAATTCTCAATTTTCTTATTGTAGTTTATTTGAAACGTGAAATCTTCAAACCTCTCTCTCGCTTCTGTTTTTATTTAGTTGAAAGCCGAAAGTATTTTTCTATCCCTCTCTCTTTCTGTATGATTTTAGACTTCTACTCTCATTACATGTACCAACTTTCTCTTGAGTGGCTTAATTTGCATTAAGGTTTCACTATAGTAGAGCATGTCTGGATTGCACCTTGTGTGCGGTTGAGATCTCTCATTAGGGTGTCCTTGTTTGCAAATGTTCTAATTTGAGATTGCCTCTCACTTCTATTTGGTTGCTCATTCTTGAGATTAATGTTAGAAAAAGTACGTAAGGTAAATTATGCATCAAACTCTAAATAAAAAATAAAATAAAAATAGTTTTGTTCAACAGTTTGGATTTCTCCTTCAGTAAACTGCACAAAACCACATCTGAATAGTTTTCAAAATCGTACCAAACTGGAATCCTTCTAAATTGTCAAGATCTATCTTAGAAATGATCTATCCTAGCCAATTTGCATAGAAAATGGTCTGGAATAAATTCCAGAATTCAGATTAAATAATAAATTGGCCTAATCTAATCCGGCCTAAAAGGGAAGTGAAATCGCCCTCTCTATTTAAAAAAAAAAAAAAACAACAGCAAAATAAACCCTGATATTACTGTGAGCGTCCATAAAAAGTTCCCCACCTTTTACTAGCTAAGCATATTAACATTCACACCAGGGCCATGTTGTGAGAAATTAGAGGTGGGGATTCTGCTCACCCACCGCACTCTGTTAATAAGTGGTCCTTAAACTCCATTTCCTGTTATTTATAGTTTAAGGTGATTTCAGGCTCAAACAAAACCACTGACAATTTATAGGTTGCTATTCCAATATTTTGTAATATTTGAATTTTTGTTAACAAGTAATATCTCACTCTGTTACCAATTCCTAATCTGCGGGGTTTTTTTTTGTTTTTTTTTTAAAAAACCTCCAGTTGTACACCTGTACATTATTACCATAATGTATAGTTAAAATCTTTAGAGACTATGTGGGGGTTGTCCTAGTTTTGTCACATAGGTCATTTAGCTAAAGCATGCTTGCATATTTGCAGTATCTTAAAGGACCACCCCAAACACCATAACCACTACAGCCTGTTGTAATGCCCTGGCGTCCTTCCAGAATAAGTAGTCAAACTGTTTGTGAACAGTTTGGCAACTTACCTCATGTTCCGCCAGGTGCCTCTCTTTCTACTGTGTAGCTGTTCCCACAGGAGAGTTGACCAGTTGCCCATTGAGCCCAGGTAAGTTATTTAAACTGTTCACAAATCTGGGAGAGTGTGAGGGCAATTCTGACACCACAAGTAATTCAGCAGACTGTAGTGTTTATGGTGTTTGGCGTGTTCATTTATCTCTTAAAACAAAATTAGAATTCAGATTCAACTTTGTCATTGTACCATGTACAAACAAGGGCAGCGAAGAACAGTTGGCCTCTGCAGCAGTAATTTAAAATACTATTTTTAAAAAAGATGTACTTCAAGTATAAGCTTTACAGTAATACTTGATACCACAATTTCCTGATACTTAAGAATACAATCCTACTACATTGCTACCAATTTCAAGCCCAAGAATACCTTGACATTATAATTGTGCCACCATATGAAATCCAAAACACTTTTACCACAATCTAAGTAAACATTAAGTGTACAAACTGCCACTCAGTTAATACCCTAGTGCAAATGGAGCCAAATGCAAGATAATTGAGAGAGGGAACTGTACAATATTTGTCAGACATAGCTGCAATTTTAGTTGTTTCCACGAGCAAATTGCCATATATTTGTTTCATGAATTAAGCTACAGATAGTGCAAACATGTATGGGATATGCTTAAAGTCCCTATGAAAACTATAGGACGACCAAGATTGTCTAAAGGAGATTTTTAGCTTGAAATTTGTACATAGATTAGTGAGAGCTACATTCTGAGAATTTGCGGGGGGGACAGGTTCAAATTTCTTTACCATTTTTAAAAGTTTATAAATTACAAAAGATCAGCTCTGTGCTGAAGTCAAACTGTCCAAAATCCAAGCATCTATCTTTAAATTGTAAGGTTTAGGGGACAGTTTGGTGTATGTCAGAATTCTTAGGTGGACTGTTTTCATGCTTAATGTAACTTTGTTTACTATATGTATGTGTACTTAAACCAGCATACAGATATTCTTTTTAATATTCTGGTTGGCTTTTATGATTCTGGTGTAATGACCTGGAGATGTCCCCAGGTTCCATACAAACAGACCTAACCCTGTAGTGTTTTACCATTTTTTTTGTTTTAATAGACTGTATATATTTTCCAAATGGCTGAAGTTGACGACAAAAATAAAAGGAAAAATTGCAATATAAGGGATATTGCAAAATATCCAATATTTTACCATCTTCCACCATTATGTCTTTAAAGGTTGTAAAGACAAAAGTACATAAGCACATTTTTTAAAATTAATTTTTATCCTTTATTTGCAATCTGCACATGTTGTTCTATCCTATGTATATGTGCTAATTTTGTAAAAATAACTTTGTAGCGAAAGCATTATTGGGGGATAGTGACTAAATCACAAAATACATTTAGAAAAAGAAAAAGTGTCAACTTTGTTCTCTATTATCACCTGATGCTTGCAGTTAAAAAAAGAAGTAAGGTAGCATTTTCTTCATTTAGCATAATCCAAAAAACATGGTCATTCAAATCTTCAAATATTACTCCATATTTATAACTTTCACTGTCCCCTTATACCTTGTCATCAACCTGTACCTTCAAAGGGACATTCTTGTATAGTGCACCACCGGAGCAAGCCATGTTTCCAGGTGCCTGGAACTACTGGTAGAATAAACAAAGAGAAAAATATATGGAGAAGTAGGGGGGAACCCAAGCAAGAAAATGGGGACCAGAAACATCTGTAAGAAGAAAATGTGAAGGGTAAAATTTTAAAACTGAAGCGGAAGGCCATGAGAGAACCCCAGCTTCTGTTTCTTCCGAAAGGTATATCAGGTTAACAGAACTTATGTTGACATGGAGTTTGAGAAATTTATTTCTTGTTCTCAGTCACTGTTTTGTGTTTTTGTTTTTTTTTTTGTTTTTTTTTTAATATGGGTTTGCCTTAGTGAAGGTTTCTTTTGAAGACCAAAATTTGAATGCATGTTCTCTTTTAGATATTATGGTCCTCTCTGATGACGTTCTGTTTTGGCTAAGGTGAAGAGTTTAATTGTACAGTATTTCATGGCAGCCAGGATCACGCTTGGAGTTGAGAAAAGATGCTCACCTGTGATAATGCATGACGCCGTGTCTTTTTAGGAAAATTAAAACTTTACTGGCTTTGTTTTTTGTCCAGTGCATAATTTTGATCTATATACAACAGTACTAGTGGTGTAATGACCATTTTGTCATCTTGGGTCCCAGCAAATTTGAAGAATGTGTAGCATTGAGTGAACTGAAGGGAAAGAAACAGTTTGGCAATCTGTCACAACCATATGATTTTCCTCCAGTAACTAAATTCTAACTGTTTAATCAAATACTTATTTAATATTTAGCAACAGAGGGGAAAGGTTGCTAAGTTGATTGCACTAATGTATTTAGCTTTCATCAAACAGTGTCTGAATTTTGGGGGGATATATTATTTGGCAAAATATACCTTGTTAAAAATTAATCTCAGCACACCTTTTTTACTGCCCTATTTCTGTGTGTTTTTCTTTATTTAATTTTTTTTCTCATCTGTTCAGGTGCATTGTTTTTTGTTTTTTTTTCTCCTCTAAGTAGCAAAGTTTTATTCTTAATATAGCAGCCCACAGCCTTGTGCCACCTTGTAAACCCGGCCTATAGATGCAAGGGGCCTTGCGGCATAGCTTCTTAGTAAATATGGCCCTGAGTGACTTCCACTATGTTTGAGACTCAGGAATAAATTTTTTTTATGATGGTATCTGACAAACAAGAAGAAAAAACAAATACACAAAAAAAGAACAGGGGAATACAGTATCTTTAGAACATTGTACATTTGAGCTTGCAGCCACCATCATTCTGTTCTGTATTTTTCACATTGCAATATATGAGTATTGTGGCAGTCAATGCACAGCCAGCAAATCAGGCCTCATTCTTGATGGATCCTCGGCTAATTGCTTCTTTATGATAAGCCGAGTTAATGCTTGGTTTTGTCCCTTGAATAATCTGCAGAACATGTTCCCTCAGCCCCCAGCATATTGTCACAATCTTTATTCCTGTTCTTTTTTGAATGCTCTATCGTGGTACATGACACTGTCTCATGGAATTATTGTTTAGGAGCCCTGATGTCTTGAATTTAGAATGTGGTTCCTAAAATTGCCTTGAGAGAGGTGCTTTTTAGTGTCAATACTAAAGCAGATCATTGTTTGCTATGCGTTAAACCGCTATGGCTCGGGTATTAAAACTGACATTTTCATCATTGATTTTTTTTTATTTTTTATTTTTTTCTTCTGCCTTTAACACGAGCAATTTTTTCCATATGTCGCTTCTTGTTTTTGTATGTGAGAAAGCACTACGTTTAAAGTGATTTTCTTTATTTCTTCCAACAGTCTGATCATCACATTCCATATGTACCTAGAAGACATTTAAGGTTTGCCATTGAAAGGAACATGGCATCTAAATCACGTTTACAGTATAAATGCAAAATATGCAGATTCAAACGTGTTGCCTATGCCCGCTCCATGGTCTCCTTGTTCCCCACAATATAAAGGCCCATCTTGGAAATAACAGGAGATATATATTTTTTTTAATTATTTTTACTAAATCAAGCCACGCTTTCAATTTAGATGGAATACCCAAATCAGATCTCAAGTAGCCTTAGATATAAGTGTATGTGTGTGTGTGTGTGTGTGTGTGTGTATAGTTAATACAATGTTAAACAAAAATCTGCACACCAGTCAAGCCATAAGACTTGCTTTTCCCACACAAATCCCAAATCTGCAGTGATGTTACAACCGCAAAGGATTCTGGGTGGGCATATGCAAACTAGTTTAACAAAGCATCACATTTTTGCCTCTTTCCATTTAAAAAAAGGATTCCTTTTAATCTGTGTTTGCAGTATACAACTGCTTGGAACACAATTTGTATACTGCAAACACAGATTAAAAGGAATTCATGTTTAAAATGGAATGAGGCAAAAATGTGATTCTTTGTTAAACTAATTTGCATATGCCCACCCAGAATCCTTTGCGGTTGTAACATCACTGCAGATTTGGTATTTCTTTGGGAAAAGCAAGTCTTATGGCTTCACTGGTGTGCATATTTGTGTTTAACATTGTATTAACTATCCACAGACTTCAAGTGGAAGGGGTTTTCAATCACAATATTTCCCCACCATAACATATATATATATATATATATATATATATATATATATATATATATATATATATATATATATATATATATATATATATATATATATATATATATATATTATTATATAGTGTGTGTGTTAATGTCACTCTTGAATACTGATATATTTTTTTTTCTGCTCTGTGGTGTCCAAGTGCTGGTCCCCTTTGCCTTGGTGCACTTTTCCAGCACATGAAAACTGTCAAGTTTCTCTTTTTGTTTTGATCTCTGTGGGTCCGTTCCTTTTGATAGATCTATATTGCAATCTTCTTCATGCAATGTACAATTGGCCTGGAAGGCTTTCCCGAGGGAATGCAAGAGGTGGATATTCACCTTCTTGACCAGCTGTTTTATACCACATTAGCAGCATACATGTATAAGCCAAAATATTACATCAGAAAATAAAATTATATTTAAACACTTGCTAGCATTTCAGCTAGCTGTTTCTAATGCTATTATCTTCAAAGGGCCTCCACATCACTTTTGTTTGGCAGATTAGGATTAACAAAGAACTGAAAAACAAGAATACGTTGTAGAACTAATTATTCCTGGAATTGCCTGTACTGGTATTGATAATCCCTGTAGATCACAATAACATGTTATTCTATGTTGTCTTAAATAATAACCTGCTTCTGCAAACCGTTTATGCATTATTAGTATAGAAAAACAATGAAATATTGATAATGTTCATTTTTACATATGTTGTATTGGCATGTATCCAATTGTATATGTGTTGACATTTCATTTGTAACAAGGCTATTTAGGGGGCATATAAAACATACCCTTAAATCCCAGTCCTAAACCTAAAGTAAAGCCGTAATGCCATTGTAATATAGATTATTATATATTGCTTTGCATAACTTTATTTCATCCAGTACTGTTACAATCTCCATTATATTGGTTTGCTGTTTACTAGCTGTAGCTAGCACGTTACACTTCTGATCTCCGTTACCTTCTGCCCACCTACAATCTGATTGATCTTGCTTGTGAAGTATTTCTCAAAGCAGGAGTGGGAACGAAGCGCTGGCAAGCGCAAGACTTTGGTTTTCATTGGGACTGATCACTGCAACTACAGAGCATTGCTACACCTAAGCTGTAGTTTATGTGAAGGAAAGCAAGAGAACTGCCTGGATTTGGGATTTCCAGCTCTTGACCATGAAATCAGTATAACTTTGTTGCTGTGAACTGATTGACTGGTAGGGGATGTGAATATTTTTTTTGTATATATTAGATTATTCGTGTATCGACTAAATTTATATCCGGTTAATTTTTTTTAATTTTTTTTTTTTTTATGAAGAAATATTTCATTAACAAATTACGAATTGTTGTGGATATGCTTTGCCTCTTTGCATTTTATTTTCTTATAAGTCTTTTTTTGTTTTGTTTATTCTAGCTATATAGTTTATCTTACAATAATTAACTCTGGCAATCATCCTCTGTTAATATTGACATTGTGAGATACTAGTGCCTATCCCCTCTACACTTATAAGCTTGCAGTAATTCTTAGTTCTGCGCAGTGCTATGGATCATTGTTTTACTGCTTTCCAGAGGTTGCAATTATTGCATCAGTGTCCCTTATCCACATGTTGCACAGTGAGTACTATACATGATTACTGCCAGTCAAACACATGCTAATGCTGACAGCTGGATGGGCTGTCTTTTAACCGTTTCCTTCAACCAAGAATGTATTTAATATACATGCGGTTTCCCTAATTATGGTCTCGAAATTATAGGTTGAAAGGCATGCACATTCCTGCTGTTTAGCTTATTCAATGGGTGGTGCTCAGATAGTCAGAGTTCCGTGTTTCACCTGTTATTATCACAACTATTACTTATTTTATTTCTGCACCAATAATTTCCCGATATTCAAAAACCATGGTCGCCATCTCCCCTGCTAAATCACCTTTGGTGGGGCTGTATAGTGTTTAACCCTTTCCATTCTGTTCATAGCTGAATATTTTCTCAATAGGTAGACAGCATTGGATGTAGCTAAATGGCTGCAGATGTATGGAGGAGGACTGGAGATTGCCACAGTGGGGGAGACTTTTCAAACTGTCATGTTCTAAAAGGTGGTGCAAAAATGTTAAAAGGGGAGAAGTCGCCAATGAAATCTGCTTGTTGGTTCCCCAATTTTCAATGGTGATTGCCCCATTTTTAGTATTGTGTTTAATATGCTAAACTAATAGCATATGAACCTTTATTATAGAACTGACATATTGTTCAAGCACAGTTTGGATCAGTGGAAATGTTTATGTATTCTTTGTGCTCTTTTACTGGTGTGCTTCAAGGGGGGTAACATTTAGGAAGCCAACATACCAATAAGTAATTATGAGGAATAATTAAACAAATAAATTTATAGCTACAGAACAATCATAGAGTGATAGTATCAAAGCTCAACATTTCCACGTGACAATGGCTAGTGTGCAATTTCAGCTTTGGCAAGTGGGTATTCAGCCCTGGTAAAAAAAAAAAAAAAACACACACCACCACGGGTTGTTGGTTGGAGTAACTTTGCTGGCATGGCCCCGCCACCAAAAAAAAAATACGTTTACCTTACTGTCTTTTCGGAGAAAATGCAGTGTTTACATTACAGCCTAGTGATAACTTCACTGGCCACTCCTCAGATGGCTGTTAGAGATCCTTCCTGGGTCATGGCTGCCTAAAATGCATCCAAACATTCAGTGTCTCCTCTCTCTGCATGCAGACACTGAACTTTCCTCATAGAGATTCAATTCATCTCTATGAGGAGATGCTAATTGGCCACGGCTGTGTTTAAATTGTGCTGGCTCTGCACCTGATCTGCTTCCTTGTCAGTCTCTGCCAATTCTATGGGGAAGCATTGTGATGGAATTAGGCCACCACTTCTGATGGTGTCAGAAGAAGTTCACAGGCAGAGGCAGCAGCTTCAGACTTGAATACAAGTAAGATTTTACTATCTTTAGGGAGGCCAAGGGGGCTAGATAGTGGTTTTAACACTATAGTGTCAGCAATACATGTTTGTGTTCCGGACACTATAGTCACCCAGACCACTTCAGCTCAATGAAGTGGTCTGGGTGCCAGGTCCCTCTGGGGTTAACCCTGCCTGCTGTAAACATAGCAGCTTCAGAGAAACAGCTATGTTTACATTTGGGGTTAAAGGACCTCTATAGGCACCCAGACCACTTCAGCTTAATAAAGTGATCAGGGTGCCAGGTCCAGCTAGGTTTAACCCTTTTTGCTGTAAACATAGCAGTTTCAGAGAACCTGCTATGTTTACTTTAGGGTTAATCCAGCCTCTAGTGGCTGTCTTATTGACAGCCGCTAGAGGCGCTTCCGCGCTTCTCACTGTGATTAGGGGCTTGTATACTAAACAGGGAGCAGCCTGTGGCTGCTCACTGGAAAAAAAAAACCAAAAACCTACTATCCGACCCCCACCCCTGCGCAGCGGGTGGGGGCCCTAAATAATGGGGGTGGGGGACACCTACTGTCCTCCCACCCCCCCGGCCCCTACCCCTGCGCGGTGGGTGGGGGCCATAAAGATAATGGGGGGGGACACCTACTGCCCCTAGTCACCCAGCCCACCCACCCAAAAAAAAAGTAACCCCCTACCTACCCCCGTCACCCTAAAAAATAGTGAGGGGGGAATAAAATAACTAACCTGTAAAGAAAAATTTAACTTACCACTTGACTTCTTTTTTCTAAAATCTTCATTTTTCAGCCCCAAAAAAGACCAAATAAAAAAACCATCATACCTGTCGAACTTAAAAAAAAAAAAAAAAGTTCTTTGGAATTTTCCCACACTGTGTAATTTGACTCATAATACTCTGATTGGTGGGCTTGGAATCTAACCAATCAGAGTGCTCTTTCTCATTTTACACAGCGTGGGAAAATTCCAAAGAACTTTCCCACGCTGTGTAAAATGACACAAAGCACTCTGGATGGATTTCAAATTTTCAGAGTGTTCTTAGCCTAATTTAAGGGCGGTGCAAGGCTTCATAAGCCTTTCCCGCCCTTCAGAGCTCAGTGTGCGCGGAGCCCTCCATGGGTGAAGATGGATTATTATTTTTGCGCTCTGTTCTTTCTTTTTTTTTTTTTTTTTTGCGCTCAGATTTTTTATTTTATTTTAAGTTCGGGTATGATGGTTTTTTATTTGCCCTTTTTTGGGGCTGAAAAATGAAGATTTTAGAAAAAAAGAAGACGTCAAATGGTAAGTTTAATTTTTCTTTACAGGTTAGTTATTTTATTCCCCCCTCACAATTTTTTAGGGTGGGGGGGGTAGGTAGGGGGTTACTGTTTTTTTTGGGGGGGTGGGTGACTAAGGGCTTGGAGACCCCTAGTCACCTTTGATGGGAGGGCGGGGGAATTTGTCTTAGGGCCGCCGCCCAGGGGTGGGTGCCGGGGGGGAGGACAGTAGGTTCCCCCCCTCATTAACTTTATGACCCCCACCCACCGCTCAAGGGTGGGGGCCGGGGGGGTGGACAGTAGGTCGTCCCCCCCATTTTAATTTATGGCCCCCACCCACCGTGCAGGGGTGGGGGCCGGGGGGAGGACAGTAGGTCCCCCCCCTGTCATTATATTTATAGCCCCACCCGTTGCACAGGGTTGGGGGCCAATAGATTTTTATTTTATTTTTTTTACAGTGAGCAGCCACAGGCTTCTTACTAGACATGCCCCTACTCGCGGTATAGCGAGTAGGGGCATATTATTTACTAATACTAAGTAATCTTTACTTAGTATTAGTAAAGTTGGCTGAAAGACCAATTTAGGTCTTTCAGCCTTTTAGTAGATAACTCCCTAATTCCCACTGTATTAGGGAGCTATCTACTAAGCGGCTGCAAGATGCAGCCACAGAACGTATTGAATCAGCGTTTCATTCATTCGAATGAAATTCCGATACGAACAAAGTCCCGAATTGAGTTCTAAAAGAACTACTGTTCTCGTGCAGTTAGAACGCAATTCGGCACTTTCGTCTAAAATGACAAGAAGCATCGCGAGATCACAGAGGAAAGGTAAGAATTATGGGAAAATTGCTGTGACCAGCGGAAATGAAGCACACTTTGCTCCTCCGCTGGTCAAGCGGAGGAAACCTCCATAAGGCAAAGAGTCCCTTCTTTGTCTTATGATTTTAAAGAAAACTAAAGAAGACAGGAAGAAAAAAACAACAGATCCTGAGAGAGAGGGAGAAGAGGAAGAGATTGATGAAAGGTAAGTTCGGCATGACAGTGCCGCTTTAAGTAACAAAGTATCCACACAGAAATAAACTGTGACTCCAAATAACAAATACCAAACTAGCCTTATAAGGCTACTTCCATGCCTAAGTAAGTGAGGAGATAAAGTTACTAAACACCTAAGTCTGCAATATACATATAGGCTTGATTAGTCCTGGCCCTTTAATGCATGGGGTGTTAGTAAATCTCCACTTAGTACCTAAGCAGCAGAAAAAGTGCTAAAGGGAGAAATGTCACTGTCTAAAAGGTTGGCAGCCCTAATAATCAAAAGTAGACAGACGGATAAAGAAAAATAAAGAAAGCCGCTCTCCTTGTGAGACTTACTAGATAGACATAGAAGAAAAGATGTAAATCCTAACAAACTCCCATGCCTAAGTAAGTGAGGAGATGAAGTGCTAAATACCTAAATCTGCAATATACATATAGGCTTAATTAGTCCTGGCCTTTTAATGAATAGGGTGTTAGTAGTACTCCCCTTAATTCCTGAGCACCGGTAAAAATGCTAAAGAGAGAAAGGTTACTGTCTAGATTATCAGCAGGGCTAACAATCAAAAGTAGGACAGATAAAGTAAAGTAGAAAAAGCCTCTCTCCCTGTTAAACTTATCAAATAGGCATAGAAGAAAAAAGTTGAAAGGAAAAACTTAAATCATAACAAAAACATGTATCACACAGTGCAGTTAAGTGCCCATGTGTGTGCAAGGCCTCTGACGAAGCTGCTTATATACTGCACCTAACTGTGCGTCAGGTTCTTTCCTATGGGTCAATTTTAACTTGCACACACATGGTCTCCTTCTGGTTACATTGTTCCATACCACTGGATGCTTTGGTGCCTACGTACGTCTTTATCTCCAGTCAGCGTTATATCCGCAGTTTGTGAATTTGTCCTTCTTTGTTTCTGATGCTTTTGGGAGGACAAAAATCATTTATAGAAAAAGCCACAATTTCTTCCAATGTGTGTGTGTATACTTGCTATTAACATTCATGGGGCTTTGACAGACTAAAACAGCACTGTCACCATCTGGAAACAGTGCTGCTGTAGGTAGAGTGGCCAGTAAAGGTGAATTAAACTTACTGAACCTGTCCCTCGCAGGCACGCCATCTTTCTCTGGTGGGTCTTCTTCAGCTGCATCAGGAGAAAGCGTCACTGCTGTATTTTTGCGCATGGGTGTATAGCATTGAGTTCTGTGGAAGTTCATCGACCAATCCAATTCCCTGAGGTCTGTGGAAGTTCATAGACCAAGCCAATTCCCTGCAGCCATCAATTCTGATGGCTGGGTGGATTGGCACTTCTAGTCGGCGGTAGCTCTGCCCAGTGTCTAGAAGTGTAGGAAAGACATCCAAACTCCCAGCTTGGTGTATTCTGGCCTTGGGGTGAAACTAAGGCTGATATAATTACCTAAAAGTCTCCCTCACAGGCAACACCATCTTCTTCCTTCAGTTCCTAGCGCTTCATCCATTAGGAACCCATGTCACCGAATTCTCACAGATGCACAAGAGTGCAGCACTATCACCAAGATCTGTGAAAAATCATGCGAGAACTGTGATCCTCCATTGGCCACTTATTGTGATGGTAGAGGGTGACTGATGCAACTGAAAAAACCTGACTGCAGTCTCCCAACCTTTTGTCAAGTTTTGTTGACCATAAGGCAAAGTAAGTCCATACATTGTCTTATATGTTTTGGTTGTGTTAGGTTTGCAGTGAAATTACAACACAGTGAATGGGTATTTATCTTTATAAAATACTCTAGTGATAGAACAGAGTTACTTTAGATACTTTGCAATTGGAAACACTGTAATCACCAGAACAACTACAGCTTAATGTAGTTGTTCTGGTGTTTAAGTATGTCCCTGCTGGCTTTTTATTGTAAACACTGCTTTTTCAAATAAAAGGCAGTGTTAACATTACTTCCCTAGGAACACCCTTCGTTGCAATCACTCCAATCAGATGGCCCCTAGATGTGTTTCATTGGTAAGTGCCTCACAGTGGACAGCACTGACATTCAATGTCTCTGCATGAACTGAACGTTCCTCATAGAGATGCTGATTGGTGCTGAGTTTTGCCACGCATGCGCATTAGCCTCCTGGATTGGCTTAGTAGGTCAAGTTTGATCTCAGTCAAGGAGGCGTGGCGGGGCCAGCCGCGACGAGACCTGTGCAGCGCTTCAAGCCAGTAACCAACCTGATGCTGATGAGTTGTATTAACAATGAAACAGCTGTCGATGAGTGGTTCACTGGCTTTGCATCTCTTCCTGAGTTTTATTTCAAAGCTGTTGTGCACAACAAACATAAAATTCAAGGAATCCATAATGAGGCAAAAAGGTGATTCTTTGTTGAAATAATTTGCATATGCCCACCCAGAATCCCTTGCAGTAGTAAAATCACTGCAGATATCTTTGGGCTTGACTGGTGTGTGCAGATCTGTGTTTAACAATGTATTGTGTGTGTGTGTGTGTGTGTGTGTGTGTGTGTATGTGTATATATATATATATATATATATATATATATATATATTAATATTCTATGTGCACCATTATTGGCAAAATAAAGTCTCCAAAATCTGAATATGCCTTAGATTCGATGGTGTATTGGATTCGAATACAAATGGTGCATTAGACATGATAGGCATATGACACGAAATTTGCCTGAGCGAAATTCGCAACATACGACAGGCATGCAAGACTTCGCATTGTATGTCCGTCGTATCTAATGTACCATTTGTACTCCAATCTAAAGCACCATCGAATCTATGTTGTATAGTATTATCTTCTCGTACAAATGTGCATTACATTCGCCATCGAAAACATGTTTCAGCCTTCAGGTTTAAAATTTATATGTTTGTATTTTTTAATTTACTTTTACCTTCATATATAATATATGTTTGTATATAGCATACATTGGTATATATACGTTTTTAAGTTTGTGCATGTTTGTACTTGAGCTTTTTTTAGTGCGCTTTATAGTATGTTTGATATCAGTATGTTAATTTTCTATATTTTGTGTAAAAGAAAACAACAATCGTGTATATTGTATGCCTGTGTATGTTTTTTGTTAATCTATATGTACTGTAGATAATGTGTGACTGGCATCTCACACCAAATGACCATTGTGCAGGGCATTCTGCTTAGCAGATTCCAGGGAGCAATATACATGCAGATTGAGCTATTGTTGGCTGTATTGAAAGCACTGTTTACAAAAGCTTTACTCTTGGTAGGTAGTCGGAAATTCAGAGGACTTGGCTCTCTTGAGTGTGGGAATGCTAAAATTCTCCCTTCCCCCATCTGGGTTAGAGATGTGCAGAAGGCAGTGTGTGCGTGTGAAAATTGCAGCTGTTGTGTGTGCAGTTCAAGTCGGTGCTCACAATTTCAAATAGGGTGTGTCCCCAACATTTCCAAGGCCTGTTGGTCCCTTAGTTTGGGGAAGGGATATATGCATGCATGTGTGTGAGCTAGCACACATTTTATTTATATGTTGCCAAACATTAAGCTGGTAATGACTGCCTGAGATAAAACTGCATTCCTTTGTTGTTGGGGGGAGGGGGGGGGAGTTGTTTTGTATTTTTATGTCTGATGTCATTGATCTGCAATATGTTACTCACCATTCTGTTGCAGGGGTGAGGGGAATAGTTTGGTGATAAAACTCCATATTTATAACCGATCATTCAATTCAGAACTGAATTGCATTGTAGGAACTCCCAGAAGATCAAACCAAACAAAAGCAGGGTACTATGTATGTGTGTTTTCATATAATTTTATACGACCAATATCCTATAAGTAGACATACATGTATATATTATCATATATTAATTCTATATTAGTACGCCTGACCAAGCTAATGATATCCATAAAATAGCAATTCACAAGTACTATTAATCAAACCAAGCAATCATACTGGTATCTCACTGAAATAAACACATATATCCATCTATGGTCCCATTCATGTTTTGTTCATTATTGCAGCATGGTTTGAGCATCCTATGTTCTCTCTGGGGTTTAGTAGCTGTGTTTTTGCTTGTTTGTCTCATCCATTTTTATTTTATTTCTAATTTCCATTTTATAATTGATACTTCATGCATTTTAATTTGATTTGACATTCAGTAATTCCCATTATCCCGCATTGCCTTCTATCTCTAGAGTAATGTATGTCCGTTACTTTACTGTGATTGTATCCGTCATTTTTCTTAAAGGGCATTAGATACGTCTCCTGGTTAACAATCTGTTTACCTTGCCACCGCATTAAGACATCATTGCTAGATCTTTAAAAATATATATGTAACTTGGCCTATATTATACAAAACTCAGTTTCCACTAGCCACTGGTGAACGGAGAAAAAAAAATTACTCTTAGTAAGTGTGCCATGGATACTCCTAACGTAACGTAACACATGAAATGGTAAAGTGTCTGGAAAACAAACATGCATTCCTGACACAGTAGTGATAAAATAACTGTTTAGGTCCCTAGCCCTCCTTGCCTCCCTTTGAAAAGGTGACTTTACTCACTTTTTTTCCCATGCTGCGCCGGTTTCACCGCGGCTGGCTCTGCCTCCGTGGCTGATCACATCAAACTTTATCCCATAGGAAAGCATTGGAAGGCTATTGCACATGCGTGGCAAAATGCAGCGCTACACAAATCTGCATCTTCTCACAGTGATGCACCGAATCAGTGCATCTCTATGGGGAACGTTCAGCGCCTCCATGCAGGATGTGGTGATGTTGAATGTAGGGGCTGCACATTGTGCAGAACTGGACTAGGAAAGCACTTCTAGTGGCCGTCTGAGTGACTGCAACTAGAGGTGTTTCAAGGCAGTAATGTAAGCACTGCCTTTTCTCTGAAAAGGCAGTGTTTAGATTAAAAACCCTGCAGGGACAGGTTATAGATACCAGAACAACTACATTAAGCTGTAGTTGTTCTGGTGACTGTATCATTCCTTTAAGTTGTATGTATATATAAAGGTAAACTACACACTTGCAGTGACAAGTAACTTTTTAATACTGGCTTGTAGTATGTGACTTAAATTGTAAGTTCTGCATGTCCAGTATTCGAGTGTCATAATATTTTCTTGTTTACGCCAGTTGCAATTTTCTGTTATGTCGAGTTTTGATCTCTGCAATAATTTTGTGTTACTTGCATTGCATACTGTACCATAGTACTTATAGTGTCTCCTAAACAGGAAGTCTTTGTTAAATTCTCCTCTTGGTGGCCAGCCTGGATATCACCGCATTTTTGACCCTGGAGAATTAATCTCTCTGGAGAATTTGCGGTTTTGGATAAACTGCTATTGACTTTGTCAGAAATGAGAATTATGATAGTTTGACTGCTTGGGTAAATATTGACAGGGGGAATGTTTGTTTTTTCCTGGACAGAACAATGACTGGGAACGTGGACATACAGTGTTTGACAGCTCAGTTACCTATTACTGTAGCATGAAAAGAACAGCAAGCTCCACAAAGGCCAATTTTAATAAGATTATATGAGCATAACAATGCTCTTTAGCAATGATCTTTAACAGTCACAATAGACTTCATTGCACTGATATTGCACACACTGCCAGAGGCATCAGGAACAAACAAACACAAAATATCAAAGTATATGTTGGACGTGTGCTTCTCTTTGCACAGATGAAGCTGCATGTTCTCTCTGCTTTGGTTCCTGCTGACAATCTTCATATCTTGAATTTGGTCGTATGTTTATGAAATTAAAACTAATTACCTGTTCGAGTAGAGGTAAATTGAAAATGGGAAACAGAGTCTGAATGAAGGGGCAAGTAGTTACCCTGACTAGAGGAGGGTAACATTCAGCACTGCAGATGCTGTGGACCGCATCTTCTTTGCTTTGCCACATTATTGCTTTAAGAGCATTATGAGAGATGATGTCCATAACATTCGGAATGCCAAAGGTTGCCTACACAAAGGTTGAGCAGAAGCATTTATTTATGTTCTTTTGAACTTACAGTGTAAATTCATATTGGTCCTCTTGATAGTTACAGCTCTGCCGGTATCTTTATGAATACAGCTGTATTGGTGCATTCTTTCTGTGTGCAGCTATGTTGGCTTCCTCCTGCTGTGTGCAGTGGTATTGCCCTATCTCGCTGTGCTGAATCATATTTGCCCTCTTCCTGTTCTGTGCTGCTGCAATGGCTTCCCCTCCTAAGGTGTGCAACCTGATTTGCCTCTTTCCATTTATACCCATATTCTTCTGGAACTTGCCGGTTAGTGAATAAACATTTAGCCGATATATAAAGGGTAATGAGCAAATAGAATTTCATGTTTGTTCTTAAAGGACCACTATAGTGCCAGGAAAACATACTCGTTTTCCTGGCACTATAGTGCCCTGAGGGTGCCCTCACCCTCAGGGACCCCCTCCCGTCCGGCTCTGGGGAGAGGAAAGGGGTTAAAACTTGCCTTTCTCCAGCGCTGGGCGGGGAGCTCTCCTCCTCCCCGTCGGCTGAATGCGCACGCGCGGCAAGAGCTGCGCGCGCATTCAGCCGGTCACATAGGAAAGCATTAATAATGCTTTCCTATGGACGCTGGCGTGCTCTCACTGTGAAAATCACAGTGAGAAGCACGCAAGCGCCTCTAGCGGCTGTCAATGAGACAACCACTAGAGGAAATAGGGGAAGGCTTAACCCATTCATAAACATAGCAGTTTCTCTGAAACTGCTATGTTTATGAAAAAATGGGTTAACCCTAGCTGGACCAGGCACCCAGACCACCTCATTAAGCTGAAGTGGTCTGGGTGCCTAGAGTGGTCCTTTAAATATTACTTTCTCTGAATAACTCTTTCGTAAAATTGTATTCCAAAGATAAGGTTTAATAAGCTGTGCTTTCCACCAGCTAAAGGTATAAGCTCTTTCCTAGAGCATTAGACATGTCACTAATACACCTATATTATGGACAGAGTTAGAATCCCAACAATATTTCAAGTCAAACATTCCTTGATTTTTCACTTGGTTGATGTTTAGTTGACTCCCTCCCCATTTTTTTTATTAAAAATATGGAAAAAAGAGTATTCTTCAAAATCTTAATGCTTGTACTCTGCTCACATTTCAGATATGCCAATATTTGGTCTCTGCCCAGCCTACGATGAATTCTATCTAGTAATGTGCAGCCAATGTAATCAGGTCATAAAGCCGCAGGCATTTCAATCACATTACGGTAAGTACTTAACTGTTACTTAATAAGTGAGGGTGCCGTTAAATCAGGATTAAAGATGCCAAAATTTGTTTATCTCTTCTAATGGTCCTCAAAGCTCTTGGCATTCACAGCCTGAAATGAAAATATAATATGAGGATATAACATCACCCAGATTAGCCCTTGTGCTTTTTTTTAAGGTCGCAGATGGTAATTTTCTAGTGAATGTGTGAATTGAATTAAAGTCATCCTATTTCCTAGTGTGGAGAGGTAGGAGAGGTTTAGCAGTCTTCTAGTTATTTGACACATCTAGGTCTTAGAAAAAGAGATTGGCATCAAAATACTTTTATTTTAACAAAGCACTTTTAGTGTATAGATCATGTCCCTGCAGTCTCCCTTGGCTGTGACTCACACATAGCCTGCATTAAAAAATGGCTACATTTCAGTCACATGTTAACTTACTTTAGAAGTTTTTAGCTTTTGCTCTGTAAATTGAACTTTACTCACAAACAGTAGGCTCCTGTAGGTTCTAGAAGGCTACTAACAGCAGGAGATAAATTCAGAATCAGACAGACTATGCAATAAAGGAAGTTTAAACATTAGATCTCTCTTTACATGAAAGGTTTAGGGAAGCTGTGTGAATCATGTGCAGGGGTGTGTGGCTAAAGCTGCATAAACAAAAACAAAAGTGATTTAAGTAACAGAGTTGAGCACTGAGACTACAGGAGCATTATCTATACACCAAAACAACTTCCTTTAGCTAAAGTTTTTTTGGTGCCTATAGTATCTCTTTAAGCTTAAATTTAAGAGTGTTAAAGTTAAATTAAGTGGCTGCTTGTCCAAATGTCCATAAATACTGGTAATAATTATGTTAGGCTTTTCATGGTACTCCTGGATGCCAAAATGTATTTCCAGGTGTTTAAATTTTTAGGAACTACCATGTTTCTATAGCAACATTACTGTTTTGTACTCTGTCATCTTACACAGATACATTGTGAAAGATGTGCATGAGTGTTGCAAATAGAAAGTAAATTAAGTTTTAGAAGTGTAGTAACTGCTATATAAATGCAACAAATATTTCTTCTGGTTATACATTACATTTTTAATGTGATCTTGACTTTTGATAACGTTTGTTTGAGCTGAAGTATTACAACAGAAAAAGGTTACAGGTGCTCACTATAGTATGAAAGAAACCGTGGGCAGAAGTGAATCTCACAAGGATTCCCAAATCTAGTGTATAGCAAAGAAATAAAAAAATAAATAAGGATGCACCACGCCAAAACCGCCATGTACACTTAATACGTACATGTACCATACATTAATCAAGTTGGTTTCAGTGATATTACTGCATGATATTTCACCATAATAAATGCTGTAATCCATAGGTTGAAAATACAAAGCAATTAAAGATGACCATGAATTCCTTTAACAACCCATCATTATTCCAAACATATTAACAACATCCATAAACCACTCGGATATTCCAATTGAATTGACATTTACCAGAGCTAACTTCGAGCTCTGTGCGCATACAATCAGAGCTCTTAAGTTAAAACATCCTTGTTTTTTTCCTATTTGTTTGAGTTGGTTCGTCCGAATCAAATACTTTTTAATCCACTCCTGAACTAACTGATCACTCCAGTATCTACCAGTGGAGTTTTATTCAGAGAGCAAGACTTCACAGGTAAATACCAGATGTATCAATTAGTTCGGATGTGGATTAAAAAGTATTTGATTTGGACAACAAGCTCAAACAAATTTGTGCACAAGTCTAATGATTGTGGCACTTTTAGAACTCTGCATCTGCATTAACAATTTTGGAGATTTACAAAACGGTTTTGGAAACCAAAAAGTAAGAGACATTACCATCACAGTGTATTTGCTTCGGCAAACTGAAATAACTGTTTAGCTCTAAATTCACCGGTAAAAAATCTGCATGTCTATTTTGATATGGCCGTTGAAATATAAGCAAGTGGGTGTGTTTATGTAATGAACTGGGAATAATACATGGATCACCTCAGTGCATTCTGGGGGCCATAAATACATGTCCTCGGTTTCTAGAGATTAATGGTCGTTACATTCTGGTGTGGCACCTGCTGCTATTTTAATTACAACAGATAATAGAACGGTCAACGGAACTGCAACACTCACTAATCTTGGGCAGCACTGGGACATTTAACTCCCGCTGCATCCTTTAGTCAGTTGAGTTCTCTTCTTTAACCTCTACAGTACCCAAACACAAAACATGGGACTAAAAACCTCCTACACTACATTATCGCTAAACTTTAATTTCTGCACTAGAACTAAACGTTAATCCCTACACTGTCATTAAAATTACCCCTAACACTAGCCCTTAACTCTTACGCTACTTTAAAACCAACCATAAAATTGGAGCGTGAGGAAGTTATTATTCCTACTTAAGCTTTGTCATTCTGATTCCTTGGTTATTATAATGTTCATGGCATATAATTCCAACCACCACTGTTTATCCTCAGGAATCCAATTCAGGGAAAAACTAATTAAATTACAAATAAATTAGAAAGCTATGCCATATAATGTGGAATGCACTAGTTCACTAAACAGTATTTGTGACAGTTGGCATGTACTAAAAGCCTCGTCACCTTTTCAAACCTGTTTGCAAGACACCGCTTCTAACAGTAATTCTGGGACTAAATCTGTTTCGTGGGAGGTATCACAGCCTGAAGTGATATGGAGACCCAGTTTGTAAGCCCTTGGTAGAGTGAGTGCATATTAAAGGGACACTATAGTCACCAGAACAACTACAGCTTATTGAATTTGTTCTGGTGAGTCGAATCATTACCTTCAGGCTTTTTGCTGTAAACAGTCTTTTCAGAGAAAATGCAGTGTTTACATTACAGCCTAGTGATAACTTCACTGGCCACTCCTCAGATAGCTGTTATAGATCCTTCCTGGGTCATGGCTGCCTAAAATGCATCCAAGCATTCAGTATCTCCTCCCTCTACACGCAGACACTGAACTTTCCTCATAGAGATTAATTGATTCAATTCATCTCTATAAGGAGATGCTGATTGGCCAGGGCTGTGTTTGAATCATGCTGGCTCTTCCCCCGATCTGCCTCTTTGTCAGTCTCAGCCATTCCTATGGGGAAGCATTGTGATTGGATCAGGCCACCACTTCTGATGATGTCAGCAGACTGCTTGTTTTTTGTTTTTGTTTTTTGAGGCAAACCGCATGCAGAGTTAAAGCTTCTGGCTTGACTACAGTAAGATTTTTACTATATTTATGGAGGCATGAGGGGCCAAGGGGGGCTAGATGGTGGTGTTAACACTATAGGGTCAGGAACACATGTTACAAGTAATCCTTTAAAGTGGAACTGTCACTTGTGAGAGTTTTGTAACACCTGATTAGCTTTAGCTGCCACCTGTAGCACTATTGAAGGAATACCTTAAATTCTTCCCAAGCATCATGAGGCAGTGTGGTCTTCCTGAACACGTATTCTTCAGAACTAAGTGCATTTTATTTACATATCTCTGCTGCTACTCATCCCAGTAATCACTTTAGTAGCATTTACTGGGATAAAGGCACGAGGAACTCTCACAATCAGAGAAGGACTGTTCTGCTACATTATATATTTTTATAATATATACAAGACCATACACAGCCTCTACGGAGTAGGCAAAATTGGCATGCCTTTATTGAAACAAAGACACAAAAAATAAGATGCAGGCCTTAATCGTCTATGTATAAATTCAGCATATACATGATTATGGCTTGCATGCTGTTTTTTTGTTTGTTTGTTTGTTTTTTTTGTGTGTGCCATTGTTTCAATAAATTTGTCCAATTAATGTCTGTGTAATGCTTTGGTCGACTTATATTATAGTATTACTGATCCTTTCCCCAGTGCCTCAGATGCAATGTTGGCCTCACTACCTCTTTATCCGTAAGTGCTTCACCACTCTATATATTATAAGTATAGGTTATACAATTCATAGTTACTGTTTCTGCCCTGTTTACACTGTGTGTTCGTGTTCATTTGAGCCTTTAATCTTACCACAAAATCAAGAGTTTGTTAGATAATATTACTATCAATAACTTTTATTGCTTTCAAGTTTATTTTTGGAAAGGTGCTGCCTGGCATCCTATCAAAATATATGTAAACTAGTTTTAATAGCTGTGCCATATCTCTGTAGTGTCTTCCGTAGCACTGTGTAAAGCATGGGAGATAAGATGCGATCTTTAGCTTGCTGGGTCCTCTGCTTCACGTGTTGTGGATAAGTGTCTTCCCTCTGAGCCTCTGTATGCACACATCTGTATGCATTCAGTGACTGAGGCTTTTCGTATGATAATCAGGTCTAACCTAGAAGACTCACTGTGGGTGTGTCACTGGTAGATTTAGGTAATGCAGCTATCAAAGCATGGTTAGGGAATGCTGCTGGAGCACAGACGTCTGCTTTTACAATTGAACACTAGGGGGCGCTCCTGACTTCATCATTGTGTGTTTATTGCAGACCTTATAGTCTGATGCCCGAGGCAAAGTGCGTAGCATTCAGACAAGCCTTTAAAGCGTTTGGGATTGAAAGAATGGCTAGATCAAAAAGTATATCTGGTTTCTATGTGAAATTGAATCAACCCTGGTGTACTTTTTATGCCGTGCCCCTACAGATGAGTTTATAACCTAGAGCAGAGATTTCCACTGTTACTGGAACTTCAAATCCTGTGATGTTCTTTTAGTCTGAAATGAAGACTTCCCAGGATTTTTAATATTCTTTTTACTTATCACTAACAAATATGCCATAATTAGGTGTGAAGATTAAATGTAGAAATACAAACCTCTTTATCCTGATACTGTGCAGCTACATCTTAGCTCCCTTTCAGTATTTTTTTCTGAGCTCAATTGGACCTTTAATAAAAACCATACAGAGAAGAGGAGACAATGTGTCTTTCTCCTCCCCATTTGCAATGGATTCCCTTGGTTATCCTTGTCTAAACTGAATTATAAAGTAATTTGCGAAAACATTAATATAAAGAAAAATAGAGCATATTGTGGAAAAATGAATAACGCCAGAAAAGTGTTGGTTCTCCCTTGCGCTGTGAAAGCATAATGGCGTTGTAATTCTGCAACATCTGAGGATACTCATTTTGATCACTCGACGTTTACAAGATATAAGAAATAATGCATGGTGGCTGCTATGAACAGTTGCATCTGGCCTGGTTTTAAATCATACAGGATTATTTACTAAAGTGAATAAAAATTTAAAGGCAAAAGACAACCACCTAATTTAAAGCTTTAGGAAAAGGCATGTAAATATAATTTGTTCGTATTTACCTGCTTTTTCTTTCTTATGCTTTCCACGCTCCATTCTAAACAATCAGTGTTGTATCCCTAGGAATGCTGGAAAAGCTCATTGGGCATACCAGCAAGATTTACACATGTGCAGTTGGAAGATCTCTTCACCTTGCAACATCCTTACAGGGGAGAAGAGAGGGAGTCTGATCACGTCAGGTCTCTCTCTCTCCTGCTGCTGCACAATGATGCCTTCTTTCTGTGATTAGTGGACTGGTCTGAAACGGAGGTGGGTGGTTAATAGGAAAGTGAGGGGGTTGAAGAAACTCCCCTAGTTGAGGCATACCCAAAATTGCAATCTGACCACGTTTATAGCAAGTGGATAAATGTTTATTACATACATTTCAAACTTTATCTTGCTTCATTTTGGTTAAAAGAACACTTTAACATTAGGAATACAAAGATGGGGTTTTGTCCAACGCTGGGAGTCCTCATTCAGAGCTTGAGGATGTCCAGCGTCGTTTCACAGAGTTAAACTCCAGGAAGTGCCTCTAGTGGCTGTCTGGTAGATACTAGTGGCAGTCTTAGTACTGCAATGTAAACATTGCATGACTTAAGGAGTGCAAGAACAGTGCACCCAGAACACTTCAATGAGTACCTTTAATATATTTGTTTAAAAGTGTTTACTTGCTGATTTAAGAAAATAATTGGCAAGTGATAAACTAACAGAAGTGGCAGGTGTAGAAGTCGGCATGCCCGAAGGGAGAGCTTTAGAGGCTGTTTCACTGTGAAGAGACTTTTGGTCTCTTTCAGGTGAAAGGGAGAGGACTTCCAGAGGCTGCAGTTCACAGGAACTGCAGCTTTATCAACTCTTTTCAGATATACCCCCACTGAATGCATGCATGTATTCATTGTGGTATAGCTACTAAGCGTTGAATTATATACAATTGAGCAGTGGAGTGTGCCTTTAAAGGGACACTATAGTCCTCAAAACAATTCAGCTTAATGAAGCATATTGGGTGTATAGATTATGCTCCTGCAGTCTTGCTGCTTAATTCTCTGCCATTTAGGAGTTAAGTCACTCGGTTTATGCAGCCCTAGTCACAGCTCTCTGCATGTGACTAAATACTCCCTGAAAAGAGACATCTAAAGTTTATACTTCCTTTACTGAAAATTCTGTTTAATTTAGAATGTCTTAGCTCCTGCACTGTTGATGGCTTGCTAGACCCTGCAGGAGCCTCCTGTTTGTAATTAAAGCTCAATTTAGAGAGCAAGAGAAAAAAAACGTTTAACAGAAGTTAACATTTGGTTGAAAAATTTAACTTTTTTTTTATGCAGGCTGTCAGTCACAGCCATGGGAAGTGTAGCTAAGGCTGCATAAACTGAAACAAATGGATTTAAAGGAATATTATAAGGTGAAGAACACAAACATGTATTCCTGACCCTACAGTATTAAAAACACTATCTAGCTCCCCCTAGCCTCTCTATATTTAGTAAAATCTTACCTTTATTCCAGTCTGCTGGTGCTGGGTTTGTCCCTGATCTGCCTCCTTGGCTGACCTCATCAGAAGTGATGATCTCAGCCAATCTCAGTGCTTTTAGCTGTGATTGTCAAGAAGGCGGGACGGGGATTAGCTAAACACTGCCCTGGCCAATCGGCATATACTCCTAAAGATGCATTGAATCACTGCATCTCTTTCACTGAATGTCAGTGCTGCACAGTGTGCAGCACTGCTCCAGAAAGCACATCTGTTCCTAGGGAGCAATGTTAACACTGTCTTTTCTCTGAATAGACCGTGTTTACTGCAAATAGCCTGCAGGGACATAGTATAGACACTACAACAACTTTATTAACCTGTAGTTGTTCTGGTGACTATATTGTCTCTTTAAGTCCTAAATGGCAGAAAATTGAGCAGTGAAACTTCAAAGGCATGATCTATACAAAAATACTAAGATTAGTATTATTATAGTATATTATGAGTGTTTGGTTTGTTTGTGTGTTCATTCTTTCTCCCCCTCCCCCACCCCCTTTCTGGTTTAGTTTGCATATTTTTTTGCTTCTAACCATTGCTCCTAGATTGTAGGGAATTTTGTTGAATCCTTATCCATTTATTGTGCCTAAAAAATGCACAATTATCTAACCAGCCATTAAATGTAGTGTCTCTTTTAGTGGGCATATGTTGTTTGTTTCTTTTAGGGTCATTCCTGATGCTTAGAGGATGATATAAATTGTTACAATGCTTTGGCTGGTTAACATGACTTGATTCTCAGTTTCTTAAAACACTCTATATTTATTATTTGTGAATAATGTTGAGTGGACATTTTAATGAAGGGAAACGTTTAATATTAACATTACTCTGAAAAAATGTACACTGTAACTGTAAGACCACAAAAAAAAGTAATGGAAGATAAAAGTTTTATGTGTGTTTTAGATGAACTTCTACTTCACATTATTATTATTTTATGGTTTATAAAGCGCCAGCAAATTCCGTACCGCTGTACAATCAAATTTTTTTCTTGTATGTCAAATGTAATTTAAATAAATAAAATGCAGTTGTTGTTTGTCGCAAAGTTAAAGGATCCATTTCCGGTGTCGTGTGCAATTGTATCTGTTAATATTCTTTATATAAATATATATATTTAATTTTATGCAACTTAAGAAAACCTAGTTTTGGCAGCTCTTTTGTAGCCGTTGTCATTGGAGATATCCATGAAGAGTGCTCCTGAATTGGCTTAGAACAATTGGTCTATTTTATAAAAAAAAAAAAGAAAAACACATTGGTAATTGAGGGGTTAAAAGAACTTTGGCTTTAAAAGAGTAAGGCAGCTTCTGTTGTGACCGCACTGGATACCAAATTAAGCCACATCCCCTTGTTTTCATTTTTTTTTTTTCCTTTCCTCCTCCTCCTTTTTTATTTTTTTTATTTTTAAATATATATTGTATCTGCCAGGACCTGCGCGGCTGAATTTCATTTTACAATAGTGGCAAATGTTACATAAGCTCCAAACATGATGCCTGGTGTGCAATCTGTGGGCAGACCCCCAAGCATGACAGGGAAGGACCTGTTTGTCAGGAGCGGAGGGTGTAAAGAAGCACGATCAAAATATGTGAATGGGAGTTGGTAGGAAGGATTTTTGTTGTTGTTTTTTTTTTGCAGGCTGTAGGGAAGGCGAAAGCATTTTTTTTTATCTCAACACAAGCAGTTTTTCAGAGGTTGGAATTGGCTGCAAGCCATCTCTGCATGGAGTTTGCAGAAGGTGGGTACAGCATCGTTCTAAATACGGAACTGCAGAAACGAAACGTACATCTGTTTTCAAAGAGTTTTCTTCCCCCCCCCCCACCCTTCATTATGATCACGGTTTGTTATGCTATTTATATCCTTCTTTTTTGTATGTATGTGTTTTTGCTCTCTCTTTCCGAAGTGGAGTGTTAAAGTCGTCTGTCCAGGGCAGAGTTGATCAAAGTGGATAATCTCGCAAACGAGGGATTAACTGATGCAAGCGGGCCACATAAGCCTTTCTGAAATGTCATTCGAGTGGCTTGGCCAAAGTTCAAAACCAGATGGGTGTTGAGTGTGCCGTTAACTCCTGTGAAATGCGGATGCCTGCAGGAACTGATGGATTCAAGACAAATGCTTGTTTAGAATCATTGGTCAAAGGAGTGTGCTTGTTTACTAGAATATTCACTAATCTGGAATGGAGGCCAGAGAAAATCTGGGATCTTCCTGGTTTATTCCTATGATCTTGCAGCACGTGTTTAACCCCTTGCAGAATAAGGGTTTCCTTAATTACTGCTTTTTGGTTGTTGATTTTTATAAATATTCCTGCTTCCTGTATATGTTCAAATGTTAGTCATATGCTGATTTCTTACACTATTCATACAGCCATGCTAAATAGAGTATATTCAGGAAGGATAAAGATTTTACTTTAAAGAATTACAATATTCTACATAATGTTATATGTATTGCTTTGTAATTCAATCAAAGATTTTTTTTTTAATGTAATTGAAGCGTAAATATGCAAAGTATGAAACAAGGAGTCAAAACAGATACATGTGTATATATATATTATATGTAATATCTAGAAGTGGTAACAGCCCCAATCACACGCAGTTTCTATTTGTTGTGTGAGAGTACGTTTGATTACATGGTTTAGGTACTGAACCCCTACAAGGGGTGTGTCATGCACACACAAGAACGCAGTCTTTTTTTACATGACTTATATGGCTTAGAGCACGTTGCATGCATACATTTTAGAAGACTCAAGAGCACATGTTCACACAGTGTTCAAAATTTTCTTTTTAATTTAGTATGTGCAGTTGCCTGGTCACGCTAGCATAGTGAGTGGTTCAGTATGTCCGCATATTGGAGTTCAGTCCAGTCTAAGCATATAACCTGTATCATTCTCTTTGTAATAATGTATACATTGCCCCATGGTTAAACTAAAGAGAGCAATTGTTTATGGAGAATTTAAGATAATTTGTAAATGTTCTCGTTAAATAATTAGTTGCAAGTAAAGTAATCTGTGACCCAAAGACATTATCAAATACAGGCCGTCTACCTTGGTAAAGCTCTGCTGTGCCTCTATTGCAGCATTCAATAGTTAAGTTGCCAAGGAACACATTTGCTGGAGTATTTGTTTTTATTACTCTTATGATTTTGTGACATTTTTGCAATTCATTTAAAATACAAATCACGTGTCAAAAATCCTTGACATTTTTGCTGGACAAAAGAGACTTATAGAGCGGTGTACCTAGTATATCCTGGGGTTTCTAAGTCACATGGTCTTCCTTTCCTTTTTATGTGACCAATTTCACACTATTAAATTTTAACTAATAAATCTTCTTCATAACCACTTGTGCTACCGATCCTTAGTTTGCTTGATCTAGATTCATGTTTGTTAAAAGAAGTCAGTTGGTTGTAAGGTTCTGCAGTCATTTTTTGCTTTCTTGTTGATAGGTGTTCAGAGCTATTTTTTTTACCATGGAAGTTCAGTATTTGTTAGTATATATATATATATTAAAAAAGTTACCACAAGCTAATAGTCCTTCAGTTGCATGCATTTGCATTTATTTCACTATAGAACAATATTACAGCTTGTTAAATATATGAATATGTAATAGCATCAAATACCAACAGTATTGGAGAGTCAAAGGTCACCAGCCATTTTAAATCTTTGAGTTTTACATTTCTGCATGTAATATCTGGTATTTTGCTTCACCGCCTGTGTTAGTCAAGTAGTTTGAAATCATTTTGAAATGGTGAGAAATGTTTTATTCAAAAAATCAAAACTGCTTGACAAAATGGGTGTCATGATACATTTCTATACTGCCTTCTTCAGGATCGAGACCATATATCATAAATGACAATATGTCTCCAGATAAGTTTGTTTGTGGACATTACCTCTCTGCATGCAATATGACTCTCTCATTCATCTGTGGTCAGAAGAGGTGCTTAATTTTGCCTGTTTATAAAATCGGACTGGTTGGTCCTGATAAGCCTTTGGTTGCTTTAGCAATATGTTAAAGGGACACTATAGGCACCCAGACCACTCCATCTCATTGAAGTGGTTTGGGTGCAGTGTCCCTATCCTCCTTAGCCCATCACTGTAAAACATTGCAGTTTCAGAGAAACATGTTTACATTGCAGTGCCAATGACTGCCTCTACTGGCTGTTTACAAGACAACTACTAAAGCCACTCCCTGGATTCTAGCAGACTCTGAGTCCTTTAAACGACGCTCGGCATCCTCACGCTTTGCATGAGAACAGCCAGCATCCTCAAAATCCCCATTGATTCAATTCAATTCCTATTAGGAAGGCCCAATGCATGCGCAACTGCACATTAAATTCCTCCTCTTTTTTTTTTTTTTTTTCTTTTTTTTGTCAAAGAAAAGTGCTTTCATCTTCCTTAAGTGAATCAATAATTTTGACGATTTTTTTTCTTTTGCAGCATTTAGTTGGACATGTACAGATACAATGCTTTTATACACTTGCATTCTACAGCTACTGACCGTAAATGATGATGTAGTGCAAAAGACAGTCATACATATCCAAGCCTTTAGGCTATTATCAGCATGTTTTGCTAAAGAGGTGGTATACGTTGGATCATGTGAAATTCTATTCTTTCTTTAAAGTATTTTTGGTTTTGAGGCTTACCAATGGTTTGCATCTTTATCATACTATTTGATACTTGTAGGTCTGCACCATAAAATGTTCTGTTTTTCAGATGACTGTGTTTTTTTGGATTTATTTTTTTTCTTCTTTTTCTGAACAGAAAGTCTTCTTTTATCACCCACTAAATTGATCTTCCAAGGCCTGTCGGCAATTTGACGTTGAGCTTTTGCATTTCAGCATTGTACTGCACAGTTGAATTTTTTTCAAATCCTTATGTTGCTTATTGATTTTATTCTGATATATCAGCCTTAGGATATTCTGTTTTACTGTCATTGTTCCTTTACTCCATTAATAAAGTTGCCTCTTGTCTGTATACTAACAATATCATGACACCAGAAACATTTGGACAGCCTATAGTCCATTAACTGTTGGTTCCTAAAGTAAACATGTTAAAGGGACACTATAGTCACAAGAACAACTACAGCTTATTGTACAGTCCCTTCAGGCTTTTTTGTAGTAAACACTGTCTTTTCAGAAAAAAAAGGGTAGTGTTTAGATTACAGCCTGAGGATACCTCCAGTGGCCACTCCTCAGATGGCTACTAGAGGTGCTTCCTGGGGCATTGCTGCACAGTGTGCAGCACTGATATTAATGGACCACTATAGGCACCCAGACCACTTCAGCTCAATTAAGTGGTCTGGGTGCCAGTTCCCTCTAGGTTTAACCCTGCCTGCTGTAAACATAGCAGTTTCAGAGAAACTGATTTTCACAGTGAGAAGACGCCAGTGTCCATAGGAAAGCATTGAGAATGCTTTCCTATAAACTGGCTGAATACGCGAGCGGCTCTTGCCACACATGCACATTTAGACGATGACTTCCAAAGGAGGAGGAGAGTCCCCAGCGCCGAGGGAGACCGGCACTGGAGAAAGGTAAGTGTTTAACCCCTTCCTCCAACTTCAGCCCAGCGGGAGGGGGGCCACGAGGGTGGGGGCACCCTCAGGGCACTATAGTGCCAGGAAAACGAGTTTGTTTTCTTGGCACTATAGTGGTCCTTTAACCCCTTAAGGACACATGACATGTGTGACATGTCATGATTCCCTTTTATTCCAGAGGTTTGGTCCTTAAGGGGTTAAGTGTATCCACCTTCTGCATGGAGACACTGAACTGTCCACGTTTTACTATATTTAGGAGGGTAAGGGGAGCCAGGGCTAGATGGTGTTTTTAACATTATAGGGTCAGGAATACATGTTTGTGATCCTGACCCTATAGTGTTCCTGTAAGTGTGAAATATTTTTACAATTCTTTATAGTTTATGAATGCAGATACACTCAGACTGAAGCCAAAAGGCCACACTTTACTCTCTTAGTCAATTCAGAACCAAAGCACCGTAGTGCAGTAAGAAAGCTTATGTTACTGTCCAAGTTCTTGTGGACTGTGCTATGTAAATGGTATGTTACGGTAACAATGAATAATATGGGTGAATTATTCCATTGGTGGAATAATGCATGTCTTTATCTCTACCCTGCTAAATGTTTTTGAATTTTAACGCTCATATGTATTTGCATTTTTATCTGAAGCCAATTAGAGCTCCAAACATGTCATGAAGCATGGTTTTCTTGTTATCCAAGTTTGCCAGGCTTAATTCACTTATGACTCCATCTTATGAGTCAGCTTCTGCAAATGTGGGGATATGGACCCAATTTATGCAAAATTAAGCACAAGGAAAAAAGTGTATAAAATTTGCTCATTGTGGCACCATGATTTAATTGTGCTAGAAGGAAGTGACATAAATTAGTTTGCATGTATCATAGCAGTCTTTTCACTAGTACAAGCCTTTTCTGACGTTAGAGTATTTTCTCAAAACTGTGGGCGGTATGCAAAAATGTAAAAAATACCCAAATAGCTTTTTAGATGCTTTTTACTTATATCAGAGTTGGTGCCATTAATATAATCTCACTTTAGAACAGAAGCAAATATAGAAAGATTCTAATCTGTTTAACAATAAAATAAGGTAAATAAAGAAGCTGTAAATGCCAGTTTGGCTGGCTGGCTTGGCTTACAAAGTATTAGACATGGTCTATATTAGATTAAATCTACTATGTTTTATGTTTTGTGTCTTTGTGATGCTTTCAAAGTCCTACCAACTGATGTTAAACGTGCAGAAGAAAACGTGTGTAGGACTGGCTAACAGTGAACTCTGTTAAACATGCGCTCAAACACTTTAATTATGCACGCAGAGTGCTTGTGGTAACAGGAATATCATTCTGTTTTATCTCGTTGTGGCGATCTTCCTTGTAGCAGCATTTTGTGTTCCTCTGTTAGAAGCGGTACTGCTAAAAGGATGTCCCTTTATTATTTGCCACAGGGCTGGTTAGTGTTTAAGTGGATTGTGCTTTCATATCGCAGTTTTTAGCATGTAGTATATGCGCTTAAATAGCATAGTTACATTAAAACTGATTGGTCTGGTATTTTTTTCATTGTGTATAACAAAAATGTTGCAGACCCTTTTGTTTGTTTTTTTTCTTCTTCTTACGTATTTAATTTTCAACTCCAGGCACCATGGCTACTTTATGTTGAAATTAAGTTGTTATAGTCCCTTAAAACTTTACTGTAATACAGTAAGCTGTAGTTCTGTTAACAATAGTGTCCTATTAACTATTTGGGTGACTGGCCCCCCTCCAATCGCATGGGAAAGGTGGTTTCTCCACAGCTGGCCCCCGCCTCCATTACTGAGATCATCAATCAAAAGTTAAACCAATAAATCGTGATCACAACATTTGAGCCTTCCTCTTTGGGACCCAGTTATCTCATGTTGCTTTAATAACTCAAATACCAATGTTTTAATTGTCTGACATCTTTAATAGCCGACACAACTGCTAATTGTCCCATCTCCATTCTATGACTGGCATTTGTAATTAGTGAAATCCCTTTTTCATGTGTATATTTGCGTTTATACGTTTTATATGTTCTGATTAATTCTGAGATCAGAGACCAATAATATCCTATTAAAAAAGGAAAGAACATTTTGCACATTATTGGTTTTGATGTATTTTTGCAAATAAAAATTCTTTACCATGTAAAGTGATTTCTAAGCATTTCCTTGCTAAGGTTTTATGGTCTCTGTTTCTCTTTTCACAGAAAGAAGACACGGTTCCTCCAGCAAGCAGCCCCTGACACCTCCTTCCACGTCAATGTGTTCCATCTATTCCACTGTTGCAAAAAGCAAAACGGGCAGTGGTGGCAGCACCACCACCAGCACACGGGCGTCCGGTGGAAGCAGTGCCTCATCCAACTCCAAGCTGATGAAATCTCCCAAAGAAAAGCTGCAGATTGGTGGAAACAATAGGTCAATGCATCCCATGCAACAAAACAAAGTCGCCCAGGATAAAATGTATGCGCTTAGTGTACTTTTATTTCAAATAGCGTGCATGCATTTTCTCAGCCGTCTACTATAATGATGTAATTCTCCAGCAGAAACTAGACTTACTGGATGCTCCATTACAATATGAGGTGTACTAATGCAAAACCGTGTCTATCTTTGGGCCTGCAGCTATTATAAACAAATACAATTAAAGGGATTTGTGCTGTTTAACCCACCAATGTGTACACTTACAAATATAATAAAATCTACACACACTATTATCATAGTTACCAAATATAGTTATGAAGATTACTGACACAAAATGTGTCCTATAAATATATATTGGGGAAAAAAGGCACATTGTTATGTATTATGAAAAGCATTCCGTATAGAATTAATCTAGATGGAAGTGTGTGTGTGTGTGTGTGTGTGTTTTCTCAAAGTTAATTAATATATACTTACCTAAATTGTGACTGTTCCATCTAGATTAAGTCTATATTGAGTGCTTTTAACACTACACTATAACCTATTATGGCTGACTTAGAATTATTGAAACGTTAGTGCGAGAATAGCTAGATGGCCAAATTTGATTGTGAACAGTCTAGAAAATGTTTTGTGGGTTATAATACACTCTGCATTCAATATCCTTGTGTGCTTTTTAAAGCAGATAATCATGTTAAATTATGTAGGATGTTGTTTATAAGAACAACCTAGTCTTTGAAGTGTTAAACTTATTTTTTTTCTGAATATGAGAAGCCCTAAATTCTAAAAGACTTCTAAAATTCTATAACATTTCCCAAAAAAAAAAAAAGCTGTCCATGGAGACCCTGAATGTTCTCTATATAGGTTCGTTAATTCAATGCATCTCCGTGAGGAGATAATGGTTGGTGCAGTGAGATTATTTGCTGCACATGCATATTAGCCTCCCAATTCTGCCATATGGAAAAGCATTGGATTGACTGAGATCATAAAGACTGATGATCTCAGCCAAGGAGGTGAAGCATCAGGACGGGGACAGGGCTGGCGATGGAATAAAGGTAAGTAAATCTCTTTGATTTAGGGGGCCCCAATAATCTAACTAGATATCAGGATACTGTAGCGTTAGGAATACGTGTTTTCTGTAAATCCTTTAGTAGGTTGTTGTTCGTATATGCATGGCTTCTTTAAGGAACAGAATACTGGACAATGTTAAACATTGATTTGTAATGTTGTAAAACCTGAATAGCTTTCCAGTCAGTTGAAAAAAGCTTTAATTTCGTTTAGACAACCAACTAATTCATTCGAATTTTGAGTATTATTTTCTCCATAAATTATATCTGAATTTAAGATTACTTTTAGAGTGGTTTGCTTTCCCTTAATTAATTGTATGGGGGTTTTTTTGCTACGCAATTGATGGTATTGGAAGATCAATGTCTTTGAGAGGCTTGATCTAATTTAAAACATAGTTGTAACTAAAACTTGTGGTTCGTTCTTTTGAAGATATATCACATCCATCCAGGAAAATGGGAGGATTTTGTTTCTGTGGAACTGTTTTCATTCTTTATCCTCTGCTGTATATCAGGAATGTAAATTTTTTGAGTAAACATTCTAGTTAATAATAAAACGTTTTTATAATTAAATCTCTTTGAATCCTCACCAGAATGACACCGTCTGTTAGAGTGGAAAAGGTGCATTCAAACCCAAAGATCGATGGGATGTCAAAGCCTGCTGTGGGTCCTAACTGTACTTCTACTGTGACTTCCTCAATAAAGACTGGCCTTAATTGTCCATCAATACCAAAGCCACCCTTGCCTTCCCCAGGACAAATACCAAATGGTAAAGGTATTCTCTCGACTCCTCCTGTTTTGGAAAAGAAACCTGATGATACCCACAGCCGGAAATTTTTACACAAAAGATTGTCAGGTGTGTATCTACTATTTTTGTCTGACTTTATATCTGACTATAATGTTGAGTTTGTATTCCCTTACGTAGGAATTATCCGACATTGCAATTTATTTCATTGTATGTTTTTGGCTTTCTGTAAATCCTCTTTATTTAAAAGTATATTTCCAGATGTTTTAAAACACGTGATATCAATGTGTGAGTACTCTCTAATCCATAAAATATAAGTTAAACATTTAAATTTAGTCAGAAAACATGAAGATGTGTTACTGTCCCTTAAAGGGGCACTTTAACTGAAATAGCTTCTGCAGCTCAGTATAGTGGTTAATTTGTCAAGAGTGTCTGTGCACCATCTCAGTGCTTTGTCACACTATTTGGGAGCAATAGCCTAAAACTGGGAGGCTAATCCATCCCCAGTACTTTCAGCTTATTGCTGATGCCTAGGTTGAATGAAATTACCATTTGATAATTCAAAAGTATAAATTCCACATTCTAAATGTGGCCCAAGACTAGGTTTCTCTGAGTGCTTGAGAGAACCTTGTTTTTGTCAGTGTGTTCCTATATGGTTGGACTTATAACTAAAGGGGATGTTTCCAGAGACTCGGGTGTTAACCTCATCTTTGGTGTTTTGACTTGATTTTCAGTTAAAATATGTCATACTGTAAATTAAACTATCTCAACAACCTATACATGTAAGATTTTTTTCTTTTACTTTTAAGGCATGAGTAAAGGTATATTGTATGTGTGAGTAATGTATTTAAAGCTTTGTGAATGCATGTACAAAATAATAGGGGGGAGAAAAATACTGTTTGCACCTAACACTTCTGGCAGGTGGTAGGTTTTTTTTTTTGTTTTGTTTTTTTGAGGATTCCTGCTATTGGCTTGTAATGGATTCATGAGTGTTAAACTGACTCCTCCCCCCCACCCCCACACACACACAACCCCAATCTTCCCCCTCCACCCCATTTGTAGAGTGTACATGGAAATGTAAAGTTTTGAATTTGGTGGGGAGGTACAAGGTTCTCATAGGAATAGAGAATAAATAGTGAGGAGATTGTGTTTTGTGACCTCTGGGTCATCTTAAATCATTCATGTGAAGAAGATTTGGTCTGGAAAGTATGTGGAGGTATTGACGTCAATACAGATGATAAACATATCTAGTAAAGGCATTAGCTTGTGGGAAATAATAAGATGGAGCAGTCTAAAGGAGCAATTGTCGGTCTGACACCATGTGTCCTTTTTGGAAACGTGCAAAACAATAAGTCAATAGGTTAGATGCAACTGGTCACATGAAAGATCATGTTAATATTATGTAGCCTCCAGTAGTGTAGAATAATGACAATTTTGCAAAGAGGCTATTAAATAGGCAAAAGAGGCAATCCAAGTGATGAAGATAACCTAGATTGACTGCCCTGATCTGATGAATAGCCTGAACTTTGTGTAGTGTTTGTATGGCCAATAGGAGATTTGTTTTTTCACATTCATAAGCGTCAGGAATTTTTCTTTAGTAGATACTTTTTTTGATTGGCCATTTTCAGGGTTGAAGTTGGGAATACGGAGTCTGGTCATGCCCATTTGTTTTGGCTGTTCATATAAAATTTTAGGAATTGTTGTTAGTCAACACAATTGCTTTTAGGGGTTCATTTGGGTGGTTGTTACCTTGTCTGTTTCCTCATCTGTTTGTGAATACAGTTGGCATGTGGTCATACCCACACTTGTTTCATAGATACAATGGAGAGTTGGGGACTGGTCATCCCTTTGTATATTAAGCAGGTACAACAGGTAGGTTGAGAACTGGTCTTTTTCACTCTTGTTAATTCAGGCAATGGAGGACTGGTCACTCCAAACACATATTACAGTGACTTTTAAAGTTTCTTTGTTTTTTGTTTTTTTTTGCCCACTATATTGCATCAGTAGTGTTTCATCACTTCATTAATTGAGTTGACTATTCAAAAGTAGCTCTTTCTGGTCTCTGGAGCCGGAACGGAACAGTTGGAAATAAATTTCAAAATTCTTTTGCTTACAACAGGGGTTTCTGGGACATGTAGATCATTTTACTTTTAAAAATTGTTAGAGCTAAACGACTATATAGCTTTGCTGTGCTTCCTGATAACTTGTGCACCTGTGTTTAGGGTTTTGTTTTTCTTTTTTAATACAACCGATTAGAAGCTGGTTATTTTTGTTTAGAGTACCCTTTCAACTGGATATTTGTACAGAAATCTACAATATGTCAAATTTATATATATAGCAATCTGTCAAATTCTGTATCTCTGTATAGAAAGCATATGTACAGAGGAGAATGCATTGTCTGTAGACTGCAGTTTCAGGAATTGTGGCTGAACTCAACATGGCATTTTCTGTCTGAAAACAAGTTAGAACAATATACTTATGTTGCACACTTTAAATAGTGATCAATTCACATTTTGTTTTTAATTCTGATAATTAAATAAAAAAGAAAATCATGCACACCAGTAATATATTTCTTACTAGTATGCTTAATTTTATTTTATTTTTTTGTGGAATTTAATTTAAAAAAACTAAACTGAACACCAAATCCTTTCAAAATGCTCTTGCATTATTCCTGTATTTTGGCCCATTTCTCCGGTAATATGAACTCTTTATTAAGTTCCAAAGGATGCCTGCCAAATTTTGATGTGCATACTGTATCAATCTTTTTAATTTAAAAGTGACTCTTCACTTTAATTCCATTATACAGATCGAGAGTTTGACCCAGATATACACTGTGGTGTTGTCGACGTAGAAACCAAGAAGCCCTGCACTAGGTCCTTAACATGCAAGGTAAGAGGATATTTTGTTGAGAGTGCAACTTGTTGTTCTTTATTACTCTTACTGTTCTTTCTTTAACTGTTTGTGATGATATGGTTGGCATACCTACTTTATTCACCAGTATTGTATGGTGTCTGGCTAGTTACCAGGAGCCATGTTTCTCCCTATTTTTATACTGATGTGACCCAACAAGAGAGGTTTAAGCATATATGCATCTCTGGTAGCTGGTCGGTCACCTGATGGGATTTTCTTGGATTCAAATAATTGTATGTGTTGTGAACTGACCTGGCTCTCTCGCGCCTGAAATATGTAATGATGGGAAACAAAGTGTAATTACGTATTTATTTTTTTCATATAATTTATTTTAACATGACATTCTCACCTTAAAGGATGAACTGGTCTGGGTAAAGTGGTCCTGTCATTTTTAACTCTGCAATGTGAAACATAGCCACATTTTTTTCAATTTAAAACTGCAATGTTTACATTCAAGGGTTAAATCCACCTGTACTGGCTGTCTTCCTGAAATACACTAGAGGCGCTTCCTCCTCCAGACAGGATAAATTGATTCAGTCTAGGAATCAAATTGCTGTTGATAGCAGCATTTGATTAGTGGTGCGCCGTGCATGCCTAGTTCCAATCCATTGCTTCTTTATGGAGGAGATCACGAGTGATGTGAGCTTGGATGTTGACATCAAAGGTGGAGCCGGAGCCTGCATCAGAGAAGCTTCCGTGCTGTAAACTTTATTTTACTTTACTTTACACAGCAAAATGAAATGGACAGAAGGGAAATTGTATAGTCCCTAAACAACCATTGTAATTGTCAGGACTATAGTTTCTCTTTAAAATACAAAAATGTAAGTCCCTTTTTAAGTTTCAATTCTTTAATTCGTCAAAACATTCCAAAATAAAATCTGTGAAGTTTATACAGCTAAATGTCTGCACCATGTGATATTTCCCTGCCATACTTAAACAGGCTTGACCTGTAGATCATTCCTCTTGTTTCTTATTGACTCTGTTACATCAGATTAAAAAGGGATATTTTTGTTCTAGAAACTGCTTATTCTAGATTTATTTTTTATTTTTTTCATCTCTTAAGCATCCTTTTCTAGATGTCATATATACGTACACGGATTAAGATGTCATGCACTACATTGCTAGACAAATAAATAAAAATGATCTAACACTACTCGCTACATATACATTCCCTTTAATGTGTACTCCCAAGCTGCTGTGAGTACATATTAAAAGGAATTTATAAGTATCGAGGAGTGCTGGTCTTTGACTGGTTATTGGATGGACCAGAGGCCAGGGGACACCCTCTTAACAGATAGACAAGCACTCACTGTAGCTTACATGTACTACTCTGTTGACTGTGGCATGGACCCCTCAGGCTTGCAGTGATGAATAAGTATATCGTTATTTGCCAGGTCTTAAAAGTTACACGCCACTGCAAGCCATTGTATACTCATAAGGGGTGGGAAAAAAAAAATATATATATATATATATATATATATATATATATATATATATATATATATATAACAAGAGAACATTTATTGCATCATTGCTTGTATAGAAAATATTTCTATAGTGACTGTTTGTTTTTTGTTTTTTCTTCTTCAGACACATTCCTTAGGATACCGGAGAGCGGTACAAGGGCGCAAGAAACGATTCGATGTGTTGTTAGCAGAGCACAAAAACAAATCCAGGGAAAAGGAATTGCTTCGTCATGCGGAACAGCAGCAGCAGTCGACACCTGCGCTCAGGGAATCTAATCCTGTACCTTCAAAATCTTCCCAGGAACTGCACCAAACATCTCATGCACTTACTGCTCCTGAAGTGAAGCCTTCAGTACCCAACAAGGCCAAGATTCATAACCCCAGTCTTCCAAGGTCAATCGCTTGCACCCATGTTGATATGAATTTAGTGCCTGGTTTGGGGAGGGGGAAAATGCATAAAAAAATCGGGTTGTTGAAGTAATGACATGCCTCTTTTTGTTTCCAAACTTTCAACACAAAGTAGTATTCTGCCAATTGAAACTGGCCTCATGAAAGCTACATTTAAAAAAAAAAAAAAAAAAAGTATTTAACACCCATACACGAACACATTTTCATTCATGCACATTACATTATTCCTAGGGATTTTGTGTTCAGCTGCCTTTAAAAATACTGTATGGGTATCCCCTTTAAATCTGCCTATAAAAGGGATCTACGTTGAAATTAAAAAAAAATTTAAAAAAAGTATTTTTACCTTCTTTTGGATCCATGGTATAAAAAATAACAAACAATAATTTATAGTGATTGGCAATTATGTTACAAAAGGGGTAGGATGGGTGGATCCTTTTTTACTTCAATCAGATTTCTCTATGGATCAACAACCTGCTCGCATAGATTATTTTTATTATTATTAATATTCAGGTTTCTTGTTGTTGGGGTATTTTTTTTAATTATTATTATAAAGAAGAAGCTAATATACAGGACTTTTTGAAAATACAATACTACAGAATCTGATAAAACTACCTCTTTGGATGTATAATTCCACATCTTTATTGTTCTTACTGTAAATATCCCTTTAATCTGCTGTGTGCAAAAACTAAATTTTCCAGTCTCAATGTGTGACTTGTCTGTTGTATGTTCCTGCTAATGAACAGGTTAACACATAGCAGTTTGTACTGTTGGTGTATTTATTTGTATAGTGCTATCATATCCCCTGTGAGATGCTTTTTTTTCTTCTAAAGAAAACAAATACAGTTTTTCTAGCCTGTCTTCACAACGGTTTTCCTTCCCTTTATTAATTTTGTAGCTTACCTCTGCACTTTTTTATATTCAAAGTGGGTGTTTTACCACTGATTAATTAAGAGGCAATATTATATTTTAATCACATCCATCAATTCCCCTTTTTATGCATATAAACATCTTTAACTGCCTAGTTTATCTACAATTGTCTCCAAATCGCTTTTTGTTTGTTATCCCTAATCAACCCTATTAATGTCTGTTACTTGTTGGTACCTTATTACAAACTGCCACTTGCCTGCCCAATCCCCCAATTATCCAAAACCTTCTGTAGAGAAGTTATATATATTGTTTTTTTTGTCATCTTCAACCAATGACACATGCATTTCAATGCCCACTTGAAAATCATTTATAAAATGTATTAAAGAGAAGTAGACACAGAACAGAATCCACTTCACTTACAACTTTTGTCCACTTTGGTAATGTTCCATTTACAGCTACTCTCCGCAATATGTTTTTAAGCCAATTTTCTTTTAAAGAACAAGATCTCACTTTTATTAGCAACCTGTTGTGTGGAACTGTATTAAATGCGTATTGAATGTCACTACCTATCGGTACTTCATTAGAAATTGGATGGTACATATTTTATGGTGTGTGTGTGTGTGTGTGTGTATGTATATATGTATGTATGAATGTATGTAGCTAATTAATTTATTTAAGCTTATTTAGTTATTTAAGATAATATTGTATTGTGTAAATAAATAACACCAAGTTTTGTTTTCCATTATTGCCCTTTTTAGGCCTTCAAGCTACCCGGCGCAGCACAGTGGGAATGCCCCAAGTGACTCGCCTTCTGTGCATGAATCTCCTCATCCAGTAGTATCCGCAGCTGAGCCAACCTCTCGGTTATCTAGTGATGAAGGGGAAGGGGATGACAAAGAAGAAACTGCCGAAAAACTGGATTGTCATTACTCAGATCATCACCCTCGACCAGCAGCGGTAAGAATCCCATACTATGATATATTAGTCATAAAGTGAAGAGGAGAACAGACAGACAATGCCAAGTGTGTTTTGTTATGTAAATTATTATAAGGAGAAGGGCCATCATATAGTTTGCTTTTCTTTGATCATGAATTACAGTTTATAAAAACCAATAAATAATCCATAACACTGAGAAACATATGTGAGCCAAGGTAATTATGATTGAACTTGCACCTAGTTAATGGTTTTATACTAAGCTACTCTTTGTGTTTTATTTTCTCTTTTTATTTTTTTAGTTTTGCGCCTTCGGCAGCCGGCAGATAGGAAGAGGATATTATGTGTTTGACAAACGGTGGGACCATATCCGATGTGCACTTAACTTTATGGTGGACAAGCATCTTAACTCCCAGATGTGGCGGTACGTCATAGATCAGCTTATGATATGTGATTGTATATATTTATGATTTATCAGAGTAAACATTTTATTTTTTAAACTCTCAAGTTCCAGAAAAGCGCACAGTGCTTTGAAAAACCTAAATGGCGTTCCCTAAATACAGAGGATATAAAATATTACAACAAGACACAATGCAAGGAAGCTCTAATTAGTCAGGTAGAAAATCATTTGAACAGATTTCCAGGTGCTTTTAAGGAAATCCTTCTTCTCTTTTTCAAAGTGTAATAATATAATGTATGACACTTCAGAAATAAGGGCCAGTACTTGGCAAGAGGTATAAACTCAAGGCATTTTGTTAGAAATGCCTCTTTTTAAGTATAAATTCAGGACATCAGTTTAGTGGAGCATGCAAGTCATGAGGGAAGTTATCCCCTCGTTTAGCAAAGTCAAATGAATTAAAAGCAAATTAAAAATTCTGTGCCAAAATTAGAAATGTTTACAGTTTGACTATTCTAGCCAAGTTGGCTTTCAGTTCGAAACAACTTCTTTAACCACTTAATACCACCTAAAAATATTATTTTTGAACTAAAACAATGCCACATATGGGAAAAGGTTAGTCTTTTTATTTATTTTTTTACTTTTAAAAAGCAATATTGTGCCTATGTTTGTAGCATATTTTAATTTAGTTGGCAGTCTTTGGAAAACACGTTTAATAATTGGTAGAATTTGACAGTGGTGTTTTTCCCCTTTCCTAATAGTGCAGATCCCGTGGATTAATGAAGTCACAGGCCACACTTTAATTTAGTTGATAATAGATCATTTCACCAATTTTAAGTAAGAATATCCCCACACTTTAAATGAATTGATTACAAAATATTTCACCAAAATAGTTTTCAGCAAAGAATATCATTATTTTGCTTTAGTACACCCTATTTAAGCTAAATGCAGAAATTAGGAAATCTTATCTAGATTGTTAATTGTATTTGGGTTGTTTTTTGTTTTTGACAGGTTTTGTTATTATTGTAGCGATTATTTTTGGTCATTGTTACCTTACTGGCTGATTGTATATTTTTTGCCAAGCCGCACAGAAGCATTTTAATTTTACTGCATAGGGCTAGATTTTGGGCTCTGCCCACTTCATAATTAGATCTTTAAACTGTTGGCAACATGGTAAATCCCTAGACATCAAATATCCCTACAGGCTCACCTATTATTACATTCTCTTCTACTTTCTGATCATTTAACCATTACTAAAGCTACTGGCTAGCAAGGTGATTAGTTAATCACTTTCTACTCAGCTGGAATTGACAGTTTCTTATCCATCCATGTGACTAGAATTTTAGCAAATTACAATAAAGAGAATTATGTAATGGTTTCTTTTAATATATTATAATGGAGCTGCAACCATATCTTCCTTCTTGGTGTTTTTTTTTTTTTTTTTTTACTGTTCAGCCAATGGGGTGTACTGAAAAATAAAATGAGAATGGGCGAGATGACCTCCAGACTGACGTTTAATCCCTTGCCTAATGAATTATAAAAATACTCAATTTAGAAAACAGAACAAAATGCATGAAAAAAATATTCCCTCACTTCCTTCAAATATCTAAATAGACTGCAGGGAATTTTATCAAAATTACTACCTTCTAACATTTCGGTTTAAAGTTGTTGTTTTTTACTCATATTTTCTAACCATGTTCCATGGGATAATTTAATTCTATAAATCTGTCATCATTATTCAGCTTTCCTTCAACAGATGCTCTGAATTACAACTGTTCTCTTCTAATTAACCCTTTTAAAATGAATTGCCCAAAGGCCGATTGTAACACTGGATGAGAAGGTATATGATGTTAAAAGTTCACTCCACTGTCTACACTACTCCTTCATTTGGAAATCCTCCCTCCTCCATTCAAAGAAGAGATTGTAAAAATATATAGTATTGAGATGTACCGATTATGAAATATTAGGGGTTTTCAAAATATGTTCTAAGGGTCACAGTGATCTGGAGAAGAAAGGTAATTTGAGGACCTCAGACAAAATAGACGGTTTTGGTTTGACATTTTACTCCACCAAAACAATTTGCAATGTTTCTTTCCACACTGGTGCTATGGTGATTATACTGTTCCCATGACTATTTTCCAGACATTTGGAGTGATGCTTTAAAGTTAACCTTTTATTAACAGGTAAATATGTGTCCACAGCATGTTGCTAGCAAAGTCATCTACACAATAGTCTACTTACCTGGTAACTTCTACAAGACATGTGCATTTGTTTTTCTGACAAATGTTACAATGATCGAAAATTTTAGTTTTTAATAATTTTTTCTGAAAATCAGTGTAACGGATCACCTGGCACCCTGACTGGGTACCTCCGTTAATGGATGCTCCTAGCCCTTCCTGTGGACTCCAAGCACTCCAGCCGACACCATAACCACTGTAGACTCCTTCAGAGAGCAAGCAGGAACAAGCTCTTACAAGAGCTTAGTAGTGATATAGCAAGGGAGTATGACTAGCCTAGCAATCTCTTGTAGCAGATTTCCCCCAATAAGAGACGACACTCCAAATTGAGGGTGAAGTAGAACTGAAGCTTTTAATCCAACTCTCTGCTTTTATGCCCATTTTACAAACATAGTACTGCCCACAGGGTTTTGAAGAACAACCAATCAATACATTACAACACAACTAAACACTCCCATTCATACCAGCAGAAATCCTCCCCTCTGCCTGTGATACAATTATCTCAACACAATAGACTAACTTAATTATCACAAGCAGGAAAATACAGTTTTGCACAATATTCATAACTCCAAAAGTATAAATCACATTCACTTACATTTTTCAGAATCAGCATACTCCAAATACAAACATACTCAAAAATCAGACAATTCCTTCCATTGGTTTAAAAGTTAGGTTGAAGTCCTTTGTGACCACTGAAGCATGGCTTTCCAGTCAAAACCAGTTCCACAGAGTCCTCTATCCTGGAGATAATTGGCTTAACTGGGTGTGGTAAGTCAACTATCTCCAGATACAGAAAATGTCTCTATTCACAACAACAGCAAAAATACATCATTCCTATCATACTGAACAGAACCCCCACATTCAACCTATCCCCAGATGGCTTGAATCTGAGTGCTCAATATATCCAAACAGTGCTCAGATCCCACAAACACAGTCAAATCGCCATGGGGTTTAAGTCTAGCATGGGCTGATGAGAGGGTCCATAGTCACAGGGCAGGAGGCTGGCAATCAGTCTTCTCCAATGCCCAGTTGCTGGTTCCGCCACAATCAATATTTAAAGAATGCATGAACGGTTCAGTTTCAAATTTTTGTATGGTTACATTTGTTATCGTGTGCAAAACTGCAGCCAATGAACTAGCATCATTGGTTGTGTTTTGAGAGAGCTAGTAGCTGGTGATAGAGTGACAGAGAGAGAGACTTAACACCGATTGGAGAGAATTAATCTCATCAGAAGTGTTTAAATTTCTTAGCAGTATTGATCCACTGTAGAGATCTTTTCCATTCTCCGGCATTACGACTGAAAATTGGTAACTATATGAAAACTTTTATCGAATTTTGGCTGTCACGTCAACGAATGTCGGCCAAACTGAAAACCAATAAAAAAAAATGTAATGTATTCACGTGCACATGTTTGATTTCTAGTACAGAGGATTTCTCTTAATGCTGCAGAAGAAAGCGGCACTTAATTCCACTGCGACGCTGAAATATTAGTATAGCGATAGCTCCCTGACTATGCACACTAACTCTGGCCATGGCATTAGTGTTTGGTAGTCGTGCTGTAACCCAGTGAACCTGTGCATGTCCTCAGATATTGCTCCATTTAGAGTATAAAACCACAAACTGTGTATGGTATTTAATTATAATAAAAGTGAGGAACAAAAAAATATATGTATGTATTGCTGTATTTGTTTTTGTATTAATACTGATAAGAATTTTATTTATTTTCAATAGGAAAATTCCTCCAGCATCTAGCAACTCGTCCGCGCATACTCCACACCGGGCCAGCACAAACTCAATGCCTGCGTCACATGGCGCAAACAGCACGGGTTTCCTCTCACCCAGCACAATATCCGCCTCTCCTGCATTTGTGACCTCTCCCTGTTCATCGCTTGACAAAGTCCTCTCTCATGGAACTACACTAAACTCTCACCCTGCAGCTTTGGGTGCAACGGACCCTGTCAGTAGTATGCAATCCAGACAAGTGTCTTCTTCCCCTTCCACACCGTCAGTGCTTTCCTCGTCCCCTTCCCCCGTCTCCAGCAAACCTCAAAAGTTGAAATCCAGCAAGTCTCTGAAACCTAAGGAATCTCCAGCCAGCAGCGTCAACTGCAGCAATGCCAGTAGCAACAGCGGAGGCAGCTCAGGAAAGAAACGGAAAAACAGCTCCCCACCTCAGCAGCTAGCACATCCCCCTTCGCATTCCACGGAGTCTTTTAGGAAAAACTGTGTGGCAAACTCTGGGAGCTACCATTCTCCGGTGACGACTTTGTCCCATTGCAGCTCACACAGTATCGGCCTCAATTTTGTGAACAATAAAACTAATTCTGTGAGTCTTAAAAGCGACCAATCAGGGAGGGGTCCTCCGATAGGAAACCCTGCGGAATCCATAAAAAGAATGAGCATAGTGATGAACAGCAGTGACTCCACGTTGTCGCTTGGTCCGTTCGTTCACCAGACTAGCGAACAGACTGCGAACTCGCACAATAGCTTTTCCCTGGACAAATTCACGGGGAAGAAGCGGAAGTGTTCGGCCAGTTCAAGCAGCATTACCAATAATAGCAAACCCACTAAGGTTGCCAAACTGCCACCAGTGAACAATGTTCACACGAAACACAACAGCGTAATTCCAGGAACACAGGCACTGACGAATAACACACTTCGTCATCAGGTAGGCTTGTTCATCTGCTGTGTTACATCTTTAAACAAAGGGGGGGTGGGGGAGAGATCTTGACATATATCTGCCAATTTCTGTTGCTTCAATGTACATTAAAAACAGAACCTGAGGTATTTCTTCCACATGTAAAATCCATATAGCAGAATAACCACATTCTTTTTATTTAATTAAAATCGAATATATAATATATATATTTTACATTGACGTTGTGGCAGGCTTTTGCAATGTGTGATCATAGACCCCGCAATTATTTTTCGCCTAGGCGAGGTATTTTTAAATAAAACTATTACATTACATTCTGTGAATAAACGAATGCGCTGGATCTTATATGTTGTATGAATAGGCCCCAGCAGCACCCTTATAATGTATGCATGTTCATGTGAGTGCAGCCCTCTTGTTTAGCAATGTATTTTTTTTTTAATATACAAAAATGTATAATATATGGATGTGTGTATGCATGTGCATGTGTGTAGAAAACGTTTCTGCCTTCTGATCTAAGCTTATTGTCCTTACATTTTAGTTGTGTCTTTGTGAACCCCTTCCTGTAGGGCACAGTGGTGAAGCAGGTTGTGTATGTGCATTCTTCTTACGGTATATAGCTTCATTCTTCTTATATAGCTTCAAAGAAGTGCTTTAAATCCAATTTCAATCAATTTAGTTCAAGCTAAAAGTGCACAGTGCACATTGCAAGACTTAACATCGCTCTTGTGCATAGTGCACAGTGCAAGACTTCACACTGCTCTTGTGCACAGTGCACATTGCAAGACTTCACACTGCTCTTGTGCACACTGCAAGACTTCACACTGCTCTTGTGGAAAGGGACTGTAAAAGAACATAAAAATGCACAAGGTTATTTTTATATAATCAGATTAAAATTAAAAAATTTATTATTATCTAATGAAAAACATAGAACATTTCTTTTTTTTTTTTTCTTTAAACCAATGCAAAATGTGCTGTATGTTTGTCCATGTAAAACTATGAGGAAAGAGATTTAAATGTTTGATAGACTCCTCTTATTGTACAGCCTTTTTAATTTCGAACTCATTTACAGTTTGTAGCATGTGAGGATATCAGGGAAGGGCTGTAGCAATCATTTTGAACACTTTTTCTCTTGGCTATATTAGTACTGCACAAGCATACTTAGGAGTCAGCAGGACACTATAGTCACCCAGACCACTTCAGCTCAATGAAGTGGTCTGGGTGCCAGGTCCCCCAGGTTTTAACTCTTCAGATGTAAACATAGCAGTTTTACATTGCAGGGTTAATCCAGCCTCTAGTGGCTATCTTCCTGACAGCCGCTAGAGGCGCTTCTGCGACGCTGGATGCGTAAATCACATTGAGCACACAGAACGTCCATAGGAAAGCATTGAGAAATGCTTTCCTATGGACTGTTTGAATGCGTGCACAGCTCTTGCCACGCATGCACATTCCGCTCCACTCGGGAGCTGACGTCGGCGAGGAGGAGATGTCACCAGTGCCGAGGGAGCCCGGCGCTGGATTAAAGTAACTGAAGGGGTTTAAACCCCTTCAGCCCAGCGGGAGGGGGGCCCTGAGGGTGGGGGGGACCTAAGGGTTATATAGTGACAGGTAAACGAGTTTGTTTTCCTGGCAATATAGTGGTCCTTTAAAGCGAATATTATGCCATTGAATTAAATGTTGAAAATCACATATAACTTTTTTTATTTTATTTATTAAAATAAAAATTCAGTCCAGGCAGCTATAGCACACATTGCAAATGGTTAGAAATAGAAACGTTGTTTTATTTATCACCTTCTGTCTTTCTCAGTGCATAACCATGCATGACTGGTAACAGAAGGTGCACCCAGTTACAGGATAAAGAGGCATTGATTGCTGTATTTATATTAGGTACCACACCTCCTAAATTAGGGGTACCCAAAAGGATGTTTTAAAACTACAGCTTCCATGATGCTTTGTCCTTTGAAAGGCATGCAAAGCATCATGGTAGTTGTTGTTCTACAACATCTGGGGATGTACGTTTTGGGCACCGCTGTCCTAAATGTATATTCATGGGTTAAGAATTCCTATCACCCAACAAATGGGACATGTAAATCCAAGTGCCTGGCAGGCAGTTTTTTTCCCCTGCCTTAAGCAGCAGCATTGCTACAGAGTAGCCTAGGAGTTCATGTTTGCGCAGAGACCGTATGGTCTGCACCTCAGGTGGTTTCCCTCCAGTCCCAGCCTGTGACTCACTTAGTGCAGGGACTGCGAGGGAATGATTTCTGTGGCGAGCACACCTCAAGCGGCTTCCACTCAACCACCAGGGAGTTTAATCTTTTGCTAGACCACTGTAAATTGTAGCCCCATCTTTATAGAAAGCTAATCTTAAGGGTTAAAAAAAAAACATAGAGTACACAAAAACATTACACCCAGCCCACTCCACTTACATTACTAACTGAATGCACAGGTATCACGCACACACTCCACATGCACACTATACACTGCCACCACGTGCATACATATTACACAGCCACCACACACACTCTCTGGTTAAGAGGTTGACAAATTAAATCTCCATGATAAACTGAGGCAAAGAGTTATTAATATAACCAAATTTAGACATTTTCCCAGTTCAGAATTTTCTCCAGTCAGTTTTTTTGTATTTGGATATAATTTGTGAAAATTCTGAGTCTAGTGAATAACTCTCTCAAGGTCTAGGACTCTAGACAGAGTTTCCAATCTGAAACCTTGGACAAGCAGATTTTGTGTTTTTTGTTGTTTTATTTACACACCGTTATTTATTAAATATATGGGTTAAAGGACCACTATAGTGCCAGGAAAACATACTCGTTTTCCTGGCACTATAGTTCCCTGAGGGTGCCCCCACCCTCAGGGTCCCACTCCCGTGTCACTGAGGGGGGAGGAAGGGGTTAATTCCTTACCTTTTTTCCAGTGCCGGGCTCCCTCGGCGCTGGGACTCTCCTCCCTCTTCTTCTGTCATCGGCTGAATGCGCATGTGCAGCAAGAGCCACGCGCGCATTCAGCCAGTCTCATAGGAAAGCATTCTCAATGCTTTTCTATGGACGCTGGCGTCTTACCACAGTGAGAAGCGCCTCTAGCGGCTGTCAATGAGACAGCCACTAGAGGCTGGATTAACCCTATTGTAAACATAGCAGTTTCTCTGAAACTGCTATGTTTACAGCAAAAAGGGTTAAACCTAGCTGGACCAGGCACCCAGACCACTTCATTAAGCTGAAGTGGTCTGGGTGCCTATAGTGGTCCTTTAAGTAAATGTAATGTTAGAAATCCTGGTAAAAATCTGACCCCTTTTACAATTCAGGAGGTTATTTACTGTAGAGTTTTTTTTGTTTTGAGGGTTGTTTTTTTTTTTTTTTTTGGTTTATTTTTATTTATTTTTTTAACCCTTTTTGTTTCTGGTTTTTTTAAAAAAAAAAAAAGTCTGGTACCAATGAAAACAATGTAGTCTATAAGTAAAGCAATCTACTTAATCTAATGGTCCTGGTTTACTAATGTGAAAACCTTGTTCTTACCATTGATCTAAAAGTTAAAGGGACAATATAGTCACCAGAACAACTACAGCTTATTGTATTTGTTCTGGTGAGTAGAATCTTTTTCTTCAGGCTTTTTGCAGTAAACACTGTCTTTTCAGAGAAAATGGAGGGTTTACATTATAGCCTAGGGATACCTCCACTACTACCAGAGGTGCTTCCTGGGGAAGTGCTACACAGTGTGCAGCACTGACATTAAGTATCTCCACCATGTGCATGGAGACACGAACTTTCCTCATAGAGATGCATTAATTCAAGAAGAGATGCTGATTGGCCAGGGCTTTGCTTGGCTTGTGCTAGCTCTCCCCCTGATCTGCCTCCTTGACAAGTTCAGCTAGTCCAATGGGAAAGCATTGTGATTGGTCAAGCAGGCAAATCAGGGGCAGGGGCAGCAGCTGCAGACTTGAATACAAGCAAGATTTTACTATATCTAGATGGGCGTGGGGGGGCAGGGGTCTAGATGGTGGTTTTAACACTATAGGGTCAGGAATACATGTTGTTCTATAGTGTTTCTTTAAGTCTCAAATTTGAAAGTTCTACGCTACTAGCAAAGACTAAATGTTACTTGATACTGGAAGCCTGGTGGGTCAGTGGCACACTCACCATGAGATAAATGATTACTCTTCAGTAACAAAGAGAGGGGGAGATACGGTGCTCACTCAAATGGCAGCAGATTCTGTTTATTGGATACCCTAACAGTCCAAGGGAAAACAATAGGTAGAAAACAAAAACTGATTTGCGCCACATTTAAATAATTATGGATGTGAATTGAACTAAGTATGGATGTGTGTAAATATATATATATATAATACACACATATAAGCCTTTGAGGAGGTGATGCTTTAGTGTAGTTCAGTCAAAGGTCCTCCTTGGCGTTTAAAAATATTTGGTTTAGACTGAGGTAGGGAGTTCTGTTATTGGCATCTCATGTAAAATATAAGCAGAAAAGAAAAACTAATTGTGCAGCCCAGTATGTTCAACATCTCAATAATGTGAAGAAAAAGAATACACTCGCAAGGATAGAGCCACCATTCTGCTCTTCGATAAGGCTCTGAGTGATATAATCCCCACTCAGGGATGAAACTGGAATTTTTCTCTTTGAGTGTTCACAGTGGATGCGGCATATGAAAGAATAAAAACAGGACAAAGTGCTCACTGTTTCCAACCAATAAAAGTGTGTGGAAAAGTATGAAAATTATTCACAATTTCTTTTAAGAGCACTTTATGAGCAATGGTATCAGCTTGGAATCATCCCCACCAAGGATATATATGAATAGAGGTAGATGTTGTGATGATCCCTGGCAAGGCTCCATTAAGATGATAAAATAAATGCAGGATAAAAAAACATTTTGAGGGTAAAAACAATATTTATTGTAATATGCCACACAATATGAAATAAAAGCCAATTCTCAAGTTTTTTGATCACTTGAGAAAGCCCAAGGGCGAAACCGGTTGTGACTATTCAGAAAGACTTTTTAATTGGCTTTTATTTCATTTTGTGTGTTATATTACAATAAATGGCTTGACTGGTGTGCAGATTTTTGTTTAACATTGTATTAACTATCCACAGACTTCAGGTGGAAGGGGTTTTCAATCACAATTTTTTTCCCCACAATAACCTTTTTGGTTTGACACACAGTTGAAATAAATATGGATGTGTGTGTGTGTGTGTGTGTATGTATATGTATATATATATATATATATATATATATATATATATATATATATATATATATATATATATATATATATAATCTCAATTTATACTTGACGCAAATCAGCCTTTTTGTGTGTTCTACCTATTTCTCTTCAGGGCTGAATTTTACTCACCAGTGGGTGAGTGGAAATTTTGAGCCCTCTGTACATTACCGTGGCCCAAATGCTGGCAGATATTTTGACTGCATATTTAAAGGAGTAAAACAGAATAACTTTAATTGACATAGACCCTTTATAGGACTTTTTAAGCTATTTAGACAATCGGGGTTGTGTTAGCAGGATAGCAGAGGCCCTCACAGTTTGCACTGCAGACGCACAGGAGGTTCTAAATAAAGTTGTCTGAAAAAAAAGTCACTGTGTGCCTACTGGAAGTAATAGGAAGTAATTTAAGTATTATTTTCAAATGAGTTATCCTTTAATTCTAAACATAATCCTCCTGTGATATTTTGGGGAGCTAATCATTTCTTGGTAGTGTTTTGAATGTGATGTCATGTGACATCAGAGCCAGGCTGCTAAAAGAGAAGATGGTAGCTCCCTGTAGTTAATATATTTACTCTTTTGCATTACATAACACTGTGTGTAACTTATATTGTTTCAGGCAGATTATTTTATTATTATATGTAATTTTTATTCTGTATGCTATTTAAGTTATTGGGTTAGTTGTAATGTTTCTTTTTTTTTTTTTTTTTTGCCTGACAATAGTCAAGATTCCAATTTTGAAAAATTGTATACACGTTTCTTTAAGTCGATGTACAGTCAAAGTAAGCGGTAATTCTGGAATTCCATTATTCATCTTGGTTTGTCTTGGACAGTCCATCTTCTCCCTCCATATTAGAGGTCTATGGCAAACCGTGTAAGGTGACAGCTTTATGGCAATCCCACTTTCAATAAAAAGCTATATTGGGAGGGAAGAAAGATTGACGTCCATCTATAAGTGGGTCACTAATTAAAGTTTTTTTTAGGCATTATGACCACCTTATTGAATGGGTTATAGTGCCTCGAGTCCCCTGGCACTTTTCCTCCATTCAATTTTGAACCATTTTTTAACACTTAAAAACTGAACGAGGATCCCTGTCTGTCCGCAAGCCTGGCTACTACTGATTACCCACTTCCTTAGTCATACCAATTCATAACAGCAGTGGGCAACTGTGATAGGCTGAAAGATATCAGCTAACACTCCCAGGAAATCACCTCTAATGTTTCCTCACTAGTACAGTCAGCAGAGGGGATGAGTGGCTGAAAACTCTTGTTTAGTGTTTTTGGTAATGTGACCTCTGGGAATAGACCGGGTAGCAGTACAAATAGCTGCTCCGCCCAAAAGTGTCAATTTCTGCATCTCATAACTTCTAGCATGTGGGGCTGCAGGATGCTTAGTACAGCTGCCTGCAATCCATAGCTGTGCCTATGTAGAAGTCGGAAAAACAATCCACAACGTTTTTGCTACATAAATGCACGTAATTTTGCTTGCTCAATATGTAACTACATTTATTATGTTGTAAGATTTTAAAATTGAAAAACTTTTACAACAAGCTGCTATTTTCACACACAATCCTCGAGGGCAAACGCGTTCTATGGCACTCCTGCAATGTTTGAATTTTCAGTCTCCAGTCAGGTCATCGCTGGTCCAATCACATGCTCTTGGCTAGAGGGAGACAGGAGGGGAGGACAAAGAGTGCAAAAACAAAATGTGAAGGTTGAAAACAGAGGGAGGCGGGGAAAGCAGGGAGAGGACACTGAAGTTCATTACATATGTAGCCAGTATGCAGTGAACATTGACGACACACATATTATTTTGCACAGGATTAATATTAGGCAGTCCAAGATTCCTAAGTCACGTGTGCGGAGGGTGTAACTAGCCCGCAGCACAAAAGTGCAAATGTCTGGATTTGACCACTCCTACCACAGTGGCCACTAAACGCAGAAGTGGTCATTGTGGTTGGAGTAACCCCTTAAATACTTGTAAGCTACGTGCACAGATAAAATATTAACCCCCTCCCCGGACAAACTGGTATTGCGTTATTTGTATGAGAGTGATGCTTTCATTGTTTATCTTGTGATCCCTATCCTATTTCTATGCTTGTGAAAGGTATGTCCTGTCAGTGTGAGGGGTTTTGCTAGAGAGGGATATTGCCTGATACATTATGGCCAGGGCCTGGACTCCAGAGACCTCCGATTACAATGCAGTAAATGAACACACGCACAAAATCTCATTCCCTAAAGGAGATGTCATGCCTTTATTCTTCATGGCTCTGTTTCCTCTACTTCAGCAGGAATGCCTGATGCTGATGATGATCATTGTCCTGACAGGGGACAGAGGGGGGTTGGGGAAATGCACAGCAGCTGTTGCTGTGGCAACAACTCTTTTCCCACTGTGCCGATCAGGACCGTCATTAACCCCTTAGCTACCAGAGCAGCCGGTGTTTGGGCCCAGTTCGTTGCTTTACCACTCTCAAGGTTAATTTAAAATCTACAAATAGCCTAGTAGTATTGCACGCAGTATATATGTTAGATTCACCCAAGGAGTACAATGCTTTTGTAATTTTGTAAACAGACCTATATCTACAGAATGTTTGCTCATTTATAAGCTATGTTAAACCCCTTTTATTACATAAACGGATGTTAGCCTTGTCCAGTGCAATGTTTTGGTGTTTTTTTGTTTTGCTTTTTTTTTTTTTCTTTTTTTTTTTTTTTACCAAAAAGGAATTGTGACAAGGAACATTTTCTTAACACTGTAAGTGCCAAGTTTCTGCTCAACGCCGCATATACTATTTTAACATTTTCATTACCATTTTAGGTAATTTCCTTTTTATTTTGACAATCGTGGATTTGTTAAGTCTTGAAGACGGTAAAATTATTACCACAACATATAGATAGTTCTATAAATATCCTCTTTTATTAAAGGGAGCCTGCCACAAACTTGCCATACTCTCTGCTCTTGCACTGCATTGACCCACCTTCAGTCCACCCTCGTTTCTTATACAGTTGTTTTTGATTTGCTATGCAAGCAGGGCAAACCTCCTCCATGACACGACATGCTGATCTCATTTTGTAAGTTACTCTGGTTTTATACTGCCCAGCCATTGTTAGCGCATGCGCTGTGGCTGCTTTGCATGGAAAGCAGAAGGACTGCCTGTGGGTGGTCTCTCCTGCTCGCCTTTATCAAAGCGCCTTGATAGAATTTATGCCGAAGAATTGATTTGACAGTTGGGAGTAATACCTGTTTTTAAAAAGGAAATTCTCCCAATCTATACATTTGCTAGTACAATGTATAGAACACAAAAAATGGTTCAGCGCTAATCAACAGAAAAGGGCAACAACCCTAAAAGGGGAATCCATCAAAACCCTTTAGAGAATATACAGACATAAAAAGATTTTAAAAAGGGATGCGCCAATAGACAATATAAAAAATAAATAGGTTTTTGGAACAATGTGATAGTCCTCACAAATAAGTCTCTTGATAGTTGACATTTTAGTTTTTAGAACAGCAAAGACTTTTCTCTGGGTAGGGCAGCTGTCTTTATTTTCTTGTTGATGTATATAGAAAGACAAAAGCAGAGAGAACGGAAATAGCGTAATACGTCAAATCTAGTTATGTAATAAATGTCACCGTATCACACTCACATTTTATAGAGCCTTAGTCAGCTCTAGCTTGTGTAGCGTGCCGTAGTATAATCCCCACTTTACAGGGTATATTGGAGGTTTCCATTTGGTTCACGATGACCGGCACCCAAGGAGAAATAAATAAGGCGACAGGTGGTGCTCTCAATAAAACAAGTGATGCATATGATAAAAATAGTTAATATACACTCACAAATATAGAGCAGACTAACTGCTCTATGATGACAGTGTTGGTGGTTTGATTCCCACCTAGGATTGCTTTGGAGTAGAGATAAAATATGCCAGGAAGTATGAAAACCATATTAAAACTAAATATAAATGGTAATTGGCACAGCACACAAGTGTAGTGACCAAATTCCTTTAATAGTTCAAATATAATGTATAGGTGGAATTTGATGCTCCTAAAAAGTGTGCAGGCAGTGTTTGGGCATGACAGGCTCTATTTAAAACTATATTTATTTAGATATTCCACTCCAGTACTCAAAATTTACGCTAGCCATTGGCATTTGCAAGTAGAAGGTTCCCACTGGTGAGTGTACTTTCAGACTTGCAGTGGCAAGTACCTTTTAAAACAGCTAGCTAGTGGCATAGGACTCAAAATGTTAAGCTCTTTTCTATTACCTACAGCCATTTATATCTGGAATCTTCTGATTCTGTCCCTATTTAACAGAGGTTGTACAGAGTGTAGCTAACATTAAAATGTTCATTTACTAAGCACAGGTTTGCTGGAAAATTGACCGTTCACAAACAAGTCCAAGTTAAAATTTAAAACCGTTTTTGTATTTGTTGAGGCAGTTATTATCCTAGGTATTTATATAGCGCCAGCTTATTCCGCAGCACTTTAACCCCTTAAGGACCAAACTTCTGGAATAAAAGGGGATCATGACATGTCACACATGTCATGTGTCCTTAAGGGGTTAAAACATTTTTACAAATAGGCTGAATGTTTTTAGAACCCTGAAAGCAGGTTGTTAGAATGTCTTCTATCCCCTCAATCCATAGTATTAGAGATGGTATGAAACGGAGTGATTGACCTTGCTTCTTCCTTCTTATTATGGCATTATTTAGTAAATGTATGAGCCCCCAAAACCCTTAAATACGGAGTATAGGGCTTTAGGTGGCTTAAATGGAAGAAGGAAAGTGGGCCTGTGGCTGTGCCAATGGAATATTAATGGCTTAATGTGATTGAATGGAATAGTGCAGTCAGCCACATAAATTCAGAGGAATACCCCTATTTACATAGGGTTTTCTTTTGTATTTTACTCTGGCAGTCTGGTTTGAAGATAACTTTTTCTTTGTAGTAAAGGTATTAAATTCTTAAGTTTATTTGTAGTTCGGTGCAAATTATTAGGAGGCTTAACTTCGGGGGACCCCGCTAATTAAGTTTCAAGCCCTTATGCTCACTGCCTGTTTGGTGTGTTGTATTGGAGAACTATTGACCACCTCCTGTAGGTCATGGATGGTCTGTTGTACCCATACAATTATTGCCTTCGCTAAATTTTCTTCTAAAATTCTATTCTAGAGAATAACTTTGCTTATTTGTATATCAGTTCAACAGATAAAATTTTTCTTTTAAAAAAATACAAAATGATTCATTTACATATAAAGGTGTTATATTTAATATAAACTGGTGAACCTGTTAATGTGTGATTTAATATATATATATTTTTTCTTCCTAATACTTTAAAGAAATTAACCAATCAGCAATATAATGTTGCTAATTTGTTATCTCCCTGCGGGTGGATGCTTCAAGACTTGGGGATATTCTCACCCATTTTCATCCAGATTGGTAAAGGTTGGCTGCTTTCATTACAGGTTGGGAAAACAAATCCCATAGGCAAACATTTCTGTGGATTGCAGCAGGTTAAAACTGTTATTTTTGAGTGACAATTTATTCGAAGAGATGGTAGATTTTCAGCCATCTCTGCATAGAGCATAGAACTGTCAGCACAGCAAATTTAAATTAATTTTTCTTATGTGTTTTTTCTTCTTTTGTTTTAAAGCCAAAAGCGCGTCCCTGACATCTGGTACTACACTGGTGAGAAAAACAATCTGGACAGCTTTTCACTACAATCAAAAAAGGAAAAAATACAAACCTCCAGCTGGCGCCCTCTGGACTCCAAGATGCCTTTGAGTTATCTCAACTTTCCCATGGTCCTCAGGTGTGGAAAGTATCTAGACTCGTCAGCTGAAAAAGGAATTCCCTGAAGCCATGTCTATAGCAGTGAATGCCTTCACAGCGGGCCCTAGAATGTCCTATCACCGCTTGTATCAGTGTTAGTGAACTCATTCGCTTGCTACAAAATCCGTGAAATTGATTTTGCGTTGATTGCAAGTTTTTGTTCACATTTGGCCTGGGCAAAATTCTCTTTTTGTAGAGTAAAACAAAAAATATATATATTGTTCACTGTAATCCCCAGAAAGGTATATAGTGTTTTCTGCTGGCTTCTGTGTCCATCAGGTTAGACGCAATGTCCTAGAGGAATATATATTGGGGTTTTTTTTGGGGGGTTTTTTTTTTTTTGGTTTTTTTCTAGGGTTTGTTTTTGTTTTTTTTATTTTGGTTATTTTTTTACACCACGATTTTCCTGTGATTAACTACTAAAATAGCACAATTTAAATTTAAAGAGTGGACTCTTGAATATATTGGCCGGATTTTTTTGCGGGTTGCAAATGCTAAGGAACTGTGAGGAGTTTTAATGGGCAAGAAGTGTTATTGTTACTCACTTAAAACCATCACATAAGATATTACTGATAAAACAATCTGTAACTACATCAACACCTGTTCTAAAGTGTATTATGATGCAGTCATGAATCCAGACTAAATGCAAATTAAAACATTTCTTGTTTACCTTCCTACATGATAGAATAAGACCGCACATTTTGCAAGTCTACATGATAGAATAAAACTATGAATTTATCCTGTGATGGGATAAGATGATGAATTTTAAATACCCATTGTTGGCTTCTGTGTTTTGTAAGCCACTATCTTTATGGCACTGTTGATGTGTACCAGGCAAATTCGTATAATTCAAATTAAATAATATACAAGTTGTAAGAGAGAAGACAATGTAAAATATGAGTGTTAGGAATGCACACCAAAAATAAACATGCAAAAATTGGTAATATCCAAACATGGGTGCAAAACCCCCACTACGTTCATAACAAGGCAGAATACTGTTGCCAAACGGAGCATAATATAATGTGATGTATATTGTGCACAGTTTGACAAACGGCACTAACAAAAGCTAGCAAGCAAATGGGTATCATTTGGCAATTATTATAGCAATATCTTATTTATGCTGCAACAGAGCAAATATGATTCTATTATAATACTTGATTTGGTACTCTAAGCAACATGAACACTACAGATTATTGTGTTTATTTTAACACCATCTCCTTAGTTAGTGTCAGACTGCTTCGGAGTCCAGCTCTTATTCTGCTGCTCAGCAAGTGTGGAAGGGGTCTTCAAAATAAGCATGTCCAGCAATCTCCATCAATAATTCAATGAGAGGAGCACTGTTGGGCAGTTTAGCACAGTTCTCATAACCTGTTATGGTTATTTAAAGTTGGGTCGGCAAATGCTGTAATTTTCTACCCCTATAACTAAGTAGCTGCAGAGGGTCTGGACTTTGGACCCCTGCCAACAAATGGATGTGGGATGGGTTGGGCCCTTTCTTGACACGTTATTGTTAGAATTCTAGAAAACACTCAAATCTTCAACTCATGCAAACTACAATAATCCTTTGCTGGCCAATTCTGTGTTTTGACTGAAAGGTTCGTAGGAATTGTAGATTGCATTCAGGTAGAGTTCCTGTGTTTACTCCAGCAGTAGACCAAAATACCCTCTATGAAAAAATTGTATCTTCACATCTAGAGCTATATTAACAAAATAGTTGGTGTGGTTGAGGTGACAATTGAAGCTAGGCAGCAGTTCCTTAGTCTGAGCTTTCTTTTCTAACTCATTGCTCATCACTAATGTGGTCAAGATTTAGTTTTTACTATTTTGTAATTATTATTATTGGTTGTGAGGGAATAAATCTCTTTAGCAAATAGATCGCCATGGTGATTTCAGCTTCTGGTGATTTTTGCGCATTACAAATATTAAGCAAACATATTCTGCAGTGTCAGCTATATATATTAAGACCCAGTAATTGTAAACTTAGCCTATATGACTTTTAGAGTAATTGATAATATAATTCGCATGGACTGGTACACAAATCAGCTTCGGTAACTATTCTATCAGGAGCAAAAGGTCTTATTCTAATACGTAGGATTTGAAAATTTGGCAAAATACCGTGTTCCATACAGATCTATAATCCAAAATATCTCCATCAAATACCCAATGTAATGTAGATATCTTTATTGCAAAGTCTGGGATGAAGTCACTGTCACTGTAATTGGTCTGAGAGTAATCTTGATATATATTTGCAAAACAAATATCAAATCAATCAAATCAAAGCAATGTACAGTGCATATATACAAAATGAAAACCTGCTCATTGACAAAGAGTGTCGAGGATGTGACGCACCAGGGACAGTAATAACAAAACTTCATTCTAAAGTTAGAGTATATATTTTAAGAGGATCTGTCACTTCCCTGTATTTTTAATATTATTTTTCACGCATCCCTATATTTAAAATGGAGACACCCAGTTGTATATTGCAACTGGGTGTCTCCATTGTAGCTCCCTGTTAAAAGCTCTTCTCTTAGCACTTGACAGTGAAAGCTTAGAAAGAGGGGAATTGGAGAAACAATGTTTCTATTTCTTCTCCTCTGTATTGTTCGCTCTGGCTTTGCCTTGTCTGAACTGGATTATGATGTCATTTTTCCTAAATATTTAATATAGATTTAACAGAAAACTGAGCATCTCGGGGGGGGGAATTTAACATATTTTGAATGGTTTCTTAGTTGGTGTATTTTCCAGGGAAGTGGCAGTTCCCTGTTAAAAAGCTTTCTCCAAGCATCCCAACCATAGGAATATGCACAGAACTGACATTAGCAAGCCCGGAACAAGAGTTCCAGCCTGGCTGATGACGTCCCAGTAATGCTGCCTTAGATCTAGTTACAGCTCTGGAAGCAGAGGGGTTAAACTCAGTACGAACTGCGATTCAAAGCGAAACGCTGCTCACAGACTTCAGGCACCATGACCACTTCAAACATTGAAAAACACCTTTACTTTTGCAGGTCAGCTCAGATTCCAGCCTCACAGTCCAAAATGGCATTGCTTTTATGGATTCTATCTAGAATGACTCGGTAATGATATATGCAAATGAATTTAAAATGTTGAACTGGCAACTTGAAACAATATATTTTTATTTCACAGAATAACTGTATCGCTGTGCAAAGAGAGGAAAATCAAAGACCGAGCTTTGAATGGCATTGCTTATGGACTTTTATCTAGTAGTAAACCACTAGGAAATATAATAAGCTTTATATCTGTAATGTCACAAATGAGCTAATGTGGCCATACATAATTCTTTTACACTTCATTTTTGAACTTTTTAACGGTTTCCTTTAACTTTTTGCTTTGTACAGTTAAGAATTGCTTTAACAACACATTCCCAATTAGAAAATTGAATAGGACTGTTCTTTTATTGTGACAAATCCTATTTCACTGGAATGGATTTATGCTAGATTAAATCAAATAAGTTATCTGTAACATTCGAAACCAAACATGTATTGGGTGATTTCACTTAGAGTAATGTGCTTTGTTAGGCTTTGCATTGTAATCCCCATAGAAAATGGTTGCAATTGGTTGGTACAGGGACGTTTGAAGTCAAGGATACAGTGTATCCTGACCGATGGCAAAACAAAGAACAAAACAGAAGTTTACATTTGCAGCTATTCCCATTCCCCTATGCAGCTATTCTTAAAACTCCTACAGTTTCTTCAACCTGGAAAAAATTATAGGGGGGAGTGGGGGGGATCCTCTGTTTTATTTAGAAAATTCTTTTATTACAAAGTTATTGAAGTATTGCTTTTTCAGAAAGCATATTTTGTTTGAAAAAATATGATTGTACATATTGAAATATGTATTTTGCACAGGTTTTTTTTTTTTGTTTTTTGTTTTTTTTCTTTCTTATATCCCATTTTGGTACAACTGAGATCCTCTACTATTTATTTGTTAATAAAAACAAACAAAATACCTTTATAATTTGAAGTGGTTCACTGCCAAGCCAATTTTCAGAGAACATGCTGACTTTTACAGTTCTAAGAGACAACTAGGTTTTGTGAAGGGCGTGCCTATTTTTAATGTATTTGGAGTGGATTAATTCATGCAAATTGTACATTATTGCTTTAGATTGGTCGCCTGATTCAGTCAATTCACATCTTGCTGTAACCAAGGGATTACGAGTCTAGTTTTTGGGTTTTTTCTTGTGCATATCTGTGTGTGCAAAAACACAGGCACACAAGTGAGTGTGCGTGATTATAGATTTAAAACCTACAGAGAAAATGAAAGTGCCTGATAGTTTTTCAAGCCTGTACTATTTAGCTTTTTCCTTAAGACTTGAATGTTCAGTTGTATTTTGAAGCTTGCTTTTTTCAACCAATTATTGTGGTTTCTGAAATTTTTGTAATAGCTGGGGTGGTGTGGGGGTGGGGTTTCAGATCATTGCATAAGGTGATTGCCTCTGGTATTTTAACCCCATCGGTGCCAAGGAGTCAGCAATACATTGTGAGCCGACCCTCTTGTCACCGGAGTTAAAATGGGCTCCTGAAATCCTTGTCTTACCTGTGAGGACGTCGTTACATTTATTTTTTTGGGTTTGGCGACCAAGATGTATTTTTAGCTTCTGTTTTAGGGAAATAAATTGGATTATTTATTATAGAGAACTGCATTTAGAGAAGAGGTCCTAAAATATTTTTATTCCAAAAAAAAAAAAACACAAATAGAAGAAAGCCAGATACCTCGTGGAAGTCGATTTTTAACGTCAGTACTCCAAATGGAATGTGAAGATTTAGAGACGTCTTCCTGTGAGTTTCCTTGCCAAGGAATTTCTTCAGTTCCCTTGCTCCTGCTAATGAGGAGCTGAACAGGGCAGGATGTGGGCTCAGGGAAGGACCTCAAATCCAAGATTAAAGATGTCTTTTTCTTCAAGAGATGGGGTGTAGAACGACTTTTTGTTAAATGTCTTGCAAATCACTCTGCAGTACAAGATAATTTAATACAAGCACTACAGGTTGTCCATGTGAATGTAATTCTTGAAAGCAACTCTGTCTGTCTTTGAGCCTGGTTCTAAGAGCAATCTCCTCTGTAAAATGTGTGAATAGTTTGATAATTTGTATACATAATCAAGAGCATCTGTTCAGCTGGACGTTGGCTGCTGTATAGTTCATGAACAAACAAATGTCATGGGATAGAAAATTACTTTGGATATTTAAAAAAAAAAAAAAAAAAGAGAGAGAGAAAATATATAGCCTATTTGTTTTGTAACAAGTTTCTGTAAATAAAATAATTTATACTATTTATAAGAAAAATATATTGTGCTTTGCTTTATCAAAGTATATGCAGGTTGTGAAACAGCCGTGTATCCCAAACATTAGTCAATCGCAGCTAATGTTGCAAGATGAATCAATTCTGTTCACCTGGGATATCAATAAAACCTGGACCACTGTTTACTGCCAGTCTACTTGTAGAAAATAATGTTGTTCATAGACAGATGTGGTTATTGACAGATGCTTTGTGTGCTTTCAAATTTCTCAAGTCTATATTGGTGTAAAGCATTCTTATACAGTTTAGCTAGTTAAGTTAAAAATATTGTCAGGGTTATTCACTACAGTAAAAATGGTCAGGAATTCATAGTTAAAGTGGATTTAAAATGTAAGGACAGAAGAGCTGTTTTGGAAAAAAAAAGATTCTTTCTGATATGCTTCCAGTTAAGCTACTTCTGTCTTAAAATTGAAATAATCCTTTTAATTCACTTTGAATTCCTCACTATTCTCACTTTAGTGAATTACTTTGTGTGTCTTGAATGTATTTTACCTGTTCTTAGACAGCACTTGTTGGTGTCCATAGTTCTAATAAAGGGTTACTCCAGCACCTGTGATCAATTCTACTTTTAGCAGTGGTCACGGAGGAAAGAATCTGTATGTATAGCAATTCAGCTTGGAACACTTCAAATACAAAGGCATTTGCAGTGTTGTGCCGGGTGCTAGCTGTAAGCACTGCCCGCTTGCGACAGACTTCATGAGAGGCTACTTTTGCAGGCAGCACTTCACTGTCTACTAGGGAAAGCCTAGATTTCCCCTGCCTTGGTGCGCTCCCTCCTCACTGAAATGTGAGGTGTTTTTTTTATTTTATTATATATATTTGTCTCCCTTGCTTTTGCATTTGTTTGCACTATGGGCATTATGGAGAGGGAAGGTGTGACGTTGGATGGGGTGTGTAAGGCAACGAGGGTTGCTTCTCTCAAGTAAGGTAAGCTTTATTTTATGGGGAGGGGGGGTGTGTATATATATATATATATATATATATATATATATATATATATATATATATATATATATATATATTATTTTTATTTTTTTAAGGGGGCTACGCTAATAGTGCCCAATAGGACATTTTAAAATAAAATATGCTTTTTATAAATGAAAAAGAAAGAAAAGTTGGAGTTACCCTTTCTGTTCTTATCTAAAGAGTTTAGTCATTACCATGTCAACAATATGGGTCAAGATTGTGTTATCTTTTTCAGTACAATATAATTCAGATAAAGATAAGGCACTTTAAAGGGACACTATAGTCACCTGAACAACTTTAGCTTAATGAAGCAGTTTCGGTGTATAGAACATGCCCCTGCAGCCTCACTGCCCAATCCTCTGCCATTTAGGAGTTAAATCCCTTTGTTTATGAACCCTAGTCACACCTCCCTGCATGTGACTTGCACAGCCTTCCATTAACACTTCCTGTAAAGAGAGCCCTATTTAGGCTTTCTTTATTGCAAGTTCTGTTTAATTAAGATTTTCTTATCCCCTGCTATGTTAATAGCTTGCTAGACCCGGCAAGAGCCTCCTGTATGTGATTAAAGTTTAATTTAGAGATGGAGATACAATTATTTAAGGTAAATTACATCTGTTTGATACTGAAACCATTTTTTTTTTTTTTTTTTAATGCAGGCTCTGTCAATCATAGCCAGGGGAGGGGTGGCTAGGGCTGCATAAACAGTAACAAAGTGATTTAACTCCTAAATGACAGTGAAACTGCTTTATTTAGCTAAAGTAATTTAGGTGACTATAGTGTTCCTTTAAACATGATTTTAATTGCATAGAAAATTTAACACAAACTGGCAGCTGAAACGAATCCGTGCACAAAACTGTGGCTGTGATTAAAAGAAAAGACATTCTACATTTCCTTTAACACAGGTTAGAAGTGAACCGTCCGATGACTCATATAGTTATGGATTTTTTAACCATCTAGCTTGATTCATGTTATACAATGAAGTGTTTCTTCCCTTAATACTATTAAAATCTCATATTTGAATGTATATCCATTACTTCTAACACTCTGAAAATGTAAATTGCTTTTGCACTCCCACGCTGCATAAGTCTTGCTGGTGTACAAAAAATGTGATGGGATCATATGGAAGATAATGAAGATAACAAACCTGTGTCATTCAGGTGTGCATTTCATGAAGAACAAACACATGGTTGGTATGCCATGCCCTGGTAGAATATATTTGGGGGGATAAAAATCATTTTTCAATTTTAATGGCATGATGTCCTCATCTAAGAGAGTTAGGAACATTTGTGGGATGTCCATTGTAAAATGGATGGGAATGTGGAATTCTTTTAAATCTTCTATTCCATTTTCCTTGGACAACTTGGTGGTTCAAATGAGCACCCCATCATGTGGCCACATCATTGGTTGATGTTGTTACTGCTGGACTTGTGCAGGGCAGAAATAAAATGAAACATTGGTTCTTCTGAACTTAAGCAGAACAAGAAGAAAACATTTTGAAATAGAATAATACAGTTCATGCCTCTGTTTGGCTTGGCCAATTTTCAGCACTAAAAAAATACTGAAAGAAATTCAGGCAGCCAAAATAGCAGGAAAAATGCTGACATGCAAGAACAGCTACAATATTGCCTGGCATAACAGCTATGCAATCTTGGGCATTTTGCAATGCCAATTCCGAGGTGCTGAAATTAGTAATCTCAAAAAACATTGGAAACTGGGGTGTAGGACACATGCAGTTTGTAGAAGGGATTTTATCCAAAAACAAAAGGAAATGCAATTAAAAACCCACTAATCCTTACACTCTGACATAAATAAAACTTTCCCCACACAATCTATAGTGTCTGTCCTAAACAGTGGGGGAAAACCAGCGTCCTGTCAGCTTATTTTAGGTGCATCTGCAGAGGTAAGAGTCACACCTCAAGACTAAGCCAGGAATGGTGAAACCAATATAAAGCATTTGAAGAAAAGGGGAGCTGCAAGAAAATTAATGTAATTTTTTTATTTTTTATCTATTCACTGCCAAATTGTAGAATCCTATTGTAATTTTAAAACCAATTGTACAGGGAGAGGTCGTTGGCTAAATTGATCTAAGCAAGCAGATGATGATGATGCCTCCAGTATCAACGTGAAGAGCAAGGTAACTAGCTAGGGATGATTAAACTTGAGGAAGGCAATTTTCTTCATTTGTTACAGGGACATTTGTGAGTATTGGGGATTCAGAGTGTTCCTTGTAACAGAAAACATTTGCTCACTTTGGACAGTGGACATGACAATGGCTTCTGGGCAACAAGACCGAGCAGACCACACACACTCTAGTTTTCCCACTAGCTCAAGAGGGAAGCAAAATAAAATTTGGAAAGGTAAGTCTTTTTGAGAAAGTACTCTCCTATCAGCTACTTGTTGATGCATTTTCGCCTTGCAAATCACCATCAACCTTAACCCAAAAAGTATCTGCTTCACTCTTCTATCTTGGGGTTATGCTACCAGTGCTGCTTCTGGGAGTAGTAGATACTGGCCAAATGGTAGGTTCAATGCACCCATTTTCCTTAGCCAGCATGTTTTGTTTCTCTTTTGTTGCAAATCAGGAACTCTAATCCAACAGCCTGGCATACAGGTTGGACAGACTTTAAGAGTGCGACTTTACATTTTAATCCAAGGATCAAAGAGGGAAGAGGCATCCGTTTGGGACAATAAGCAACTCATTCAGTCAGATGAGCATAGAGTAGATCTTCCAGCTTCCTGGCCACTGATATATCTGTGTAGCAGGAGGTTGGATGTCCTCCACTGCCACAACCATGCCCAGGCACCAAGGGCTACCACTAGTGTGCCATCAATGAGAGGAAGAGATGCTAGCCACTAGGAGTGTGTCAAAAATCATGTGGTAAAGTGTACCTATTGACCTACCGCCTTACCCACGTGCTTCTTCAATAATAGTCCCATCACTATACTGTTCTGCGTGCTGAAAGTGAATTACAATGGAAGTACATATTGCAAAGCAATGGTCTGTATAAGCTGCGTAAAGGGCTCCCCTTCTATTATGTAAAAGGAAGTTCCCCTTACAATGATCAGCTGGGCAATAAGGCAAATTATTTTTAATCTGTTTTGAAATGCTCTTTGCATAAAATCCAACAAAATATTCCAAAGGGGGCTGGTGGACATGACCTTGGGATGACGTGGAGTGAATGTCTGTCTGATTGTGTCGCCTAGTGGCATCAGGTACAACTTCTTCCCTGCTCTGTCTTAATTGCAGAATAAAACAGACTTGTGTTGTCTATGTTGGCTTATAACAGCACTAGTGAGATGACCCTTCACTTCCTTGTTGCACAATTTATACTTTACAATTTGCCTTTCTGGGAGGCTGACAAATGTTGCATCAGTGCAATATATCAGCTTAAACCCTTGACCTTATTTTTCATTTGATCCTATACTGTTAGTTTTTTTCCCACCCTATTTTAAAGGATCGTTTATACTGATTATCCCTCCTTTCCTTAATTACAGATTGAACAAGAAAGTTCTCCCTCCAATTCTCTATACCCCTGTCATCATCCTTATTTATCACAAACTGATTACATTTAATTTCCCAAATTAACCTCTTGCTGGCATCTAATGTGGGTGACCCCCACTGTTGTTTATTACCTCTGCTGTGGGTGACCCCTACCATAGTATTTTTGCCTTTTATTTGAACACCAACTGATCACGGGCGAAACTCTATTACTTTATTACCACTGATATTGGCTGACCCAACCGGTGAACTGTATTTCACATATTTATTATCTTATATTGGTTTTTCATAACCTAATAAAAACATGTCTGACATACCAGATACCGCTATATCGGCCGAACTTAGAGCCTGGCTTTTCTCTGCGATTGCAGAGTCGATCCCTAAGGCCCAAGCTGCCCTTCAAGAACAACCCAATCCTGGTCCCAAGGCGACTTTGCAGCGCCTCTCTTACTCCGATAAGTTTCCTGATCCATCTGATCATGAAGGTGCTTCCCGCAAACGCCCTTGGAAGGGCGATAGTGCCTCAGCCGGCAAAGGCAAGGCACTGGCCAAAACTCCTAGGTTGGCTCCTAAGTCCCTACCACGACTTCAAAAACTAGACCCTTTAGAGGGTCTACAGATTGTGGACGAGTATAATGCTAGCTACTCTGATGATGACCTGTCCTTCAATGACAGGGCTAGCGCTCCCTCACAATATGTCATTGAGACCATTATGGATCAATCTCAGAACTCAACTGCCAACTCCAAGCAGGAACAGTCTAATGAGACCCTGCTGGAATCCTAGGGTGTTTAATTGACCCTAGATTAATTACCCTTGCACCGGCTGAATGGGTTCCACCTGAGCATATCGCTCAGTTTTGCAAACTATGGTTACGTAAATCTCTTGACAAAGAGGTCAGAAACAAGCTAAGAGCCGAATGTCCGCGTCCAATTATACTGGACAAAGTTGCTCTCACACCCGAATTCGACCCTTTTCTGGTCACGTTCCTTACTAGATCAGGCAAGGGCATCGAGCAAGGCCATACAAGATAAACTGCTCGATATTGCCGAGTCACTTTTTCGTATTTTCATACTAGCTGAGGATGCTCTAGCAGACAATTCAATTGACCCACGCCTCGTGCGTGAATGGGCACAGAGGGCCCTTTGTCTATTGGGTAATGTGAATGTGGCCATATCCACAGAACGGCGGAAAGCAGTTTTATATAAAATAGATGCCAAGCTAGCTCAATTAGGCTCTAGAGAGCTGGGCCCCAGGGCTAACTGCCTCCTATATGAATAGGACAAATTTATAAAAAAAACCTTAACAAGCATGTTTCCATTTCTAACTCCCTCACTAAGGCCCAATCATCACTCAGCAGGGTATTCTGTTCCCATAGTTTAGATGGGAGAGCCGGTCGCCATCGAGGCCGAGCCACCAGCAGACAAGTCTTCACTGGCTCAGGCCTCGCCCCACCAAGCCTTGGAACTCCGGTCCATACCAAAGACCATATTACTGACAACTGTTACCTGGCAGAGGTCCCATCAGAGGATGCGGACGTACTGCTACCGGTAATCAACCTTACTTATTTACATGTTCCTATCGCAGGCCGTCTAATCTAATTTTTTCCCTCAGTGGTCACATCTAACTCAGGATCCTTGGATCCTCCAGACTGTCTCAGGTTTCCTCATAAACTTTGTGACCAACCCTTCTCAGGACGGACCTCCAATACCGCTCAGAATGTCTCAGGCGGAGAATTAAAGTTTTTTAAGAAAAATTTTAGTTAAGAAAAAATCCGGAGAGTTCCGTTTGGTTATCAATTTAAGAGAACTAAACCTTTCGGTTGCTTATCAACACTTCAAAATGGAAGGGATACACCTGTTACGGGACCTCCTCTGCGAGGGAGATTGGTTCTCAAGCTTCAACCTTAAGGATTCTTGCCTAACGATCCCAATAGCACATTCCCATCAGTGCTACCTCCAATTTCTTTGGCACCACGAACTGGCAATTCACCTGCCTCCTATTCGACCTTTCCACCGCCCCGTGGTGGTGAAACAGATTATGGCCCTTCTCCGCTCTCAGGGCGTCAGATCCATCCTCTACCTCGAAGACATTCTGATTATGGCTCAGGACCCTCTCATCCTTCACACCTAGGGTTTGTGGTAAATTTAGAAAAATCAGCCCTACTTCCCACACAAACTGTACAGTTGCTGGGCTTTCAGATAGACTCCATTCCGGCTATCCTCCAACTACCGGAAATGGGGTACTGGTATGCTATGTGCAATACACAAAATTGAGGGAGTCTGACTAGTGTAGAGCTGTTCACACTGGATAAAAAAAATAGGAATTCACCAAAACCTATCGGAAAGAATTAGCAAAGATAACGCCTTACTCAGTATAGGATTCAGGAGCTGGCTTGTGTGGGGGTTTCAAATTAATTAGTTAAGAGGAATACAATAAGAATCTTTAAAAAAGACTTATGAATGTAGAAAAATATGAAGAGTTAGAAATCTGCAACAAAATATAAGAAATAATGTATGTACAAAACTTGATGATAAATGGATACTGTAAAAAAGAACTTTTAAGAACTGCTAGGAACTTTAAAAGTTCCTATACACCTTACTGAGTAAGGCGTTCTCTTTGCTTATCCTCCAACTACCGTCCTCCAAAATCAGCACTATAAAAGACATTATCAACCTGATAGGCTCCCCTCGCATCTACCTTCACGATCTAGCAAGGGTCATCGGCCCCCTGTCAGCCTCCATTCAGGTCATATTTCCAGGTCCATTACACTACAGAGCAATGCAATGCCTCAAGGCCTTCTACCTGTGTAGATCCACTTCATACGATCAACTGATCTCGCTAACAAAGTCCGCTTGGAACTAGATTGGTGGCTTCACAATATGGAAGCATGGAAAGGAAGGGCCATTTTCAGCTTCCAATCAGATTTCATCCTGGAATCGAATGCCAGCCTCTCAGGATGGGGTGCCACTTGCTCGGATCTCTCCACCGGAGGGCTCTGGACGCCCTCAGAGCAGATATTACACATAAACTGCCTCAAATTGATTGCCGGATCCTTCACAGTCCGCAGTTTCGCGAAGGACGCATACAATTGTTCGCTAACTCTGAGGATGGACAATGTCTCCACTGTACGTTACGTCAACCGTTTAGGAGGCTCCCGCTCCAAACTCTCTTCTTGGATCTAACAAAGGAACTCTACCAGTTTTGCCTGACCAGGAACATCTTCAGGCGGAATATCTACCAGGCCCAGACAACCTGGTGGCGGACTGGTTCTCTGGCCACTGGAGAGACATCAGCTATTGGCAACTGGACCCTTACATTTTCAATCTCATTCAGCTGTCTCGCGGCCCTCTCTATCTGGACCTCTTCGCTTCCCACTTGAATCGCCAGACCAAGGCCTTATTCAGTTGGCTTCCAGACCCGTCCTGCCAAGCAGTCGATGCTTTCCTGCAACCTTGGCCAAACTCAGAAGCGTATGCCTTTCCTCCTTTCTCTCTGATTCCTAGAACTCTGCAAAAGATCATAACTCTCAAAGTCACAATACTCTAATTACCCCTCTATGGAGGATGCAGATTTGGTATCCCAACCTATTGGAATTTTCTGTAGACTTCCCTCTCCTTCCTCGGACCTACGACTTTCTCAAGGCACCGCAGGAGAGTTTCACCTTTTCCTCCTACAGGACCACCTTCAACTCATGGCTTGGTCCATTTTAGGGGATCCTGGAATGTCTCAGTACTTTCGAACATGGCTAGAGGATTATTATGGGACTCCTGGGCCCCCGGAACTCGACATGCCTACCTCTCCGCCTGGCATATTTAGAACAGCTGATGTGTGGAAAGGGATATTGACCAGGGCAAATCATATCACACCATCAACCTTTTCTGCTCTATCTCTGTAGCTCACACTCCTGTCAACGACTCTTTCATGAGCAGACACCCCTCGATCTGCAGATTTCTGCATGGTATGAGATTTACCAGGTGCCTCCAGCACCTCGATATTCCCAGTTCTGGGATGTATCTCAGGTTTTCTCTTTTTTGGAAGCTTGGCCTCCCAACTCGGATCTCACTTTACGACAGCCCTCCAACTAGCACTCTATGTTTAGTCTCCTTCCTGCGAGTTTCCGATGTCAAGGCTTTTGACTGTCATGCGCTTGTTTTCTCCTCTGAAGGGGTTCATTTTCCCATTTACCATCGCTTTGCGTGGCACGTTGCCTATGCCACTATGTAAGCTTTGCTACCCCACTCCGTTCTCCTTCAGGATCACTGTTAATCTCTTATGTTCGTCCACACCGACCGGTGTCATGTCCTACGATCGAATAGTGGATAAAATGGCTCCTCTGTCTTGCTGGTGTTGACACCTCTTTCGGGGCGCATTCAGTTCAGGGAGCGGTGGCCTCCTCCGCACTCCTAGCAGAAGATGCCTTTTCGGAAATGTTATCCTCCACTGACTGGTCTAGAGAATCTACTTTCCGCACCTTTTATTTTCGTCCGACTTCTCACGCACTTTTTCCTTATTTCTGGGCATTAAAATAGCATAAAATTAGGGATTATGCTAGTGTTAATGACCGAATAATCTAAATTTTATTAAAGAATTATTTTCCTACTCTCTGTTTCCCTCCTTTCTTACTGGGTGTTGACTCTTGCTGGGGGGCTTTTTTCTGCTTCACATGTTTTGTACTGTTAGCTTAGTTTTCAGTTGTGATGTGCATCTCCGATTGTTACTTATGCTTATTCAGTGGTTCCCAAACCTGTCCTCAAGGCATCCCTAACATTCCAGGATTTGGGGATTACCCGGTTGTGTCTAAGGTGTTTTTAGAAAGGAAAAAAAAAACACCTTAACCATCAGCTCCACCACACAGGCTCGCTGCCTAGGTGTTCTCTTTGACTCCGACCTCTCCTTCAAGCCTCATGTTCAGTCTATCGCCAAATCCTGTCATTTCCATCTCAAAAATATTGTGCGCATCCACCCCTACTTAACGCCAGATGCAACTAAGGTGTTGGTCCATTCCACTGTCCTTTCTCGCCTTGACTACTGTAATTCGCTACTCAGTTATCTTATGTGCTTCCAACTTGCGCCGTTACACTCCATAGTGAATGCGGGGGCGAGGCTCATCTTCCGGTCTGCCTGCACTGCCCACGCGTCACCCTTCTGTCAGTCCCTATATTGGCTTCCTATAAGATATAGAGCTCAATTTAAAATTCTGATTCTTGCTTTCAAATCTCTACATAATGCTGCTCCCACCTATCTATCCTCCCTTATACACAAGTATGTCCCGTCTAGGCCCTTACGATCTGCTGAAGACTTACGTCCATCTTCTGTCCGTACTCCCACCTCTGATACAGAAAATACAATATAGTGTAGACGGTACTAAAAAATGGCTTCACAGTGATTATAATAATATCGAGTTGAATATTACACTCACATTTCAAGGAGCCTGTATATAGAAAACACTGGCTCCGTATAAAGGCTTGTGTGCTGTTATGGTAGCACCACCCTCCTACTTCAGCTTGAAGAATTTCTCAGGAACACGAAAAAAAGAGAAGAAAGCAAACCAATGTGTAGACTTATGGTGATAAATGACACAGATATGTGTTCAATAAATGGGGTGCTCACCTGGTCCTGAGCCTACGAATCCCAGCTCTAGGTATGTGGATTTTGTGCCAATTTGAATGGGGATGGCACTACCCCTGTGATGATTTCTTGGAGGCTCCAAAAAGAACTTGGATGAGGTATTGAATGAAAATGGTGAATTTATTAGTTTAAAATAAACATAAAAACAAAGATGATAAAAGTCCTCAAATAAAAGTCCTTTAAAAATGGCCAATACGCGTTTCACTCTCAAATAGAGCTTCTTCAGTCAGCTGTAATGTTGGTCCTCTGAATCCTCCATTTTAAATGTCATCTGGGTCTTCCCTTTTAATGAGTTAAGTTCATTCTGTCCAATCAGATTCAGTTTCACATAATGTGTGTGTATGTGTGTACCTTTAATAGGTTAATGATGTTGACGCCTTTATTTGTCTATTTTTTCATTGGTGGGCAGCATTGGTTGGCGGAAGTGCTTGTTTTCAACCAGGTGGTTGGCGGAAGTGACGTCATCTAATCATGTGATCGCCATCCAGCCAAGGATGGTGATCACATGATTAGATGACGTCACTTCTGCCAACCACCTGGTTGAAAACAAGCACTTCCGCCAACCAATGCTGCCCACCAATGAAAAAATAGACAAAGGCGTCAAAAAAAAAAAAAAAAAAAAAAATTTTCAACAAAAAAAATACATAATAATTTTTTTTCAACAAAAAAAATACATAATAATTTTTCTCCAGTTAACGTTTGACAACCAATACAGTAGGGTCAATGACAATCTACTATCTCCCAGTCACAGTTTAAAGGACCACTATCGTGACAGTCTTTAGGTTTCCCCCCCCAGGGTCCCACTCCCACTGGGCTGAAGGGGTTAAACACTTGCCTTTCTCCAGCGGGGAACTCAGTGCATGCATGGCAAACAGTCCATAGGAAAGTATTTCTCAATGCTTTTCTATGGACGTCCAGCGTCTTCTCACTGTGATTTTCACTGTCAGACGCGCATAAGCCCCTCTAGCGACTGTCAGTGAGACAGCCACTAGAGGCTGGATTAATTCTATGTTTACAGCTGCAGGATTAACACGTGATGGACCTGGCACCCAGACCACTTCATTGAGCTGAAGTGGTCTTTGTGCCTATAGTGGTCCTTTAAGTGTCCATAGCAGTAGCTAAAGATAGTCTCTTATCAATGACCCAGGCTAAGAAATACTGTTATCCCAATTCTCTTTGCGGTGGCTTAAATTACAATGGTTATTTTTGTGAATAATTGGGGTGCTGACGATAACCCAAAAGGTAAGGCTCTGAACTAGAAATGGCATTTCATTTTGCATTGTGAACCCGAGGAATGTTCTGTAGTGATCTACAAGCAAGATGTGCAAGTATGCATCTTTTAAATGCAGACGCCGTATAATCACCTTATCCCAACATGCCTGGTGTGGACTGATTCCATGCTTATATATATTTTTTTTTAAATTAATTGATTTACATATTTCTGACCTGACATTTGTCTTGCTGGCTTATCCAGTTTATGTTTGATCTGCCCTCTAAAAAAGTCTGGGAGTAAATTTCCAGACCTAGTTCTGTCACAGCATTTTCTGCTTGTTCTTTCATAGTGGATTCACACTACTTGAATGAATCAAAATTAATTTACGTACACACCTTTGGTGAATCCATGACTGCATAGCGATCAATGGAGTATTTGAGCTATAACATCAGTACACCAAAAAGAACCAGTGTGACAGCCTGTTGGCAAGTTTTCCAGTCTAACTTTTTATGGTTTTAGTTTACAGACCTAAACTGAATTTCAAAATGTCTATATTCACCTTTTGAATATCTACTTCTCTCAAGAGCATAGTGTACACACCCTTGCACAAACAAACCATGAAGACGACTCTGATTTATTATAACTTAAAAGCTGTTAAGTGCAGTTAATAAAGCACTTTAGATGCAATGTTATTAAAGGGCAGGGGAAATAAAAACAAAACAAAAAGCATTGCTAGCAAAAAAATATATATCGTACATATGATTGCACCGGGATACATAAAAACATTACCTTGACATGATGAAATAATAATAATTTGTGAAATACAGGTTAATATAGATTTGTAAGTAGGGGTGTGCATGGGCAAAAAATTAGGTTCAGTACTTCCAAAATGTGTGACTTTGCCAATTCCCTACCCCTACTAGGGTTAGGAGTAGGGTTATATTTCTGTCATCATTCCCTTAATTTTCCCTTCCTCTCCTGTTTTGCCACTTTTCAGAAGTCCGAAGCAATTCCGAACTTCGACAATTCGAAAGCATCCGAATGTCTGAAATTCGTAAGAATTAACATTCAGACTGAAACAAATTGCACATGTCTATTTGTAAGCACAGGATGCCTTTTCCAGGAATGGAGAACGTAGTTACACCAATTCTCCATTGCAGGCTGCTAGTTTATTTCTTTGGGTGATGCAGCCAGTACCAGCAGGGCAGGACTGGGGATACAAAGCAGCCTGAAAAAAAAAATATATGCCAGCCCCATAAGTCAATGCGCCATATATTGTCGCATGTAATATGTAAGGCTATGTCTTGCCACCCCAGATGATTGAGTAATATATATATATTTCTTTTTCTAATATAAAATATTGGTCCTTTCATAGTAAAACGTTTAATTATACAGTAAGCATACTCACATGCAGACACAGACAACCTCACTGACACACACAAGTTCGTTGATACACAGCCTCATAGACAAACAATCTCACCCCCCCACCCCTCTTAATGTAGTGGTTCTGGTGTCTATAGCCTGTCCCTGCAGGCTTTTCAATGTAAATACTGACTTTTCAAAGAAAAGGCATTGTTTACATTGCTTTAGAGTGACAACTCTAGTGACAGTCACTCAGACGGTCACTAGAGGTGCTTCCTGTGTCAGTGCTGCACAGTATGCAGCACCTACATTCAGGGCCTCCACGCTCTGGAGACGCTGAAGGTTCCCCATAGAGATACATTGATTCAATGCATCTCTATGGGGAGATGCTGATTGGTGTAGCATTTTGCAGCCAATCCTATGGCAAGCTTGATGATCTCAGCCATAGAGGCAGGGCCAGTCGAGGGGAGACCAGCATGGCGTGGGGGAAAAAAAAAAAGTGAGTAAAAACACTATTTTTAAAACACACACAGACACACATACACCATGACAAACACACAGACACACACACACACACCATGACAGACACGCATATCATGACACATACACATAACACGACACACACACACCATGAGACACATACCATGACAGACAGACAGACACACACACACACTGACAGCATAACACATTACCTGTGGGTGACCAGCCAGGGGGGTCATGCAGAGCAGAGAGCTGGGTGTGATGACGGCCCATGAAATCTTTTATCTCTGTTTGATCTGGTACTCAGGGCCGGACTGGCCCACCGGGATACCAGGAAATTTCCCGGTGGGCTGTCGGCACCTGGGGCCGGGCAGACATGTGGGTGTGCTGGAGGAGCAGGGATGGCGGCCGCAGAAGAAGCTGGGATGGCGGCCGCTGGAGGAGCAGGGATGGCGGCCGCTGGATGAGCTGTTCTGGCGGCCGCAGGGGAAGCTGTGCTGTCTCTGCTCCCCAGCGCTTTAATGAATGAGACCGGGGCTGGAATATGACGTCATATTCCGGCTCCGGCCTCATTCAGTAGCGCGCTTGGGAGCAGAGACAGCACAGCTTCCCCTGCGGCTGCCATCCCTGCTCCTCCAGCTGCCGCCAGCACAGCTTCCCCTGCGGCTGCCATCCCTGCTCCTCCAGCGGCCGCCAGCACAGCTTCCCCTGCAGCTGCCATCCCTGCTCCTCCAGCACACCCACATGTCTGCCCGGCCCCAGGTGCCGACAGCCCACCGGGAAATTTCCTGGTATCCCGGTGGGCCAGTCCGGCCCTGAGTACCAGATCAAACAGAGATAAAAGATTTCATGGGATAATTTTTTTTGCAGTGCAAAAATGAAGTGTTACTATGTAAAATATTATTTATAAAGCGCCAACAAACTCTGCAGCGCTGTACAATAGGTGGACTAACAAAAGTATTTGCAACAAGACAAGTTGGATCCACAGGAACAGAATACCCTGCTCAAATAGGTTTACATCACACATTCTTCGGAAAAAAGAGTGTTAAGCTCAGAATAACAAAAACAGGCAACTAATATCACACTTTAAATGAAAGTTTTAAAGGGACTCTCTAGACCCCAAAAGCACTTCAGCTTGCTAAGAAGCTTTAACCCCTTAAGGACACAGCTTCAGAAGCTTGTCTTACGCTTAAAGGACCACTCTAGGCACCCATACCACTTCAGCTTAATGAAGTGGTCTGGGTGCCAGGTCTCTCTAGGATTAACTCTTTCTTCTATAAACATAGCAGTTTCAGAGAAACTATGTTGATAAATGGGTTAATCCAGCCTCTAGTGGCTGTCTTATTGCCAGCCGCTAGAGGCGTTTCCGTGCTTCTTACTGTGAAAATCACAGTGAGAAGATGCCAGCGTCCATAAGAAAGCATTGTGAATGCTTTCCTGTGAGACTGGCTGAATGTGCGCGCAGCTCCTGCCGCGTGTGCGCCTCCAGCCGAAGAGGAGGAGGAGGAGAGCTCCCCGCCCGGTGCTGGAAAAAAGGTAAGTTTTAACCCTTTCCTCTCCCTCCAGCCCGGCGGGAGGGGGACCCTGAGAGTATGCGTATGTTTTCCTGGCACTATAGTGCTCCTGTAATGACAAAAGCAATTTTTGCATTTTCTTGCTGTATGCGTTCAACTGCAATTTGCATCTCTCTCTTTTATTGCACCGACACATATTATATACTGTTTTTTAAAGGACAGAAAGGGCTTTAATTTGATGTAATATATATATATATAAAAATATATATATATATATATAAATGCTTATTAAAAAAAATACAGAAAAATGAAAAAAAAAAAAATTTTGTACAGTTTTTGCAATAATGTGTGCCTAATTAGTGCAGGTTAAAGAAAGTAATTAAAAATAAATTCATTTAGTTCTGATTTACAGAATATATAATGTGTCTGGGATTTTAATTTTTTTTTTGGTAGTTACAGGTCTCAAAGCAGAAGGAGTAAAATAAATTTTTAATGTGGAGTGATTTTAGAATTTGGTATGTTTGTCTTGTAAGCTTAATAAGCCATAAAAGAAAACAAAATTGCCACACAAAAGTATATATTTATATAAAGTAGACATCACAGGGGCTATTGTCCTAAGGTTGTTTTGACACTTTCTACGTAGCCATTTCACCGCCAATCTCTGCTAAATATTGGAGTAAAATTGAGGTTTTTTGGCACGCAAACTTATAACAAAGAACTTCTCATGTGTATTTTGTAAAGTTGGTGTGTGCTATTCCTGTACAATGTTTTATTTTGTGTTCTGTTACTTCTGCCGAGTACAACGATACCCCCATTGCATGTCTTTGGCACTATTTCGTGAAGCTACAGTGCCATATAGAAGACCTGTCCGTTTCAACATTTACAGTAGAATTTTGAGAGGCGGATTTAATGGGCCTATGCTTCAATTTGGGGTATTATAGCAGTTTGACTGTTCAAAAAAAACCCACAAAGGCCTACCATTTGTAAAAGTAGACACTCCATGGTATCTCATATGGTGCATATTGTGTCTTAACATGCCACCATTTTTTCACCAATATATGCCAAAGTATGTGGTAAAAAATTATTTTGGGCATATTTTACATATGGATTACATTTTTGCTGGGCATTTTGTACATTTCATATGTGCCACTAAGTTCAAACCCCCCAAATTATGCTCAGCTAAGTCTTCTGAGTAAAACAATATCTAGCTTGTACCAAGTGTAGTGGTAATGAGCATTTTTTTATGTATTTTTTTACTTTGTAAAACCTGTTTTTAAACTTTTTTTTTTTACTTATTAAATGTTTTACACTTAACTTTTTTACCGTTAACCCCTAACTAGCAGTAAGCAGCACTAACAGTAAATTCCCCCCTTTCCCATAACTCCCACCCACTCCAGCTAACAAAATATATATAATTATAAAATATTTAAATTAATTAAATAAATTGTACCCCTGAGGGTTAAAAAATAAATAAAAGATCCTCAGGGGTTAAAAGAAATTAGATTACAGTATAATACTGTGATCTGTATTTTGATCACTGTAGGCAGTGATCAACTGGCAGGGAAGGGGTTAATTTTTATTTAGACTGGGTAAAGGGGGGTGGTATTTTTTTAACTTAAAAGTTACAAAAACATTTTTTTTTTACCTTTTTAAAGTTTATTTTAAAACTTTTTTAAAGTTAACCCCTAGTTAGCCTAACACCAAATTCCCCAATTCCCCACTAACTTCCACCCATCCCAGCTAGCTAAATATATAATTTTTTAATATTTAAATTAATTAATAAAATAAATTTAACCCCTGAGGGTTAAAAAAAAAATTATTAACCCTCAGGGGTTAAAAAAAAAAAATCAGATGACATTAAAATGTATACCCTGCCAATTGATCACTGTAGTCAGTGATCAATTGGCAGGGAAGGGGTTAATTTTATTAAAACAGGGGCAGGGGGGTGGGATTTAACTTTATTTTTTTTTTTTTTTACACAGGGAAGCAGATCAGCACTGATCCGTCTCCCTGCACTTCACACAGAACCCGGAAGTGCAGGGAGGCGGAAGGTGAGTATACTGAGCACATGTGCTCGCTCTGACAACCTGTCAGAGTGAGCACCGGTGTTGGGGCAGCCCGATCGGGTGCTCCCGGTCTGCCTCTAATACAGAGGCAGACCGGAGCACCGTTAACTCCGCGATCTGGGGTTAACTTTCGAAAATGACAGAAATTTTTCATTTTGTAAAAAGTGTTAATTTCAATAGAAAATGACACTTTTTAAAATTTGATTTGTTACACCGCTTCAGGGTTTTCAAGCAGACAGGTCCTGTCACTTCCTGGTTTGGTAGACTCAGTGGAGCTAAACTCAAGAGGCAGCAATAGCCCAGAGCACCTGCTTTGCAAAGACTTCTCATTAGGCTGCATGGGGAAGTCTGTGATTGGACAGCCACAGAAAGACTAGGTGCGGTCAGAAGGGGAGGGCTTCCAAAAGGCAGCAGACAAGAGCTGTATATTTTGCTAAATGTTTTTAGATATAACCATAATGATAAAATGCCTAATTAAATGCATGCATGCATATTTTCATTGGTGGTATATCTACCTAAACAGTGATTTTTTTTTTTTGGAGGGGGCAGTGGAGTGTCCCTTTAAATGACCGTTTTACAAATTAGAGAAAAAACTATAACCAATAAAAAAAGGAACATGTACAATGTTTTAATTTTTTTTTTTTAATTGTTTTTCTTTTTTTTGTGTTTTACAAGTAATGGATTGTTTACATAACGTAAAACTGTAAAAACCCCTAAATACACATCAGTCATCTCCCAAAATACTGAGTAAATAGAGACCATATATTTATACACGACCTAACAAGACCTCTTCCACTTGGATTCATTCACCCTGGTTAAAAGTGAGACAGTTTACATGTTGATTACTCGAGAGAGTTTCTGGACACGGTTCAGTAACAGATCACCTTTCTTTATGGTTTCTTGATACTGCCAGTTCTTGCTATCAGGCCTGCAAAGTTAACAAAAAAGAAAGGCAATGATGCACAATGATGTACTGAACTGCACCAAAACTGAAATCATACAAAGTAGAAAACATTACCTGTTTGTCTCTACAATTTCATTAACTTTATCTATTTTGCAATGAAGTCTTCCAGCTGCAATAAACCTGGAAAGTTCCCTGAAACAAACAGAAAATATTAATTTGTAGCTTTAGTTCAAATCAACTTGTTTTACTGAATTAAATAGAAGTAGGATGTGAAACTATTTCAAGTAAACTTGTCATTCATGATTTGTGGATGACAAGTTCAGTCACGTAGGCATTCCTATAACCTATACATTTTATAGTCAAACTCCTTATCAAAAGAATAGATTAAAATATATATGCCTAAAGATGTTTCCTCACACAAGAGGGTCTAAAAATAGACAGGATGGGGAAGTTTAGTGAGAAATTATTTGGTCTACTACCCATGTCAACTAATTGGATTAAGTGATAAGTAGTGCATTCGGTACTACACTTGAAACATTTTTAATATCATGTTTTCTATAAAATGTATTTTCCTGGCATATAGTGGCAGTACCAGTGGGTTTGTATCCTCTTGATGGACAAGCCCACTGTCAATAAATAAAATAAAAATGTAAATAGTCCCCCCCACCATCATCAAAACCCCGGACTTACCCCAGGACCATCAGTATTTCAGGAAAATATGTCTTCTTATTCTGTGTGGAAACCGGCAATGAGTAATAGGCGGTCCCGGGAGTTCCGTCAATGGAATTGCAAGCTCGGAGCTTGCGCACGGTGGTGGAACACACGCCTTGTGTTCCACCGGAGTTCCAAATGCGCAGCTAGCAAAGGTAGATACACAAGTGGCGCAACTGTCCAAAAAGACCACACTACCCAACAGTGAAGTATCTGGTCTTAAAAATCCAATAGACAGAAAAGCGGAGACGCCCTGCAGAAGAATCTTCCAAACAGCAGGTTTTCAAAGCAAAGCTGCTATTGCGGGAGTATCTGTCATGAGAGCACAACGTTTGGCTTCAAGAAATTGAGAGCTGCCTGATGGAAGGAGCAGAAAAAGAAATTCCTCAACTTTTACATAATATAAGGTTGGATGATGTATTTATGTATCTGAGGAAGGCCTAAAACTGTTGGCACGTTCAATGGTTCAGTGGCCAGAAGAGCTTTATGGCTGCTTTCGTGGTCTGCTGATACAGCATCTAAGGCTTCTTTATGTGAACTACCTCTGGAAAGTTAAAAATTGTTTGTTTCCAAACTAGAAGAAATTATTAAATAAACGTCTAACACGAAAAAGGCTTTAACTCAGGAACATAGATATACGCCAAATTATAAAAGATTCCAATACCAGCCTAGAATATCTGGGAAGTTTGAGAGGAATCGTTTTTTTTCGAAAAACCAACAAGAGACTACAAGTTTCAAGTCAAACTCTAGCAAAACAAGACAAAAAGAAGAGGTTCTGACACCACAGTAGGTGGACGTCTACAACATTTTTACAAAACATGGGAAGAATCAACATCAAACCCATGGATTCTGGGTGTCATAAAAGAGGGCTACAAAGTCAAGTTTTCAGAAACTCTGAACCCCTGTTTTCTCATGTCTTTTTACCAATCTCAAAAGAAAAAGGAAGCTCTTTACTCAGAAGCTATGGCACTGTTAAAAAGGGTGTGACAGAAAGAGTGATAAGATGTCCGGAAGGTAAAGGGGTATATTCCAGATTCTTCCTGATCCCAAAGCCAGATCAGTCTGTCAGACCTATTCTGGACCTAAAGAATATCAACGACAGTGGCTTATATCAACCGTCAGGGAGGTACAAGAATCAGAGGCCTGCATGTTCTTTGTGGGGGAGATTATGATGTGGCCACAGAGGCACCTGGAATCTATTTCGGCGGTTCACATAAAAGGCGAACAAAATGTGGTAGCAGATGACCTCAGCAGGAACAAATGTCACAAACAAATTGGTCTCCACACCCTCAAGTCTTCTCAAAAATAGTGAAAAGATTCGGCCTTCCGGTAATAGATTGAATGGCAAGGAGAAAGAACAGAAAAGTGCAGAAGTTTGCTTCACTGTTCAGACAGGACAACCTTCAGGTACTGGACAGCATGTTGATCCCCTGGCATTCCTTTTTCCTCCTATACAAATGATCCCGGGAACTTTGCAGAAGATCAAGGCATAACAATCTCGAGTGATTGCTGTCCTCCCATACTGGCCAAACCAGAGCTAGTTCTCAGAATTGCGACTTATGGTACTGGACTACTGGGAGCTTCCATTCTCAGATCAACTCCTGGATAATGTCGTTCTCCCGGAAAAAAACAATTTGCATGTTCAGATTGACAGATTGTTGCAAGGTTAATCCTGGAGAACCAAAGGCATTCCATGTAACATGTTGCACACTATTCTAAACTCCACCAGTGCTTCTACGTCTACTATCGATTTGAGGATTTGGAAAAAAATTCTCTATTGGTGCGTTCAGCATAATTATTTTATTGCAGTCCCTCTGTTAAGACAATTCTTCAGTTTCTGCAAGAAGGTTTTGAAAAGGGTCTCTGTTTCTATACTTTAAAAGGTTCACACTGCAGCCCTCAGCCATTTTTTGCTACAAGAGTTTGCAACATGTCTGCAGATTAGGCGTTTCTTCAAGTCCATTCTTCTACAAAGACCACCTCGAAAATTTAAATCCCCTTCCTGGGATTTATCTCTGGTGCTACAGTCTTTATGTGAAGCTCCATTTGAACCACTTGAAGGTGTATCATTAAGAATTCTGTCGCTCAATACTATTTTCCTGGTAGCAATTACCTCAGCTAGAAGAATTGGGGAGATTCAAGCCCTTTCCTCTGTGTCGGAATTCACGATTTTCCCATCAGGACAAGGTTGTGCTACATATTAAGTCTTTTCACTGAAAGTTCTTTCAAGAAAATCTCTTAATGAACCTCTGGTACTTCCATCATTCTGTAGTTCGGATCAAGAATGGAAGTGGCATAATCTGGATGTTCGTAGAGCACTTCTAATTTACTTATCTCATTCAGAAAAATTTAGGTCCTCAGATTACTGGTTTATTAATTTTCAGGGAAATAAAGGTATGGGAGCATCTAAACCCACTCTGGCGAGGTGGTTAACGGACACCAAGTTGGCTTATGAATTGCACAATATTCAATTACCTTCCTCCATTAGAGTGCACTCAACCAGAGCTATGTCCACTTTATGGGCTGAAAAATCCAACATCTGCAAAGCGGCAACTTGGTCCTCTTTTCAGACCTTCATCAAGCACTATCGGCTAGACATCTTCTCGTCCTCTGAGGCTGCTTTTGGGCGCAAGGTGCTGCAAGCTGTAGTTCGTTGAGACCCACCCTTTTAATGTTCCAGGGATCTTGTTATATCCCACTTGTTCTGCCACTATATGCCAGGAAAAACTGAAATTTGACTTACCGTAAATTCTCTTTTCCTTAATATAGTGGCAGTACAATTCCCTCCCTCTTTTGATAATAAATTTATATTGAGCATGATGTAGCCTATTGTGTCTTTTCTTTTCATTTACGGACGGTCCTTGGGTAAGTCCGGGGTTTTAAAGGGGAAAGAGGAGGGACTTTTTCAATTTTTATTTTATTTATTGACAGTCGGCTTGTCCTTTAAGAGGATACAAACCCATTGGTACTGCCACTATATTAAGGAAAAAAATATTTAAGTAAAATTTCTGCTTTTCCCACACAATAATAAATTTCTACCCTTCTGCAAGTCCTACTGAATGTGACTGATTTATATATCCCAAGTATTTTGCCTGGAACAAACTGGCATTAACAGCTCTAGTGACTTGATAACAAACTTAACAAACCCCACCTCCCACCAAAAAAATATTTAATTTATGTGTATCCATAACCATTTTGTGAATAATACTCCAGTGTACACATTCATAGATAGAAAAATGAAGATTAACACAAAAACGTACTGATCAATAAACTCAACACCAACGCCAAAAGCTTCAGCCATGTATCCGAGCGTCAGCGACCTGTATGATTCTAACAGCTGGCTGTAGGCTTGGATCCGCATCTCTCTAACATAGTAGCGATAGTGAGGGGCAAACAACCAGTCCTTTTTCATTTCCTGCTCTACAGTAGCTATAATAGAGAAAGATAAATCAATTTAACATATGCCACAGAGGTTAGTAGTGCAGGATCATGTCAAGTATAATTTACTTAAGAATCTTAAGCAATGGTATATTTTATGTTGCAGGTGAAAATTTATTTTATATACAGAAGCATACCATTCTTGATTAGAGGAGGTTCATTTACTGTGCTTGTAACTTTTAAATTATGTACAAATCCAGCATGGTTTTCACTGAATATAGGTAGAATCCCTTACCTAATGACTGGAAGAAAACCGAATACCGACATTCATAGAGAGAGAAAAGGTACTGTCGGACAGAGGGTAAACTGTGCAACACTTCCAGAATCTCTGCACCTTTGATAACCTGAAATGACAATTCTTTTTAAAAACAAATAGAAAGAATTGATGGAACAAAATACCAAAGAGCTGGGTGCTAAAGTAGCTGATCAATGCCCTGAATGAGCATGATTTATAAAAATCAGAACACAAATACAGTTACCAACACTGTAAACATTAAGAATTCGTATGTCCAAAGATGGATAACTACCTGTTCCCTATCCCTGCACACATGTATAGGTGGGCGATGTTTCAATAAGGCCGATATTTCTAAATCTCCCATTGAATCCACACACTCTGGCTGCATATACCGAAATATGAAGTTTGGGTGACAGAGTGAACTCATTTTTGGCTTAATTGTACCTCCTTTCTTTAAATTAACACACATAATTTGTGAAATACTGGACAAAAATGGACATTTACACTAAGTTTAAATATTTTCATTATTTTAATTTTGAAAATACTTTTTCTAAAATAAACAGAACATATTTTAATATGTTGCTAACATATCTCCGGAGCAGAGACATATATATAGAGAAATATCTTGAAACAAATTATTTTATAGAAGGTTCAATAAACAGACTTTCAGTAGCAAAACGTGACACTATAGTCACCAGAACAACTATTGAATTTGTTCTCGTGAGTAGAGAAGAGAAAATGCAGTGTTTACATTAAAGCCTAGTGATAACTTCACTGGCCACTCCTCAGACGGCTGTTAGAGATCCTTCCTGGGTCATAGCTGCCTAAAATGCATCCAAACATTCAGTATCTCCTCCCTCTGCATTCAGACACTGAACTTTCCTCGTAGATATTCACTTCTTCAATTCATCTCTATGAGGAGATGCTGATTGACCAGGGCTGTGTTTGAATTGTGCTGGCTCTGCTCCTGATCTGCCTCCTTGTCAGTCTCAGCCAATCCTATGAGGAAGCATTGTCATTGGCTCAGAACACCATTTCTGATGATGTCAGAAGGCAGTGTGCAGGTCAAAAGTAAATAGAGACAAAGCCACCAGCTCCAGACTTGAATACAAGTAAGATGTTACTATATTTAGGGAGGTATGAGGGGGGACATGGGGGCTATATGGTGGTTTTAACCCTATAGGGTCAGAAATACAGGTTTGTGTTCCTGACGCTATAGTGCTCCTTTAAAGTTGACTTGTGATTCTTCAAAGAAATTCCAACTCATGGTATTAACCTTTTACGATTTCCAGGCACAGGCTAAAACTAGTACCTTTTCTCTTAGGTCTGGTCGATCGAGTGCTATCATACTGACGTAAACAGTGTACGTAACAAAGGTTTTATAATCCATCAACTCATAGGAAGTAAATGTTGACACTGTATCCAGGAAGAGTTCAGCTGCTTGCTTGAAGTCTCGGATGGCAACGCAGTAAAGGCCTTGGTAAACTTTCAAACGATTCCTCCTGTCCCAGTCACCACCTTCCTCAATGAGACTTTTAAAAAGGATAAGAGCACAATATTTTATCACAAGAACTAGTTAACATAACAGTACAACAGTATGTACAGTGTAATACTGGGTGCATTAGCTTGTATCGTATGAAGTGATTACAAAACAAAGTTAAAGCTTGAACCATACCTTCTGGCCTTCTCAGTGTTCCTCGTAATCAGGTCATTGTCCATATAAAACAAGCCAATTCTCAGGAGGTAAAACACTATATCCAGTCGATGTCCTAGTGCCACGGTCTTATCGTACGTTTTTCTGAATGCTGTCAGTGCCCCTTCCTAAAATACAAGGTCCCATCAGGATTCTAAATCAATACAACAACTCTAACACTACAAGTGAATGGCAATATAAAACAGATTTATAGAAGGTTCTTCACTACACCAATATGCTAATTTTATCACTGCATGTTCTACTCAGTAAAGTCTCTTATTCTGTTCACAATAAAGAGTCAGTGCGACCTGAATCTCAGAGGCACATGCAGATTAATGAATGAAACCCTAAAGCAGGGGTCCTCAAACTCCAGCCCCCCCCCCAGATGTTGCTGAACTACAACTCCCATGATTCTCTGGCTACCTATGTAATTCAAAGAATCATGGGAGTTGTAGTTCAGCAACATCTGGAGGGCCACAGTTTGAGGACCCCTGCCCTAAGGTGATACTATAACATATGTTTGTTATTTTCTTAAAATATAGAGCATATTAATGAATTTGTAGAAATTATTTACAACTATATACATCACAACTGCAAAGATGCATTCAATAGAAAGTTGTCCTTACTCCACTCTTCACATAAAAACCATCCATATGTACACCATTTTGTTCTTATTTTTAGTTAATCATGGTTAACAGTGTATCAGTTACCTTTCCCTGTTTGATTACTGGAATGATATGTGTGTGCTGCATTTCTCTTGGAAAGAAACATCTATTAGTAGGATATTATGCTATAAAATTCCTGATGAATGCAGAAAAATAAACAATAGTTGTCAGAGCCTGGGGGTTATAATTCTTTTTAACGTGATTTTGAACAGGTCTTGTTTAACAAACACAGAAGATGTTAAATTAACTTTATCTCAAATTTTAGGCCGAAATAGCAAAAGAGGAAAATTCAGCTATGTTCTTGGTCCATCTATTCTGGCCCACATTTTAAAATTCACTTTGAATTCTAGACAACAAAGACTCTACATTATAACTACAACAACAAGCTGTAATGGCCATTGTGTTTAGAGTGTTCCTTTAGTAAAGGTGGTCAGAAGTAGTAACATTCACAAGGCTTACCTTATCACCAATTCTACAGAGGTATTCAGCCTTTGCCATCATGGCATCTCTAATCTCACTTTCGCCAAGGTTTTTCTCTGCGTCCTCCAGCTCATCATCTAGCCTCTTTAGCTCTTCTTCATTAGCCTTCTTCATTTTGTTTAGTAGGTCTGTGTCTAGTGACCAGTCCAGTTGTTTGCACAGGCTTTCATAGAAAGGTGACATATCTGCCAGGATATAACAGGGAGAAGTTTAGAAGTGATTGAAATTTCAATATTTGTACTAATTGAAACAGCTTCTTTCATGCTGTATTGTGCTGGGGGGGGACTTGACTGGTACTGTAAAATTATAGTGTACTTGTTAACATTACAACCAATAGTTGCACTAGTGATTAATTTCATCAACACTCTTTTCTCCCTACAGTTCCAGCCACAATCATGACTAGAGAGCATGTGTGATAGCACACTCTGCTGCCTGAGGTCCCCAACACTACCCTTCCTCCCCATTCTAAACTCTTCCTAACACAGATCCTAACCCTGGATGCTTAAAACTCCCCAATTCCTCCTCTACCTTTAAAGGACACTCCAGACCCCTAAAGGTCCTATATAATATGAAAAAATGCATAAACATTTGCATGTTTTTACTGGGGGTATATCTAGTAAACATTTTTTTTTTTTTTTTAGCAGTGGAGTGTCACTTTAATGCCCCTAACTGTACCAGCTTCATCTCATTAAAGTGGTTATAGTGTATGATGTCCCCTGGTGCCATTGTTATGCTCAGGCTGATAAGGAAGCAATAAATTGAGCAGCAATGGGCAACTCTGGTTAGATGAGAATGTCAGCTGACCGCTTTCAGCCTATCACAGTGTCCATTGCAGGTATGAAACAGTATTGCTATAAGGAAGTGTGTCAGCTTTGTAAGGACAAATCCCCCAGGCATCTGGTGTGGGTTAAATTAACAAGTACCTGCTTTCCATCTGATTATTTTCTCAACAATAGCCATATCTTGTGTCAATGAACACACAATGTGCTTAAAAGCTGAAACACATGCTCTCTGGCATATAGATTAGCACAGGTGTGACTTGTGGAGGTTTATGCATTTTTTAAAAACACTATTTTATCTGTGTTTTCTTTGGGTTTAATCCCTTAAGGACACATGACATGTGTGACATGTCATGATTCCCTTTTATTCCAGAAGTTTGGTCCTTAAGGGGTTAAACAACGTACTACTGATGGTTACACCTACAGAAATAGCTGTGGGCACTAATGCAATTCACCTATCCATATGTTATTCTGAAGTAAATGTAAGCGGCCCATTGTGAAGACTTGACTATTGTGTTTTTGTTTTTAATTAAAATGTGTTGGACCAGGAAGAGGGCATTGAGATTTATTTATTTTTTAAGTATATTCCAGGACGCTATAAGCAATATATATCCTATAATAATATAATAATATATCCCTGGGTGCTATTGCCTTGTCACTGTCTGTGAATACTCTGATTAATGGCGGCTCGGTACTCGCTGTGTGTGCAGGTTCTCAGTACTTTCATTGTATCCCGGCTCACACACTGACACGGTGTCCCCGGGGGGGGGGGGATTATCATGGAGGAGGAGGAGGCAGAGCTCCCGCATTACTCAGCAATAAATGGCAGCCGGCAGGGGCCCAGCTGAGCCAGGCCGGTGACCGAGCACAGCGCCGCCATGTCTCCCCCCGGCTGGCTGGCCGGTGCCGGGTCCCCCCTCTCTCTCTCTCTCTCTCTCTCTCTCCCCGGGGCGGACACTCACTATTCCGGGTCACGGCCTCCATGAGCTCCGCTTTGATGGCCGGCTCCCCGCATGGCTCCGGGTGGCTGAGCAGGAATTTGAGCTGCGCGATCCGCAGGTCCGGGTTTTTCGGTAGCCCTTCCTCCTCCAGGTTCTCCAGCGGCATCTCGGCTTCGGGTCCGGGCACAGCTCGCACACTACTAGAACGGCAACCGGGCAACACAGCGCTACTTCCGGCTCAGAGACCGGAAACTACAACCAACGACGCGGGTGGGGGGAGAGAGAGAGAGCGCCCTGTCTATGATCGGGTGTCTGCGGAAGGCATGTCAGACATGCGATGTTACGGCGCCACCTGCTGGGCACTTAGTAGGCAATGCACCCGGACTCGGCGCGATCATTGTGCCACCTGTCGAGCGCTGAGCGCTACTGTAGCTTGACTCATGACAACACCGCCACCTGCCGGGCACCGACAAACATGCGCCTGAATTCAAGCAGCTGTAGCATAGGGCAGGGGAGCGCAAAAGGTAGATCCCCAGATGTTTAACCCCTTAAGGACACATGACATGTCATGATTCCCTTTTATTCCAGAAGTTTGGTCCTTAAGGGGTTAAACTATAGTTTCCATGATGCTTTGACATTCTAAAGGCATTTTGAAGGAATGCAGAGAATCATGGGAGTTGTAGTTCTACAACATCTGGGGATCTAACTCTTGGGCACCCCTGGTATAGGCCATTTATTGGACAAAGATTTTGTTTCTATATTCTAAAAGTGGATCCGTTAGCAGGAAAATTGTCCAAAATAGTGCACCCTGCCGAGCATTGAGCAGAATCTCACATACAATGTCTGGAATTTGAAGAACTACACATACAACAGAACTATCACGTCCAAGCTGCTGGGCACAAGGCAGAACTTCCTAATACCTCATAGAACTTCCCTAGATCACAGCTATCATACCTTCTGGGGACTATACTATAATATACCTGCCCTACCAAGTTTCAATATATCATGGTACATTCTGCAGGAAGTTGTAGAATGTTTCATTTTTTTATGTTGTTTTCTGCACCAAATGGCAGAGCAGAGATTTTAAGTGTCTGAATCCTTCTATTCTCTAGTGTTTATAGACACTAAAAGCACAAAAGGTGGAACATCTGGTGATGCGGCCAGTGCTGATACACCAGAGCCAACAAGGTAGCGGGGCCTATTAGGTGAACTTTACATTCAGGGTTGCTATCAGGGCATAAGAGCCAATTCTCTAAGCATGGCCTGGTCAACTGCTGGAACCCTTTAACATAGTGTTGTCTGTTGGGTTGATAGAAATATCTTTCTAAACCGTGCCACATTTAACAGGGCACCAGCCTCAGCCCCTGACAGATTGGAACAACTTGGTCCAGGTTACTTTGGGGCACGTACACTTTGCTTATTCCCTGTTCAAACATGTAGCTGCATAAGGAACCCGATAAGGTGTAGAGTCCTACTCCTACTGAAGGGCCAGGGAAGCCACAAAAAGGTGTGAAAATGAGTGGCATTTTCATTATTCATTGTTTGTGTGTTATTAGGTGTGGCGGGATGTGTCTGGCATTGTTTGACTCTGTATGCCAGTGTGTGTGTGCATCTCTGTTCGTGGTAGTGTGCCTGGGTATGTACATCTGTGATTTTGTATGTGTGTATGTGAATCCATCTCTTTATTCAAACACCAACACTGCACACCTTTATTTAACACCCTAACTACACACAAATACACTCCAGCATTGTTACACATATATTCTGTATAAACCCACCTCTGCATTCAAACACACAGACATTGCACAAAAATACAACCATACAAGGATTGGGAAAATAGTACATCCAATGTTAAATCATAGGACTTGTACAACAGTTGAGGATCTACCTTTTGGCCATCCCTGATCTACAGGTGGCACAAAAACAAATCTTGTACCAGGGAACTCTATTCATTAGCTCCATCATTTGGCCACGTGCTGTTTTGGGGTACATCTTTATTGCTGTGTAACTCCCAGAATTTACCCACCACAAATCCTAAATATGGGAGGAGTGTAATACGCAGTGGAGATGACACCACGTTGCATGGTAAAATGTCACAACTGCACAGAATGCATATCCACTGGCACTGTATACATGCCTTTAAGGAAAAGAGAGCAAACCAAATTATGTAATCTTGCCAAGTTATTAAGTGTTAAATTGGGATGTTCTCTAGAAGATTCACTTTAAAATGTAGGCGTTTAAGTGCATTAGAAAGATACTATTAACGATGCTTTGAAACAAGCATGCTGCCGTTATAGCAATATTCATAATGATATGAGGGCACACTGCTGCACTGCTGTGCTTTATATCTAACTCAGTGCATGGGGCTGACAGTGTGTGTCTTACTGTGTGCCACCAGTGATCAGCAAGTTTTACTGTTTACCTGCGCATAGATCAATGTGTTTTACTGTGTGACTGTCAGTGGACATTTGTTTATACTCACTGTGTGACTGAAATATTGTCTTGTCTTGGGACTATGAGTGGGTCTGTGTTTTACAGTGTTACTGTCTGGCTGAGCAAAATAAAATGTTTTTTGTGTGTGTGTAAAACACAGTATAAAAAATTATAACAATACTTAAAATCAAACCACTGGGACAGTGATAATGGGCCACTTAATGATAAAAGTTGCTAGCCCTAAACTAGGAAATGTAGGATGGGGTGGGCGGCACTCACGGAACTACCGTGGTCGCAGGGGTCACAGCTGCGACAGGGCCCGTCATTCCAGGGCCCGTCATTCCAGGGGTGCCCACCAGCGTTTTGGTGCGGCACCGACCGCGTGGAAAAAAACTCCAGGGCCGCATTGAAGGAGCCCATCAGGTGGTCCATGCTCTTGCGGCCACCCGATAGCAATGGATTACCTGGGGCCCGGTAAGCGCTGCGGCGCTTTAAGAGTGCAACCGTCACTTCCTCCCAGCCAACAGAGCGCTGCGCAGGAGGAGAGGAGGGAGTCAGAGTGGGAGCTCTGACTCCCACCAGCATTAGCATTATTTTAGTTAATGCTTTGCTGTTCTCTTGTTTCTTTTATAATGTTTGCAAATGTGTTAATCTATTTTTGTTTCCTAATTTATTTCTTACTTTACCTCTGAAAACACGTCTGTAGAGTTATTTTTAATAATGGAAAATTAAAGAGACTCTATAGTACTCAATAAAGTTGTTGTCTGGGTGCAGAGGCCCTGTACTGTACTAACCCTGACATGTTTTAGAAGCTGCAGCATTTTACATTGCAGGGTTTAGTCCACCTCTAATGGCTGTCAGTATTAGAGTCACTTCCACTGCACTAACCAAAAAAAAAACTTTGATTTAATGCTTTCCTATTGGGAAGATTGAATGTGTGTGGCACTCACCGCGCACGGGGAATTTGGTCCCCAATGCTCCCCTACAGAGGATTGGATTGGACTATTGCAGAGAAGGTCATGCCTCTTCCTTGACGTCACTGGAGCCGGAGAGGTGAGCAGTGCCGAGGGAGGCTCAGCATTGGAAAAGTACAATTTTTTTGTTTTTTTTCTGTACATCCAGTGGCGGATCCAGGGGGGGGCCACGGGGCAATTGCCCCCCCCGAGAGCCAATACTCTCTCCTGCAGGGCCGGTGCTGTCCATGCGCCGGCCCTGCAAAGTGCCTTCACGGACCGGAGTGGAGATCAGAGATCTCCCTCATCGGTCCGCAGGCATATTACTGGGCAGCCAGGACGGAGAGAGGAGATCCGGGAGGAGCTCTAGCCTGCAGCTCCGCCGGGTCTCCTCTCGCGAGAACGGAGTGTTGCCGCGGTTACCATGGCAACGCTCTGTTCTCGCAAGAGTGAACTCTAGCCTCACGAGCTGCAGGCTAGAGTTCACTCTCACCACTGGACCACCAGGGATTCCACCGGACCACCAGGGTTTTACAAGCGATATCCCCCCTCCCTGGGCAAAGGTAGGAAGGGAGGGGGGATTATAAATAATATTTTATCAATTAAAAAAAATAAAAAAACATTTGTTTTACACTGCCCCCATACACACTGCCCCACAGTCCCCCATACACACTGCCCCACCAAACAAACTGCCCCCACATGCCCCCATACACACTGCTACCATAGCCCCCATACACACTGCCCCCACAGCCCCCCATACACACTGCCCCCATACCCCCA
>OW240919.1:128599910-128671314 GCA_933207985.1 Pelobates cultripes | reverse complement strand
ACAGTGCTCCCCATACAAACACTGCACCCCATACAAACACTGCATCCCACATACACACAGTGCTCCCCATACAAACACTGCACCCCCCCAAACACACACACACACACCTCCACATAGACACAGTGCTCCCCATACAAACAATGCACCCCACATACACACAGTGCTCCCCATACAAACACTGCACCCCCACACACACTTCTCCACATACACACAGTGCTCCCCATACAAACACTGCACCCCACATACACACAGTGCTCCCCATACAAACACTGCACCCCACACACACACTGCACATACTGCACCCCCACTCACACACAGTGCTCCCCCACACAAACAGTACACCCTCACACACTTCTCCCCCCACACACACTACACCCCCATACACATCTACCCCACACACACACACACACACTGCACCCACATACACACACTTCCCCAACTGCACTCCCATACACACACTGCCACCACTACACCTTCATACACACACTGGCCCCATACACACAGTGCTTCCACTGCACCTCACATATACACACTGCACTCCCATGCACACACTACACCCCTCACACAAACACACAGTGCTCCCACTGCACCCCTCTACACACACTGGCCCACATGCACTGCCTCCCGTACACACACTCTGCACCCCTCACACACTGTCTCCCATACCCACCCTGCATCCTTCACACACTCAGTGCCTCCCATACACACACACACACACACACACACACACACACACACACTGCCTACTCTCACACACACACACACACTACTAGAGGCTCTATCCCCTACTACAGCCCCTATCCTGGCAGACCCCAAGTAAATTGTCAAACTGTTTTTAAACCGTTTGACTATTTACTCTGGGAGGGCGCCACGGCACTCCTGGCAAAATAACCACTACAGAGAGCTGTAGTGGTTACTGTGCCTGGATTGTTTCTTTAAATAATCTATGAGTGCCCCTCCCGAGATGAGACTCTGGATCCGCCAGTGTGTACATCTGTATGTGTGTCAGTATCTGCATGTGTGTCAGTTTTTGATACATATACTGACACACATACAGTTGCACAGACACACTGATACACATGCAGATATACAGACACACACAAACTGCCACACATGCAGATACATAGACAAACAGATACAATCACTGACACACTTACAGATACAGACACACAGATACAAACACTGACACACACGCATATACACAGACACAGTGTATTGGCTGCAGTGCACACACAGACACAAGCTACATCCCCAGACTACACACAGACACGCTACATCACCAGCACACACAGACATATACTACATCCCCAGCACGCACACAGACACATACTACATCCCCAGCACACACACAGACACACACGTAATCGTAGCACACACAGAGTCACACTTCATCCCCAGCACACCCACATGTTTGTTTGTTTTTTTTAGGTGGGGGGGGGGCAACATTTCATACTTGGATCTATGCAGCACAGTGTCTTGGGCCGGCCCTGACAGCATCTACTACATAAACACTGAATCCACTACACAAAAACACACACTGCATCCACTACACACACACTGCCCTCACTGCACATTCTCTATACAGTACACAAAAATAGACACTACATCCACTACACAAACACAGACACTATCCACTACACACAAGGCATCCACTAAACTGGCACTGCATGCACTACCAGGGCTGCCATCAGAAAATTTGGGGCCCCTGACACTGCTCAAGGTCTGGGCCCCCGGTGCCTGCACCGAGTCTGCCCTGCTGCCCCGAGTCCGCCCACAGGATGCAGTGTCTGCAGGGCCGGTGCAAGGATTTTGCCACCCTAGGCAAAAGCAAAGTTTGCCGCCCCCCAATGTGACATCACAATGCCCCACCCATATGATCTGCCATGTTAACTAACACCAGTGCTGCAGTGCCGCCGTGTTTACATTAAAAGGACTGCAGGGATAGGCTAGACACCAGAACCACTACATTAAGCTGCAGTGGTTCTGGGGACTATAGTGTCCCTTTAATGTGAGGTAAATTAGAGATTTGTGCCACGAATAATATACTAGATTGCCTACTTACAACCAGATGAGGATGATGATGGACTCTAGCTGCCGTCTGGCTTCACTGGTTCCGGCTCCGGCATCAGAGCGGTGCGCGAGGGAGCTGAAGAGGAAGCACTCAGCCACGGAGAGTGTTCCCTCGCGCGCGCGCCCGCCGGGTGTCAGCAGGGCCAGCCTCTGGGGGGCCCTGAGGTGACCGGCTGCTGGGCCCCCCAGGAGAAGAGGCTGGCCCAGTGGGTACATACCGGGGTCGCAGGGCCCCCTGCTACCCGGTATGTACACCACTGAATGTGGGGCCCAGACGACCTGAGCAGTCCGGGCCCCCCAGGACCGCCGGGCCCATGACAACCGTTACTGTTGTCATGCCCTGATGGCGGCCCTGTGCACTACACACTGCATCCACTACACAATAACTGCATTAACTATTAACATTGTGTATTCACTACAAATACTGCATCCACTACAAACACTGAATCCACTGCACACACATTGCATCAACCTTCAGACAGAAAAATTTATTCTGACTGAATGTTTTTAAATTCTTTTTGCAGTTTTGGGATATGGCATCCCCAAATATGCCAGCAGCTTCCATCACTCAACAATAAACACTGTGCTTACCTTATCTACTTTTGTCAAAATTATTGTTTTGTGACAAACATGGCTTTTCCATTTCTACACTAATATTTCTGACCCAGTCTTATTTATAGGGGGATGCAGTACAATGCCTAAGATTTCTTTTATCCCCCTCCTAAATTATAGAATGTTTAATGAAATAAAATTACTTATCTGTAAAGAACATCCATTTAAATAATCAAGCAAAAAATTAGTTTTAAAATAATATCAGGTTTTAGAACATAAAGTAACTAAAATTAAAAAACCCCATAAAAGCTAAATTATTTTGTAATTTTTTAAGTGCTGTATCTTTTTCATGCATTTACATGAAAAAGATACAGCACTTAACATTGGGAGTTAATTTCTTTGCAGACTGTCCCTTTAAACCTTTGAAAACTCATGAGCCACTGCAGGTGTTACTGAGTGGCCCTCCCTCTGGGAAATGAGTCTTGATAGCAAATATTCTGTTTTGTCTATTTTTTATTTTATTTAATCCAATGGTTATGTGTAACTTTTATGTACAACAGTCTGCATTTGTCTGAAGGAATTCACTGTCTGAGGGTTTGGATTACCATGTAGAATCCTTCATGAATCAGAAATCTGAAGTTAAAAGGGGTGAGTAACATTTTTCTCTTCTCTAATGTTAAAGGGACAGTGTAGTAACCAAGGCGCGCTAAAATGACCCTTCGAAAACTGTTTATGTGAATTTGGTTCATCCAGTTATACATGTGGCCTGATGTTGCACAGCTTGTGCTATTTTGCTCACATGAAAAGTGAGATTTTTTTAAATTTTTTTTTTTTAAAGTGCATCCAGGGGAAATACAGAGTACCTTTCACATAATGCTTGAAAGCACCATGTGCTAAGCCTGATTAGGAGTTAAATGGATTTGTGAACAGAGGCTGTTTATATCACAACGTTAGGATTTATAGTACCTTACAAGCTAATACCAATCGAACACAAAGTCAAATCCTTTAGGCGTCTTGTATTTAACAAAGCACACTATTCTCTGTCCAATATATATATATATATATATATATATATATATATATATATATATATATATATATATATATATAGTGTATTTGGGCTGAGCTCCTGGGAACCTAAAACATAGGTGTTCCAAATACATTTTATTTCATTGATATTTTAAGGCTTTTTAAAAATTTTTTATTTAGGCAGACTGTCATCTCTAGCTATGACATTGCATCATAAGGTTTTACACACTGAACAGTAAAATGTGGTAAACTGACTTACAAAATTCAAACTACTAGCTAAGTTGTGACACGTTTTCTAAAATGGACTATTTTGGCCTAAATTGCGCAATTCTGCCTTTATTTTGCTACAATGTTCTGTATTTTGCAGCCATGAGTATGAAAAGTGCTGTTTATTTTCCTACAGGAAAAAGCTTTATCTAAACTTGTTATATAATTTCATTACCTTGTAAGGGTGATTGTTGATTTGGTTATCCTTACTGTATGTGCACCCAATTTGTGCTGTAGCATGACTTTTCATTTATTGTTTTAACTAAATTTGTAAATTTGGTCATTCACGAAAAAATCTATTTAGGAGTTCTGTTATTTAGAGGTAGATTCATCTTGACAACTGTCTGTCTAGGCTTCCTAGCCAAAATGTCGCTATAGAGCACCTTGCATAACATTCAGGGTTATTCAATAAATGTAAAGCTGTATTTCCTGGCACTATAGCATCCTTACGCGTGCCCCCCTCCCCACACCAGTAAATAAAGGGTTAAAAACTTTTAATTTACTTACCTTATCCCAGCAGCGATGTCCCTCTGCGCTGGGTCATGGCTCCGCCTCTCTCTGTCCCATGACGAGCGAGAGCTAACACGCATGCGCAGCAAATGCTGCTTACGCATTAGACCTCCCTATATTAAAGCATTGAATCCGTTTGGATTCAGGAAGCGCCTCCAGCGACTGTCTGGTAGACAGTCACTGGAGGCAGACTTAGTGCTGCAATGTAAATATTGCCATTTCTTTGGAACTGCAATGTTTAACTAATAGGAACACTGCACCCAGACCACTTCAATGAGCTGAAGTGGTCTGGGTGCCTACAGTATCTCTTTAACATGAATTCAAAGTGAATTCCAATTGTAAGGCCAAATTTATTCAAACTGAACACATATTTCGTCTATTAGGCTACCTTGGCATACATTTTTAAACTCACTTTGAATTCCCCGCAGTACTCACTTTAGTAAGCAACTGTGATTGTGTATTTGTCATCAGCATTAGTGTGATCCTTAACCCCCCTTCATTGCAGACGATGTGCAATAACTACCCTGATATCAGATCTGCCACACTTCTTCTCATGGAAAGGTTTAAGATTTCCAATTTAATTTTTATATAGTAAAGTCCTTTGAGTATATCCATACACAATCTCCTGTGTAAAATGAAGTGTCTTGTTATAGAAGTATAGGACATTGCATGAGGCTGCTGTGCCATTAACCTTATATGTTTTATTTGTATGCTGGAATGTTATGATTTGTATGTTTTATACATACTGCGCACTACTCCAGGGCAACTGCCAAACCCTATCACAAATTTCACTTCCTCTAACGAAACTGGCTACTCGGGTAGTAAATGTAAACCGGTCTATTTCGGGCAACATGCCCACTTAACATACAAATAGCTGGAATGTTGCCAATTGGATGTACATTTGCTATAGTTTGGAATAGTCTCACAATCCGTAAAGTGTTTTACATTTTACAGGTTATCGGGAACTATTTGTCCCTGGGGCTGTCTTGGTTGTGCTATCCAAAGTGTCTGCTTAATTAGGGGTTGTGGTCCAGCCCTATTTTATTATTATTAATATAATTTTTTTTTTTTTAGAGGCAGGTAGTTGAAACAGATGTTTTGGTTCTCTGCTCATATCACAATAAGCAGACAAACCCAAACTGGAGATCCAGCCAAGGGCAACATCCACAATAAACTTCCAGATGACCCCTGGCTATATTTAGCAGTCCAGATGTTGTCTCTCATAATGGTCTTATAGCCCTGATGCTGGCAAAGCATCATGGGCGATGTAGTCCAAAACATCTGGAGTGCCGAAGGTTGCCGACCCCTGCTATAGACGCTCACAGACATATCAACTTGAGAGGATGAAATGGACTTCCTTTAGACACTAGTATACAAGGGATGACCGCTTCTACAGGAACAAATGTGATACTGATCTTCTAAGCCTATATAATCAAAGTTATTTTATCCAATTAACTGTTATGAGATCACCTCATAGAGACCATCTGATTGGCACAGCAGAGGCCCGATCACTTAAACGGTTACCAGAGCACAATAACTTTAGAAATACAGATTTAAATTCCTGACACTACAGTGTTCTTTTAAGTGTCGGTTACAAGGAGTAGAAAAACATGCCTAATTAGAACTGAATTAAAAACACATCACATATGCTGTTTGCAATGCATTTGTAACAAATATCTCAAAATAGAAAACCTAGGAAAATAACTTAAAGGGACACTGCAGGCACCCAGACCACTTCTGCCCATTGGAGTGGTCTGGGTGCCAACTCCCACTACCCTTAACCCTGCAACAGTAATTATTGCAGTTTTCATAAACTGCAATATTTACCTTGCAGGGTTAACTCCTTCTCTAGTGGCTGTCTACTAGACAGCTACTAGAGGGCACTTCTAGGTTTCTAGCACAGATTTTCTGTGCTATAGCGTCGCTGGACGTCCTCACGCTATATGAAGACCTCCAGTGTTGCTAAAATCCCCATAAGGAAGCATTGAAAGCATTTTTCAATGCTTTCCTATGGGGAGGTCTAATGCGCGTGCACGGCATTGCCACGCATGCGCATTAGGTCTCCGCCTGCGGCCACGCATGCTCAATAGGTTCCCCCCCCCCTCGCCGGATGACGTCGGCGGGGAGGAGTGTGGGCGGACCCTGAACCAGTGCCGAGCAACATCGGCGCTGGATACAGGTAAGTCACTGAATGGGGTTTTAACACTTTCAGCAACTTGAGATGGGGGTGGGAGGGAGAGGGTACCTGCAGTGCCAGGAAAACACTTTGTTTTCCTGGCACTGGAGAGTCCCTTTAATGATACAATATTAAAATTATCCTATGATGTACTTGACTGTTGGAAGATTTTTCCACATGTTTATATCGTGCAAGATGAATTCTATGCTGTTGTTATATCCACTAGAAAGTGTCATTTAGTATGGTACTATCTGCCTTTATATATTTTATTGAATTCTAAGTTCTGTCTACATTTGTTTCTGCTGAAGCTGTGTGCATGGAGGTTATTATTTATTTAATAGTTTTCCCTGCTGATATCTACGCTCTTAAATATAACTTTTTTTTTTTCCTGATCAGTCACCATGGCAGCATTGCACCCACCCTTCTTTTATGAGAATAGGGAGCTAATTACTAAGGCTGTCTAAATGTGAGGGAGGGACTGTCCTGTTTATAGTAACATCGGAGTTTTGTTTCCTGTCGTTTCGACTGCTAGTGGGAGGATCTAGCCTACTGGTGAATGCCATCATGGTGATGAAGAAAACATTTTATTTTTTTTGTACTGTTAATCCTGAGCATCACTTTAAGGTTATAGTGCTGCTCTTGTAATTATAATTACAGTCTTTGTCTCCTGCAGTATGTTAAAAATACATATTTTTTTCTGGTGTGGAAAAAATAAGTAATCAATGAATTGTACTGTACTTAGCATGCACCAAGCATTCATTTAGACACAGATTCCATGGAATACATTTCATATTATGACGGATTATATACATCATTTTGCCACAAACATTACGATCTTTTTTTGTGTTGTTGTTGTTGTTGTTGTAAAAAAGTAACAAAAGAATTGGAAATCAGAATAGCGATGTTGACATTTTATAATTTTTGACCAGCAGGGGGCACCCTGCTTTCATTTGCTAATTTTCCATACATGGCCTGAAACTATTATACTTTATTATACGCAAAGGCAGTGTGATATTTGTATTGTGTTTCCAATGTCCATTTCTTCCACATGGCATGTAGAGGTTGTTTTGCAGGTGTTTTGTCTTTTATTACACATTACACCATACTGGAGTGTTAAGGATGCCCATAAGGTCTTAGGGGCCTGATATAGACTGCAGCAAGATTCTGTAATAATTTTATATGTCAAAGTCCCCTACTAGAATCTGTACGAGGAGCATGAATGCTCACACACACACACACAAACAAAATCGGCCCCTACTTTATATTCATTCTATAATGATCTCTCTGATTGTGTTCAGCTTGAACCATTAAATATCCTAATTGTCATTTATTAAGCCTTTGAACTAAAACTGTGCTTCTCTGATACCTCCCGTAATTTCTGAGAGTCATCTATAAAAGCAGTAATTTTTTTTTTTTTAAATTGCTACTAGAAGACATCCCACTAAGACTGTCAATCAAATAGCCCATAATACTTGGCTCCAGGTTGTCAGTGTCAGTTTTGTCTCTGTTGTGTGTTCATCATGCGCATGCACAATAGAGTAGGCGTTCTTACTCTGCCCCTTGACTAACCATATTAACTCATCCAAGATATGACCACTTAATTTAAATGTGGATCGGGCCTGGGACATGGCTTTATTTGTTTACAACCAGCATATTTATAAAGCATGCCTTTAGTCAGCTGTTTGGGGGATCAAGGGTCTACAGCAGACAGCACCTGCCATTAGCCGTTAACCCAGATGCTTCTCACAAGTCTCGTAAAGGAAGATGATACTGTAACTTTTGAAGAGTGCTTGCTAAGGAGCACAACCAACTGTTACAAACTCAAAGAAACAGGAAAACACAAACATTCACATCCAAAACACATGCAAAATAGAGGGCAGCAAACGTGGCAAGTTTACCAAAGTTATCCTGCAAATGCTATCTAACTTGAGCCCAATCTAACTTTAATCCTAGTGGGTCACACCATTGCCCTAAAACACCTTTACTTAAGTGGGCAGCCTTCATGTTCAACCTTGTTGAATGTCCAGGGGGAACACCTGATACTAAAACACCAGTTCACTATACATTGAACCATGCTGTGTATAAACCGATACCAGTCACTGTATCATTTTCAGCAGTTCCAATCATCCTCTGTGTTGATTGGATTGTTCTTTGGGGTACACTATTTATCCCATAATCATCTGCTGTAGAACAAATTACTGATGCCTACCAAAAGTGGTGCAAGGAAGGACAACCAGTAAACCAGCATCAGGGCATGGATGGCACATGGGGAGCGATGGCTAGCCCGTCTGGTCTGATCGCACAGAAGAGCTACTGTGGCTGAAATTGCTGAAAAACGTGATACTGGCCATGATAAAAAGGTGTCAGAACACAAAGTGCATAACCGTTTTATGCGTATGGGGCTGCATAGTCACAGGCCAGTCAGTGTGTCCATGATGACCCCTGTACACCACTGATGTGTCAGGAATACATGGGGATCCAACATGCAGAGTGGAATAGACTAGTAACATATACCAGACCTTAGAATAGCCGGGATAACGTCACAAGGACAGAGAGTAATCCGGAACAAGCCGAGGTCAGTGGAGCCTGAAATCAGGAACAGTGAGAGTACAAGAGCCGAGTCAAAGGAATAGAAAGGTAGAATAGTCAAACGTTGCCAAAGTCAAAACTAAGAGAAATACACAATAATAATGCACTATTGGGACTATACAGAACCACAACAAGGCAATGACACATGTCCTGAACTCTCCTGATATACTGAGTTCCTTTAATTTGTAGTTACACCCCCAAAACATTGAAATTCAAATGTTTTGGAGTGCTGTGACATCATTAGCGTCATGACGCCTGCACGCTATCGCCATGTCATAAAAAAGGCAGGGCTATCGTGGCCGGCGCAAGAACCGCTAGAAACAAGAGAAGGACCACTGGAAAAGTCTTGCAGGATTGCTTCAGCATGTGGCACAGCCTGTGCCAATGCACAAGGTACCCTGACACGATAGTGCCTTTAATGGGGACATGAGTGCCAAAACTAGACCAAGAAGGCTACCTGGTCTGATAAATCATGTTTTCTTTTAGATTCGGTGGATGGATGGGGCAATTTGTCATTTACCTGGTGAAAAGATGGCAGAAATATATGTACTATGGAAAGAAGGTAGGTCAGCAGAGGCAAGGTTGTCCCATGGATCATGTTCTGCTGGGAAACCTTGGGTCCTGGAATTTATGGGGATGCTTCTTTGACACATACCATCTACCTAGAGATTGTTGCAGACCACGTACATGGCAGTGGCCTCTTTCAGCAGAATCATGCACTCTGCCACACTGCAAACACTATTCAGGAATGGTTTGAAGAACATGACAAAGAGTTTAAGGTATTGCCTTGGCCTCCAAATTCCAAGATCCGATAGGGAATCTGTGGGATATGCTGGATCAACAAATCAGATCCATGGGGGCCCCACATCACAACTTGCAGGACGTAAAGGATCTGCTGCTAAAGTCTTGGTGACCGATACCACGTTCAGAGAGTAAATATATTTTAGTTTTTCTAGGATAGCATCTGAAATGGAAAAATCAATCAATCAATCAATGAATTGATTATTTCTTTGTGTATCTGCCCCTGGCCAAATCAATGAAACAATGCGTGCACGCTCCCTGAAGTAATTCACACCAGACACAGGTTCCAGGTTGTTGAATAACTTGAGGAAAGTTTATTCAGAGGGGACGGCAGGTCCCTTTTTAAAGCAAAATTACATCATAAGCATTGTCAGAGATAACATGGAATAATACATCAATAATTGGTTAGGTCTTAAGTGGTCTTCCTAATGCTCTGCCTACTAAGGGTGATGTCACCGGGACCATGAGGGTCTCCCACGGTTTCCCGGCGCCATCTTGCTGCACAAGGTAGTTAGTCGGTGTTAAAGGGGAGGGGAGGAGGGGTTAGAAGCTTCTAGCAGCCATCTTGATTAGAACATGTGTGCATAATTTTTATGTAATATATTGTGAAATGAGTAAATAGACATTTTTACTAACTAGGAAATATGTGCAGACCTTAATTTCCACAACAGCATCTTTTTAACCAACAGTCTTACAAGAACTATTTATTTTATTAGTTATTGATTACTAGGGTTTGCTTTGGAAATCTATTAGAATCTTCTTTTGAGTCATCACTCCTTGTTACTAGGAAACCACAAATGTGTTTAGGCAATACCCAAATATCTCGAATGTCACCTGCACAAATAAAGCTTGCAAGAAGACATTCAAAACTTTACTGACAAATGTTAACTGTTTGTTATCACTGATGGGATACTTTAATAGTATTCTCTCATTTCACTGCCCTCATCACTTCCCTTGCCTCTACAGCCCAGCTCACTCTCTCTCCTGCCACTGTTCAGCTCTTCCGATTGCCACTTTTACCAACTTATTTTAACACATCTTATCCATCAATCCCTACTCTCTCTGACATGCTGTTCTTTCTCTTGTGTGCCTTTACCTCTTACTTGTCTCCGTTATATTCTGTATGTTAATTACTTGTTATCAAATATCCCCATTTTATAATTGTTGGCGCTAGATAAATGATGGATGATAACTAAAAGGGATGTCTGTCTTGTTTCATACCTCCCAGCAGTCCTACTCCAAGCACTCCACCAGACACCAAAATCACTGCAGTCCCCACATCCAGCGTTACAGCTTGGCTGGGAACTCGCCGTCTCCTACCCACCCTGGACCTATGACAAGGCTTCAGGTTCCAGTGGGTGAACCTCTCTTCCTCCAGAGAGTCAAGTAGGAACAGCTCTTAAAAGAGCTTAGTGATTATAATCCTTGAAGAGTATAGTGATATAGCAATCCCCAGGGTAGATGCAGCCTTTTCCCCCACACAAGAGACAAGACTCTATGTTGAGGGTAAAACAGGAATTCTTTAATGCAAAGCAAGCACTTACAATTTATGCACACATTTAAACCCCCAACAGCCTCATTTACATACAATAGATTACATAGAGCACTATAGTACAAGGAAGGGTGGGGTCAGACAATAGAAAGGGCTGATGGGAGATTGAGGGACAAAGCCAGTTTAAACTAGTCAGTGTCCCTGGGACAACGGCCTGCTGGGGAAACAATCGGACAGGAAAAAGGGGGAGGGGAAGAGGCACATTTTCCCATGGAAGTCACTTTTTAACATGTCTTTTTGAAGGGCCCATAGACTTTGGGCAGCAGTCTGGCAAACAGGCCACTCCAAAAACCAGTGGCAAGGTCATTTTCATCACACCTCTCTTTGTCCATTTGAAATGTCGGGAGATATGTTGCCCTTTGTAAAGATTTTGGCTGAAATACATGAGGCTCTTGGGCTTTTCTTCTGTTGCAAAGTGAAGCTAGGTGCAGTTGTATTGACCAGGCTACATAGGAAATGCCAATTCTAAGCTCTTGGGAAAAATCTTCGGGGATTATCCACAAAACTGTGATTTGGTGATTTCAAAATACATTTTATATTCTAGGCCAAAATAGGCGTGCCGCCAACGGAGCCAGGGAACAATTTCCAACCAGACCAGCTGTACCCCAGGGACCCTTGCCCTGAACCTGTTGATATCCTGCTTCATCCGCTTAACCGAGAGACACTGAGGGATAAGCCCGAGGTCATTACCACCAGCATGTCCGGTCTTCTACCCCCCGCCACCATCCTGTACACCTCACTGCAAACCTCCTGCCACCCGTAGCCCCTGTAGCCAAACCCTCAAACATTGTTTGTTTCTAATCACATACAAAACTGTGGGGCGCTGCTCCAAATGGCCCCATAGACAAACCTCCACTGCATGTCATACACCATTGTATTTTCACAGTGAATATACACATTCACACAAAGTCTCAGATTAATTATTTAAACCCAAATGATATTTCTCTGCAATTTCTGCATTCTGAAAAGGCAAGATCCTGCAATACTGAACTTGTTTGGTCTGCAACTCCACATCGATCCTTGCAGAGATGAGCACTGTGCTCAAAAGAACAAAGTATAATTGGGATCACTGTTATATAAAGATTTTTCTATTGAAGCTCCAGGAGCTCTCTTTATCATTAGTCTGTTGTGAATGGAAATGTCAGAACAAGACAGGATAAAGAGACCTTCTGTTGCTGATTGAGGAACATTCAGGAGGTCAGTTAATGACAAAAGCAGACACCTTGGCTTGCAAGATGAGATACATGGATCACTGTCTTCACTGACTGCCGAACAGCTGGCGAGCTGTGCACTAATGCAATTCCATATATTTAATGACGTAAACACCGCAGGCTCTAACAGAAGATTACCATTACTGTGGAAGTTTACAAGCTTTGGGAAGTTTTTAAAAATAAATAAACATTTGTTGAAATGACAAATTTAGTACAATCGACTCAACGTGATGAGTTTTCTACCCCTGGATTAAACTACATTTGTCTAGTTCTGTTCTTGGCTGTTTCACTCCTGAAAAATGTAAATTATGATCAGAATGTTGTTGAATCATGATTCAAAACACCCTAACTAGGCAGTTTGCAAACCTCAAATATAAATCACATCACATGGCCCCAGTGTGAAAATTGCCCTAGCTTTGCCCATGTATCTTCCCTCTAGCCGCCGCCCCTCCATGTGTATTATACATAGGCGTGCGCAGCCTATTGCATTAGGGTGTGCACCCTAAAGCACAAGCACACGCCGTGTGTATGTATGTATATGTGTGTGTGTATGTATGTGTGTGTGTGTATGTGTGTATATATATATATATATATATATATATATATATATATATATATAATATACACACACTGCTGTGTGTGTGTGTGTGTGACGTTGCCGGTAGTGTGCTATGTGGGTGAGGGTGCTGTTAATGTACTGGTAGTGTGCTGTGAGGGTGCTGTTTGTGAGGGTGCTGTTTGTGTGTGTTTGTGAGGGTGCTGTTTGTGTTTGTTTGTGAGGGTGCTGTGTGTGTGTGTGGGTGCTGTATGTCTGTGGGTGCTGTATGTGTGTTGGTGCTGTATGTATGTGTGTGTGTTGTATGTGTGTGGGTGATTGTGGGGGTGGAGGTGGGGGTACATTACTTGATATCCCCCCTCCCTTCTTACCTTTTGTAGGGAGGGGGGATCCTTGTTGCTGCTGCTTTCCCTGGTGGTCCTGTGGAGAGTGAACTCTAGCCCCTGTGGGGCTAGAGTTCACTCTTGCGAGATTTGAGCGTTGCCGTGGCAACGTTCATATCTCGCGAGAGGAACCCGGTGGAGCTGCCGGCAATAGCTCCCCGGGTCCTCTCCTGCCTCTCTCCCTGCCTGTGGGTCGGTGGGCAGGGAGGCTGAGAGCAGAGCCAGCGCTCGGATAGCGCCAGCTCTGCATGAGCCAACAGGGGAGATCCTGAGATCTCCCCTCCCGGTCTCAATATACATAGGCGTGCCGCGGGGATTAGGGTGTGCCCAGGCACATCCGGCACACCCCGTGCGCACACCTATGGTATTATATAACACATACATATACATACACGGACACACATGCTTATATGCAGACACACAGTATGACACACATTCTGAAGAACACTTCTACAGATACAAACACTGACACATGCGGATACACATATAGGCACACAAGCAGATACACAGACACACTTAATGAAAAAATTCAGATACACAGAATGACACTCATACGATACAGTGACACAAATACAAAAACGTAGGGGCACAAACTGACACACGCAGACAGATACATGTACAGACCTACAGATACACAGAACACACATACAGACAGATACAGATGTAGATACACAGACTCACTTAATGACAAACATTCAGATACACAGAATGACACTCCTACAGATACAAACCATGATACACATGCTGATACACATACAGATACCCGTACAGATAAACAGATACATATACACACATGCAGACAAACAGATACACAGACAAAGAGCTACACATACAGACACACATGCAGACAAAGAGATACACATACAGACACATATGCAGACAAACAGATATACATGCAGACACACACACACATACAGACACACAGATACTCCTACAGACAAACAGATATACATACACACATGCAGACAAACAGATACACATGCAGACACAAATGCAAAGAAAAATATACACATACAGACACACATGCAGATATTCAGACACACAAACTGTACATAAATGTAGCCACCCTCCTATTTCCTATCTTTGAGGTGCAGGACGGTGACTTCCCTGGGGTCCTACTCGGACCCCTCCCCTCCTTCTCCGGTGCTCTACTCCCGTACAGCTTTGTTAGCTGGAAGAAAGCTGCGGCTTCCTACTTGCTCTCGTGTCATCAGTGGAGCGCTGACCGGGCCCCAGGAAATACATTGCCATTGGGTGGTCCTAAGAGCATGGCCCCTCAACGTGGCCCCCGGCAGTAGCTCCGCACAGACGGGGGCTGCACCACATGGCCGACAGGCACCCCTGGAGTGCGGCTGCGACTGCGGTATGTCCACTGCTGGAGAATCTTGTGAGATCTTCTACAGACCTCCATTTTATACTCTAATGCCTGAGCTTGAGTCAACCGGTGATAAGGATCCTGGTGGCTTCATCTGAAGATGAAGCCAAAGAGGAACATGACAATGCAGAGTAAAAAGATTTTTAGATAAATATGTATGTATTTTCTCCCTCTCCACCACAAGCAAAGCCAAAGTTTGCACTTTACATTCTTCACTAAACTCAATTAAAAAAACTTCCTAATGTAGAAGCGTAAAGAAAGTTCAATAAATTAGAGGTTAAACATTTCGGAAATACAATGGAGCTTGTTCACGAAACATATATGAAGCCATGTGGTAGATATTAAAGTATTGAAACTTTTGTTATGGAAGGGAAGAGGGACTGAAAAAGAGTTGGAGGTGTAGGAAAGAAACGTCAAGGGGGACTAAGAATAAGGTTTCTCGTCTCATATTGCCACAATTGTATTTAAGCAAATGGTGAATAAAAGAAGACAAGGGCAAAGAGCGCATCGCTGATGGTTGTGATGAAGAAGCAAACTGAAGCACAACAAAACCACACTAACCGTTTTAAAGCAACATACAGTTTAATGGTTATGCTGCCAATGTCTATAGGCACAATCCCAAACTCTCTCTTCAGCTGAGTTTGGGATAGACAAAACAACAGAAATCTCCCAAACCCAATCCTCTGGAATTATAACAGTTAAAACTAAATAAAGCCTTTTCTATGGCTAATAACGCTCTTCGTATAAAGCAATAATGCACACGCACACCATTATTGTCATGTTCACCACACAGGAAGGATCTTTTCAACCTTAAGAGAATTAAATATTAATGAACAGCCAGTGATGCAGGAAGATGGAACAATAGGGATCTCAGCATGCGTACAGAAGGGATAAATTTAGAAAAGCATCACAAATACACAAATTACCTGCCGTTAAGGCATATACAGACAGCGCGTTGAGCAAGGTGGGAGCAGACGTATGGAGCATGCCTAATTGCGGCTGAGCTTAAAATATATTTAGCTAAGATATGTGTGCATCACCACATGTGGAAGCTGAAATTATTTTTCGGCAAACAAGAAAAATTTTATTTTCTCCCCCAGCCCCCTCCATTTATTTATTTATTTATTTATTTATTTATTTTTGGACCATAAGCTGATATAATTCAGTTTATGCATTTTTTGTAATTATTATTAACTGAAGGAACTTTGGAATTAGAGCATTAAACAGAATGCATAAAACCTAGAAACAAATTTAAAACCAGAAATATCTTTAAAGATTGATGGATGCTCTAGATGGGTCATTTCTGTCTGTCAGTGAAGTCCATGGCATATTGATTAATGTCCCTTTTAGCATCGGTTTAATTGAAAATGACAATGTTGACAACAATTAAAATCCACAGACTATTTCTAGGAGCTGGGGGACAGTTCCATGTTTAAAATATTAATGCGCAGATGCTACCCCCACCTTCTGCTGTAAAACCCGTGGGAGGATCTGGTGCTCAAACTGTGTGTACCAGACGGACCAAATATGCATTGTTCTCTATGCGTGAAATTAGTGATTGTTTTGCTATGTGTGTGGATATATAGATATATATTTTTTAATTTATATTCTCTCTTTAATTAATTGGATATATGTTTAACTGGTTTTAAAGTTTCTAGACACGAGGTTATGTTTATTTAAGGCAGAACTGGAGCTATAGTACAAACAAAGAGCTAAGATACAGAATGATCACCACAGCATTTTACTACACTATTGGGGTTCTCTTTTGCTTTTTTGTTCTTTTCGTTTCATATTGTATTTAAGCTTTTGAAGACACCGGAGATCCATATATCAATCAATGGAATCATTTCACTGGATGCTATTAATATTTGAGCATATATGATGCTCTGTTAAATGTGAGAGGCCATTTTTCTCTCACACATTTTTATTCTCTGATTTCCAACACACTAGTCTTTTGGAATCTCTTCCTGTTTTGTCTTTGCCATATACACCATACTGAAGAATGATACATGTAATGATCAAGAACATATTTGAGCATTTGGACTTTTTACTATACATCTTGCTTTGATAGTCATAACCTAGTGGGGTATTTTTTTTTTAGATTTTTTTTTTAATCTGATATTTGCCTTGCTAAATATGCAATTTCCAAGGTTATTCACTAAAGTGGAAATTGTCAAGAATTCAAACAGAATTTACAATTTTAGGCTAACCTAGCTAAACTGGAAATATAGCAAATTCATTTTTTTATTTTTTTTCAAGTTTCATATTTTGGCCTAAAATTTCATCTGAATTCTTGACGTTTACAATCGGTTAGTTTTTATATGTTAAATTATACTCTAATCTATAGGGTTAGTGTGCCATCTCTGTGCTTACCGTGATCCTTCACATTCTAGTTCACTCAACGTAACTTCTCCACCCCCTTCCCAAATGCATTGAATACATCCTTTTATTACAGAGCTTAAATGTGACATGTTTAGATACAAACTCACTTACAGCACCACCATTTCCTCAGCTTTTCCTTGGTTAGAGTTTGTCCCTGACCCCCAGCAGGGCAAACCTCCATTACTCTGACATGTTGGCTTCATTGCTAGTATACTAGTGTCAGAAAGGAGTTCCTATACTCCCTAACCAGATCTAGCAGTGTCCGCTAGGGAGTAACAACAGGAACCATAGTTCATGCACTGTGGTTACTATTCTTGGAGAGAAGGAGACCCACCAATAGTAGGTCTTCCCAGCTCTCTCTGTCAGTCTGTATGTTGTCAAATTACTGGTAGTCTATGCTGAAGAATTGATTGACCGGTAAGATAAAGACCAATTTTAGAGCTAAGGCTGCTTGACTGCTATTACAACACCAGATTCAATGAGGGGGGCTCCATGAAACCCATGTGGAAACTATGGATGAATTAAAGACCATCCTCTATGCCAGGGGTAGGGAACCTTCAGCCCTCCAGTTGTTGTGGACTACATTACCATAATGTTCTTTGCAGCCATAATGCTGGCAAAACATCAGGGGAGATGTTAGTCCACAACATCTGAAATGCTGCAAGTTGTGTACACCTGCTCTACACTAACTGCAAAACGGCTAATTATACAATATTTGCAAATGCATGGGTCATAGTAGTCCCACTAGTGATAGGCACATTCTGGGCTGAAACTTCAAGCTGGGTGTTTAACTTCAGCAGATGTGGGACATGTGAGATCTTTGTCCACAAGAGTGCAGATTTAGGAACAACTAAAAAATACTGCACAGAACCCCAATATACACTCTATAGACAAAAGTATTGGGACACCTGACCATTACACCCACAGGAACTTGTATGACATTCCATTCTACATACATAGACATTCATATGTAATAACAAAGGTGTTAAATAGGGTTCAGGTCGGGGCTTTGTGGGGGCCAGTCAAGTTTATCCACAACAAACTCATGTACCTAATCGCTCCATGACTTTCCGTGGTCTTCCGCTTTTTGGCTGTTCCCAAATGCTTCCACTTTCCAATAAAAACTCTTACAGTTGACCGTGTAACATTTAGCAGAGATGAATTTTCACAAACTGATTTATTGCAAAGGTGGCATTTTATCACAGTACTATGCTTTAATTCACTGAGCTCTTCAGAACGACCCATTTGTTTGAAAAATGTTTGTAAATACAGACTGATAATTAAGAGGTATGTCCCGATACTTTTGTCCATATAGTGTGTGTGTATATAATAACGCTTTTAAATACATAACTATTATGGCAGCATACATGGGAGTTTTGGAATATTTGGCCTCTGGGCACAGGGGCTAGATTCACCCCTCTATCCCTGAAAGAGTTAAGCGTGCACACAGTAATGTGTGCTTTAGCCCCCTGAAGACTACCACTTGCTGTTAAACAAGCAGCAGTAAACACCGCAGATGTGCACTTTATTGGAGTAATCAATGCTTTCTCACACAAATGTGGAAATAGGCTCATAGAGAAGCTAAATAGGTACTAAAAAAACTGTCTCCGGTGCCTAATCTGTGTCAGATGGCTGTCTCCTTTCAGTGGCTTTCAGTATTTTACAACAGCCATGCAATGCCACTCTAGAACCAAGTATTGCCAATCCACAGCTCTGTGATGACAGACAACCGCCAGGCTGGCAATATATCCACATTTAGGGAATGCTATAAGCAAATAGTCCATTATTGTTTAAAAATGTTTATACTCTTATAAAAAAGATTGAGGGCTTGTTGGACCATGATTTGTCTCTAAATCTCTGTATGTGGACATGCATGTCCCAGATATGTATACCTGTATATTTCATATGTTGTGATATGGACTGAAGAGAAGAATTTTATACAAGGTAAAAAGCTTTCTGGTTCTTTCGAAACACTTTGACAGAGAAAAGTGTAGTAGTAGTAGTAGTATTTAGTTTATGTAGCCGTTTGCACCGGACGAACTGCTGTACTACAAAAAAAATAAAAATAAATAAATTGTCCAAATTGGGAAGGCCACTTGGACAGCCGAAACAGCAGCAAGAAAATGCTGGCTATGACTGTGCTGACATACAAACTACTACAATATTGCCTGGCCTAATGATTTTTTTTTTATTTGCAATGATAACAGAGTTGACAAAATTGGATTATTGTATATCTGGGTGGGGGAAAAAAAGCAAAGGATTTGAGAAAATTGATTAATTGTAATCTATTTTTTATTTATTTTTAAATCCAAAATGAAAGGAAAGTCAATGAGCAATTTACCACCCATTTACCCTATCCACCCTGACAAGAACGAAGCTGAACCACACATCCAATCTGTAACATTAGACACCATCCTTCAATTTAAAAATGGGCAATTGATTCCCCGTTTACCTGTTTCACCTTTTCCCTCACTTTTTGCTTTCATTTGTTTAAAGAAACCCTGCTTTTAAATTAAATTACTCCTGCTGTAGCAGCTCTCACCCTCCCCTTTTTAAAAAAAAGATGTCCTCATTGTAGTGATGTCATTCTGCTTACGGTTCCTTTTTAAGTTTGCAAATGCAGTTGGTTATTATTATTATTATTATTGGTATTTATATAGCACCAACTAATTCCTCTGCGCTTTACAATATTATGAAAGGGGGAGAATTTACAATAAATGAGACAATTGCACAGGAACAAAAATAGATGAGGACCCTGCTCAAATGAGCTTACAGTGTAGAGGAGGTGGGTTGGAGGTGATGAAAGGACAGTGAAAGATAGTCAATCACGTTACAGATGGAATGTGTGGTAAAGCTTTGTTCTTCTCAGGGTGGGTAGGGTGAGTGGGTCTGTAACTTTACAGTCAGGGCAAGCCTTAGGCCATTAGGCACCCTGTATAAAAATATGCATCTAGGCCCATGTGTGAATGCAGGTAAATACTTCTACAGAGTACCAAAGTTAGCTGCCTAGAGTTATACACATACACGGTCAAATATAGCTGCAGGCACATAGTCGCAGACACACACACACACTTAGAGGCAGACAGTCAGATACACAGTTACAGACAGTCACACACACAGATCATTACAGGCAGACAGTCACACAAACATTCACACAGTTACACAGTCACACACACCAATACAGGCAGACAGACTCACACAACGATACAGGCAGACACACACAGTTACAGGAACATGCATACACACAGCTGCAGGAAGTGACACGCACACAGTTACAGTCAAGCAGTGACAAACAGAGGCAGTCACACACTGTTACAGGCAGTAGCCCACAATATTACAACCAGTCACACACATTTACAGGCACACACACACTTTAACAAATGTGAGGAAGGCTGAACTTGGACACATGTCTCTTTTCAGCCTATGTAACTTACAGACAAACACACAGTTACAGACAGTCACACACAGTTACGTACAGACACACACATACACACCATTACATACAAACACACACCGTTACAGTCACACACATGTAGTCACACACCGTTCCAGGCAGTCTCTCACACACATACAATTACATACAGTCACAAATACGGTTACAGTCACACACACAGGCAGACATACATACACACACACACACACACACTTACATCTTTCTATTATAGGCTGGAGTGAGGAGGGAAGACACTGCAGTTACCTGGTAGTTGAGGAAGTAGGGCTCCTTCCTGCTGCCCACGTAGGTTACGGGCACCCTCTGTACAGCAGTAGGTTTTTTTGGGTTTTTTTTATAGTCCCAGGTGGAGAATAATTAAATTATTCTCCACCTGTAGTATAGGGGTGCTCTATGCACACCCTCACTCTTGTCACCTGGGGCATGTGCAAGCTATGTCGGCAGCATGGCGCCCTGTGATGCCGCACAGCTTGCACACCCGTAAAGTCGTCCCTGTTTACAGTACCCACTCACTTTTTCCTTTGAGTAAGAAGTGACCTGTCCCTCAGAATGAGGGGTGAAAAGCAGTTTGTGCCCTGTCAGCTTCTCCCAACTGCGTCTGCGGAGGTAACAGGCACCAAGCAGGCAGGGCAAAACCAGTTCAATAAAAGGCATTTGAAAAAAAGTGAGAATAGGTGTAATAAAATTTTACTTTTTTAAGGTGGTTAAATAAAGGGATGGCCACTCACCCCACTATCATCACCTCCACGTTTTTAAAATATATATTTTTTTTTTCTCTGCAGTGTTACCAAAAAAAAAAAAAAGCCACACTGTAAAACATTACTATATCAGTTAATTTAAATTGGATGTAAGTGGCACGGACAGTAGCAGTTACACAAGAGGGAGTTTAATATATTTTTCTATTTTTATTTTACCATACGATGAGGTGTATAACTCTCCTGTACAACCTGCCTCTGCCAACTACAGCACTATCATCACCACCTCCTGCTCTGCCTAAAGGGAGGGGGGGGTGTGTGGTGGTGGTGGTAGTAGTAGTGTTAGAGGTTGACCTAGTGGTAGTTTATGACAACTGTGCAAAATGAGATGCAGTACCCTTAGACTTGCTGCCTGCCCCAGTACTTTCTTGTTCTGCTTCTTCTACATAATTTTGTACTTTGCAAGTCGGCCATCTTAGAGGCACTTGGTGATCCCAAACGTTGCTTTGTTGGCACATTACCTTCAATCCTTTGCCTTGCATCTGCTGAAGTTGCAGGTGAATTTGCATTGGTGGCAGTGGAAGGTGTCACAACCCTAGTCTGTATACTTGCACTTAGTTGATTTAATGCTCATGGAAAGCATGGAATTCTGGTACTGTTTATGTTTATTATGGTGGTATTGGTGGTGGTAGTTGTGGTGCTGGTGATTGTAACATTGACAGTGATTGAGCAACTTCTGTTAGTGGTAGCAGGTGCAGCTGGTGTTTTTAACTGTTTTATGTAAACATAAATATACACACCTTTGCTGGTTTATGATCCGAGATGAATCTTAAACACTAGCAGGGACATCTTCCTCTTTAAGAATCCTAAACATCACTAGATTTAATATCCATAATTACCCTATATAGCCTTAGACAACAGCCTCTCAGTTACCATGATGAATTGTGAAAGTTCTATACCAACTGATCTAAATTTTAGCATGGATGCACTCGAATCAACCCTGGATCTGGAAATTTAAGTGAAAAGACAGGACTTCTTCCAATTTTCATGGCTGTGTCTCATTATATAGCATAACTGAATTATTATGGACTGAATATATCCTTTCTTTGTCAGCCGACATCATTGTTCAGATGGAGAACATAGGGACAGCTGGACTTAAAGCCAATGAACCAAGGACATGCTTATCCCTTTGAAATTTAAATAATATTTCCATATTAATAGCTCCTTCCCTGTCTTTGGAGTTTGCCAAATCGTTTGATCTAGAACATTGCTATTATCCTTTATTTCCCTCAAGTATAATAGATGTTTATGTAAATCAGAGCGTACAGAACAGGCCGATAAGATTACAGTTATATATGAAATGTATGCTTCCAGCTGGCATTTTTGGATGATCCCTCGGTAGTCTTAAAAATTAAATAAATCAAATTATTAAAGCTGCGTTAGTCTGATGGATCCAGACATGGATCATGAACTATTCTGCGATGGAATGTACCGTCAGAGGCCATTTCTTTGTTTATCCTGCTGTGTACATAAGCCATTGAGGAGGGCTTTTCAGTTATGTGACATGCCAGAAAACGAAGGATGAGCTGTCAGCAATCTCGATGTTTTAAAACAAATTTGTGTATTCTAACAAGAGGGATATTCATAATTCTTAATAAAAACATGATTATGTGCGAACAATTTAAAGATTACATAAAGAAAATAAGCAAAATTTATTAAAAGGGAAAAACTTTTTTTTTTTTTTTGAAACTTAAAGGGACATTTCAAACAACCTAACTACTATAGTGTATTGTAGTCTTCTGGCACTGTCTCTGCAGTTTTCTCTTTTACATTCCTCTGACATTTAAGTGCCTCAAGCACTTAACTCCACCCTCTTACCTAGTGAAGTCATTTTAGGAAGCAAAGCATCCAAGTTCTTGTAAGGTGTGATTACACACTGTGATTAAAGGAACACTATAGTCACCTAAATTACTTTAGCTAAATAAAGCAGTTTTAGTGTATAGATCATTCCCCTGCAATTTTACTGCTCAATTCACTGTCATTTAGGAGTTAAATCACTTTGTTTCTGTTTATGCAGCCCTAGCCACACCTCCCCTGGCTATGATTGACAGAGCCTGCATGGAAAAAAAAAACTGGTTTCACTTTTAAACAGCTGTAATTTACCTTAAATAATTGTATCTCAATCTCTAAATTGAACTTTAATCACATACAGAAGGCTCTTCCAGGGTCTAGCAAGCTATTAACATAGCAGGGGATAAGAAAATCTTAATTAAACAGAACTTGCAATAAAGAAAGCCTAAATAGGGCTCTCTTTACAGGAAGTGTTTATGGAAGGCTGTGCAAGTCACATGCAGGGAGGTGTGACTATAGGGTTCATAAACAAAGGGATTTAACTCCTAAATGGCAAAGGATTGAGCAGTGAAGCTGCAGGAGCATGTTCTATACACCAAAACTGCTTCATTAAGCTAAAGTTGTTCAGGTGACTATAGTGTCCCTTTAAGATGCATAATCTATACATGTGGATGGGCCAAGTCCACACTGTCTGCAGAGCAACCATCAGAAGGTGTGTGAAACTGAACAATAACATCTCATATTGATGTTATGGAGTCTACATTTCTGGTTAAGCTTAGTCCTTTATTCCCACTGTTATACCTCTAACATTTCAAATGGGCAAAGAGGGACAATTTTTAATTTTGAAGAGTGTGGGTGTGGTCAGCGGCGGGTCTGTTTTCAGAAATTCTAGGCAATGTATGAAATGAAAATTTAATTTAGTACATGAACAATGTATCTTATTCAATCAGTGATTTCTAAACTCATTTATTCTAGGGTCAGTGTAGAACCCGCTTTAGGGGGGGTCTGCCTTGACGTTGGCAGACGGGCATTCCCTCCAATGGCCAATGGAGCAACTAATGACCTCCATTTGTCTAAATATACATAGGGATTAAGGAGAGAGCGCAGGTAACTTTTTCTTTTCTTTGGTTTTTAGAATATATCATAAGACAAAGTAAGGACTATGTTGTCTCATGGTAAATCCCCATATCAATGGAGACTCCAGTGATCTTGCAGGGTCCGCCATAAACTTTGGTGTTATGCTCTTGTGCATGGATGAGAGTACAAGTACTGATGTGGCTTCTGGAAGATGAAGTGCCAGCAGCTGAAGAAAAGAAGATGGTTGCACCCACGGCAGTGGCGTACATACCGGGGTCAAGGCTGCCACCAGGGGGCCCGGCCGCCCTACGACCCGTTATGTACGCCAGTGTGGCCAGCCTCTTCTCCTGGGGGCCCAGGAGCCGGCCACCCCAGGGCCCCATGAGGCTGGCCCTGGTGTCACCCGGCGGACACGCGAGGGAGCACTCTCCCCTTAGTGCTCCCTCTTCAGCTCCCCCCGGCCACCCAGCAACACCACTGGAGCCCAGGGAATCCCCTCAGCACTCCCAAAATGTTAAAAAAAACATCTGTGTTAGTGTGTGTGTTAGTGTTAGATTGTGTGTGTGTGTGTTAGTGTCAGATTGTTAGTGTTAGCGTGTGTGTTAGAGTGTGTTAGTGTTAGAGTGTGTGCGTTAGTTTTTGTGTCAGTGTGTGTGTTAGTTTGTGTGCGTCTGTTAGTGAGTCTGTTTGGTGTCAGTGAGTGTGTGTTTTGTAAGTGAGTGTGTATGTGTCTGTCAGTGAGTGTGTATGTATGTCTGTCACTGAGTGTGTCTGTCAGTAAATGTGTGTGTCTGTTTGTGAGAGTGTGTGTGTGTGTCTTCAGCACTTACCTTTCTCCAGTGCCGGACTCCCTTGGCACTGGGGATCCCTCCACCCCGATCCGCCTTTCAGCTCCGAATGCGCATGCGCAGCAAGAGCCGTGCACGCATTCAAACCGCCCATAGGAAAGCATTACTCAATGCTTTCCTATGGACATTCAGCGTCTTTTCACAGTTAGAATCGTGGAAGCTCCTCTAACTGCTGTCAATGAGACAGCCACTAGAGGCTGGATTAATCCTCAGTGAAACATAGAAGTTTCTCTGAAACTGCTATGTTTTCAGCTACAGGGTTAAAACTAGAGGGACCTGGCACCCAGACCACTTCATTGAGCTGATGTGATCTGGGTGTCTGTAGTGGTCCTTTAAGTGTATGTGGCATACGTACCGCGGTCGCAGGGGTCGCAACCCTGCGACCCCTGCTACCAGGTGCCCGTCGCCATGTGTTGCGGCCCCCGGCCTGCGCAGAGTAAGCACCGGTGCCCCATGGGTTGTGTGTACGCCACAGACCCACGCTACACAGATTCAAGTAAGTATAACTTCTATGGCATTCCTGAGCTGTTGCACCCCAAGAGGCGATGTCACCAACAAAGGTCTTTGTAAAATAAGAGCTGCTTTAAGTAACATAAATTAAAGGACCACTCTAGGCACCCAGACCACTTCAGCTTAATGAAGTGGTCTGGGTGCCAGGTCCCTCTAGGATTAACCCTTTTATTTTTTTTATTTTTTTTATAAAAGGATTAATCCAGCCTCCAAATCCTCTAGTGGCTGTCTCATTGACAGCCGCTAGAGGCGCTTGCGTGAAAATCACAGTGAGAACACGCAAGCGTCCATAGGAAAGCATTGTAAATGCTTTCCTATGAGACCGGCTGAATGCGCGCGCATTCAGCCGAAGGGGAGGAGAGGAGGAGGAGAGCTCCCCGCCCGGCGCTGGAAAAAAGGTAAGTTTTAACCCTTTCCTCTCCCCAGAGCCGGGCGGGAGGGGGACCCTGAGAGTGGGGGCACCCTTAGGGCACTATAGTGCCAGGAAAACAAGTATGTTTTCCTGGCACTATAGTGGTCCTTTAACTTCACATTGTCTGTCAAATACCATGCATTTGAGCAGAGGGGAGAGAGGAGTAACCTAAATTGATACTGAAGCAGCTGTAACAATGTCAAAACCCTGAATAATAAGAATGTCAAAACCCTGAAGGAAATAAGCCAATTTAAGTATAACAAATGGTGATGAACTGTGACCTTGAGCATCAGGTTAAAAGCACAGGGTTAGCTTCTGTAATTATTACTTATGGTTAATGATTTCATATGTGTACTTAAATTGTCACTGCAGATCCCTAAAGCACCTGAGTGCTGGAGTGCTTTATGTGTTAAAAAAATGTGTCCTCTCGTTTTCATTTTAGGAAAAGGTTTCAATAGAAATTGGCACTTTTATAAATTACTTTTTACACACTCCAGGCTGTCAATCAGAAAAACTGGTTCTGTTACTTCCTGATTTGTTTAGCTTAGTGTAGCTAAACTCATGACCGGTGTATCGTCACCATATGGGGATTCGGAACCTTGGACAAACCCCCCACATACCTTTATATACTTATACCAATAAAACATGGACACTCTGGTGTATGGGTAAAATTGTCCAAGCTTTATTAAATAGTAATAACTTAACATAGAAACTTTTGGTCATTGCCCTATAACCTAACATAGAAACTTTTGGTCATTGCCCGCCTTCACTTCCATATCCTTCCGTTAGGTATAAGAGGCAATGACCCCACTATAATTATATATATATATAACCTTATACCAACATAAACATCACTTAAAGTGCCAACAATTTATTATAAATTAACCATGGTAGGGGTATACCCGGATACCCCTACCCCACCAGGTTCTGAGTCACCAACAGGACTCGAAACCTACCAAACATATCAATAACCATTTACATAACCTTCCTAATTGGGAGCCTATTTCCTCTCCTTCAGCTCCCTATCCTGCCATGAGCTCAGACCTTGAACCCTTAAGCCGTCTGAGCTCCCCCACCCCTAAGAAACAGCACTTTCTGCAGCCCTTCCTGCCAACCCAGGTTTAGGAGGTTCCACCCTACTGCGGAGAGGTGAACTCCATCCGAGTGATAGTAACTGGGCAGCCCTTCCTCCAACTCCCAATCTCTCACTACCATGCTCCCCACTTTCCTTACAAAACTAGCCATCAGGCTATTTACCTTCCAACGGCAGCGATCGATAGCCAATGGGTCGGTTGCATGCCACCACTCATATCTGGGCACCATCCATTTTACCAGCTGACGCTGTGGTATCAGGCCAAAATGGGCCCCCCCCCATGTGGAGAACTAGAAAATCCATCCTAACCTCCCCCCCGCCACCATGCGAAACACAACATTGCATACATCCCCCCAACAAAATCCCCTATAAATAAACCATCGCAGTGCTAACTGGTCCTTCGGAAAGCCCAACTGCTGCCCCTGAACTCGAGCTGCAGCTCTCCTCTCGGCCCAGAATACGAATGAATGCCCGACGATCCAGGCAACTTATCCGAGGGAAATAAACAGAAACATCACCACCAACTCCCACCACTCCCAAGTTCCCTCCACCCCATCTCAATCCAACATACCTAAGTTCACGTATGAGCGGAACCTGACCGATTCCCACCTCCCAATCCGCTTGACCATAGCCTCCCCCAAGCCCAACCGCGTGGCTTCCGTAGCTGACCTGGTGCGAAAGGAATGAGTCCCAAATTGTCCAGCTTGTAACCCCAACTTCGCCAGTCCCAACCGAAAAACCTTGGCAAACTGGAAGCGAGACAGGGAGCCATCGGCATGCACCAGCAAGGACCCCCCCCCTCCCAACCGCGGGCCTCCTAGCCATGTACCGCGACACCACGGTCATGGGGCATAACGCCAAGTCCGGCAGGAACCCAGTGTCACATCATTACCAACGCCCCGGACATTGGTCTTGGTCCAAGCCAGGTCAATTCCCCGGAACGCGCCAAAGAAGTCCGGGAGAAATGCCACACTAAACAGCAGCCCTTCAAACTTGACAAAACATACTTTGGGCAATACCCCCACAAGGCCCCTTAACATCTTCACAGACACAGGCCTCCGAGCATCAGGCACTCTGGTACCCCTTAAGTGCCTGGCTAATCATAAAATTCTTCATAAGAGATTCCCACCCGTGTAACTTAAACCAGAACGCCAGGGCCGCCATATTCCTATCTACCACTGCCAGGGACGGATACCCAGCAAGCAATTACGTAAACCAGGGCAATGCGTCCATTCGTGCCTCCTCCTCCAAGGCTTGATCTAACCCAGCCCACAAGCTTTCCCATGCTATCCAGACTTTACTGTAGGCAGCCCATGTACCAGCCACCACTGAGGCTCTCGTATCCCCCAAGCAGGACGCTCCAAGCTGCCACATCTCGTTCAGCATGCCTGCCCTACCTCCTGTGCTTCAGGCGGAACCATCCGAAACCGGAGCCACTGCAAACGAGATAAAGTGTCAGGTAGTACGTTCAAATACCCTGGCACATGCCTCATGCAGAAAACCACACTAAGTGACATGCAGAGCAAAACAAAGCGCCACAACAAACATACCACCGGCTTAGATGACGCTGACAGATTGTTAACCACGTGTGCCACCGCCATGTTATCCGAGAAGAATAATACCTTACGGCTCCGACGTTTGTCACCCCAGAGCGCCAGCGCCACTACCAAAGGGAACAACTCCAAAAATGCTAGGTTATGGATGAGGGGGCTCTCACCCCATCCCACAGGCCATCGTTCTGCGCACCAGAGGCCACCAAAATAACCCCCTGAATCCCACGCTACCCGAAGCATCCGTGAAGAGCTCGAGCTCCTCAACCGAGACCCCCAGCTTTCCGTTAAAATCTCACAAAAACGCATTCCACACCGCCAGATCGGGCAGCATAATTGATGACCCCCTGATGAAATGGTGTTGTGACCTCACCCCCGCCGTTGCCGCAGACAGGCTCCGGCTAAAAATTTGCCCCGTCGGGATCACCCTGCAAGCAAAGTTGAGCTTCCCGAGGAGTGATTGCAGCTGCCGAACAGTCACCTTCTGTGCACGCAGCACCTCCAACGACTTCACGTAGCCCCACCAGCTTATCCTGAGGCAGCCGACACTCCCCTCGCACTGAAGACCCAAGAAATTGAGACACTCCGTCGCCCCCCCCGCGAACTTCCCCGCCAACCATTCGATAGTACGCAGTAGGTGAAGACATGCCAATGAGTTCACCGGTCCCACACAGGAAAAAATAAATCATCCAGGTAGTGCACCACCGACCTACTCCCCGCCTCCATCCTGACCACCCATTACAAAAAGGAACTGAATATCTCAAAGTAACAGCAAGAAATACCAGTAGGTGGTGACAGTCCGGGGGGTGAGTTGGCAAAGGGGCCACCTCCTGCCGGGCGGAGCTGGAGGAGCAGCGGACAGCTGTGAGCGGGGGTAGTGGGGGTAGGTGCCACCTGGGAGGGATAAGAGTCCGGCCTCATAGGCCCCTGCATTGTTAAAATAAAAAAAGCCTCTGTGGGTCAATAGGACCACCTGCCATGCGGTGGAGGGCATGTATACTGAAGAGTGAGCGGCTTTGTGCTGCACCATCGCCTGAAAGGCCCCATGACTTGAGGATGCTCATGGTCTCAGTGTGAGGGCTTCAAATTTAATAATGTAGAGTTGACACCTGTGGACAGTAGGTGGGTATTCTGTTTAAAATAAATAAATAAATGGAAGGTAGCCAGTTGTGGCTATTATTTAATAACCTGGGTTAGATCTCAACTCCTACCTAAGTGGGAGTCAACTTATTAGAGTGCTCTATTGAGATTTCAATGTATGGGAAGACTTTATAAAGTCTTTTCCTACCTTAAAAGCTCAGTGTGAGGAACTGACTCTGCTGGGTTTCGAACCCTTGTTTACATGCTGCTAAAACTCTTCCAGTTCACCAGCCTGCTTTTTTGCAAATTTACCTGAGATCTGATAACCTTGACTCTACAAGCAATGATATCAGTGACAACTCTCTTCAGCTGTATCTCGTCAGGTGTCTGGTTCTTGGCCTATATAAGCCACTTCCAATAAGGCAGATTATTGTGGTTCCTGTACTCCATAATCAAGCTTGTTCCTGTTTCTCCTAACTGTTGCTGAATTTGGACCGTTTTGACTTTGCTGCTTCTCCTTCCCACTGACCTCGGCTTCCCTCACTATGATTACCATCTTTCTGTTCCAGTCTCTCATCTCTGCTTAAGACCAGATGGCCACTCAAGGCTCAGGGGCTCAACCACCTGGATAACGAGTGGCTACTTCTGGCAGAAATTATTGCCGATCTGGCTGCTGGACTCCATACCGTTGTAACATCAATATAATTACAGAATAATCTGGCCCATTCATGGAGACCGTCGGATCAGATTCTGCATTGGCCCAGCAGGTTGCTTTTAATGCAAGAACTATGCAGACTCAGGCACAGACCATTCAAGTGCTGCAGGATCAGCTGAGCTGCAAAATGAATTTCAATCAATGCATAATGAGCTTACCAGCGACAGGGCACATGATGTTGCGGCTGCTGGTACTACTACTGTTACACCTGCACAAGATGCCTGCTTGCCTCTACCAGAAAAATTTGGAGGTGACCGCAAAAAATTTAGGGGCTTCCTACATCAATGCCGTTTGAATTTCATGATGTTCCCTAACCATTTTCCATCTGAAAGAGAGAAGGTGGGATTTATTTTCTCCCTATTCAAAGATGAAGCCCTGGCCCGGGGCTCCCCTTTTCTTGAACAGGACAGTCCAGTCTTGGAAAATGTAAGACTTTCTTGAGGCCATGTGCCTATTTTTTTTTTTTAGTTTAAAAAAATAAACAAAATTTTGTAGTGTATAGAAACATAATATCAGGCGTGAGATAACCCAACGGCATTCCTCTCGCAGAGTTTCATCACTTATTACAGTGGGGTGTTCCAAGGTACATGCACAGAGTTTTTTGTTATATATGAGGCTGTCAATCATGTGTGTACATAACAGTTTAACCAGCATAGACTTAGTATAGGTAATAACGTAAGTAGGTTAGGTAAGGCAGGAATATTAAGCATTAAACATGACTCTGATGAACTAACTGGCCATTAGTTAAATGCTGCTTTACGTCTTAAAGAAAACATTATTGCAATAGCCAATGTAGATAATGCATGACTGTCCAGTACTTATATCTCTCTAGACTTGGTGTGGCTATGGGCTACAGGGTACATGCTAGGTAAGTTAGGTAATGTTGTAGGCCACTGATGTGTAGTTCGCCATATGGCAGATGCACATCTAGGTCAGCTGTGTAACTAGATTAATTGCTTGGGAGGCATTCAGCATAAGTTAAGGTTAAAGTCACATTTGATGAGGCTTTTGAGCAATCATAGCAGGTATCACAGCAGGTACCGTGTGGTATGTGCCGTCTGGGCTAGCCGCCGCAGGGTCGCCTGCTCTGCCTCCGTGGAGCTACCAGTCTCCTTGGGAGGATGTTCAGCCGATGCCCTGGCAGGGCGCTGTGTATAGTTGGGCAGTTCGGGGCGGCATTTTTGATCCCTTCTTGTCGTGGGCTCAGCGCCCTGCTGTCATGCGCTCATTGGCCGTGGGAGGCCCACGGCCCTCTTAGCTGGCGCCCCCCGCCTGGGTGTCGGTGCGTGATGGGGGTCGCATGGCACTGCGGTGGTCCCCTCTGCCCCGGGACTGTGCTGGAGCTAGTGCTCTCTGGCCACTGACCTGGGATCCGATGTGGTCCATGGTCGTCACTTTCGGGATATTGCGCTGAGCTGTGCTGCTCTGCGTGGGTCGTCATTTGGCAACTCTCCGCCGGTGTGGTCGGCACTTGCGGGGTATACCCCTTGTTGCTCCCAGCCCGGGAGGGTACGTGTCTTGGGGAGTCGTAGTTTGAGGCTTCTTTGTGCCCTAAGGTTGAGGCCCCGGTCTCTTTGCGCCATAGACTCTGGTCCGTGAGGGCGGCTTGGGATAAGTTGTCGCTGGTTGCAATCACTTCATCCATTTGGCTCAGAAGCAGCCAAAGAGTGCAGCAATGGGGTCACCAGGGTGGTCGCAGGCACCTGGGGTGAGAACATGTCATCGTGGGTCTCGTGGGGCTTAGTCTGTCAGCTCCGCCATCCCAAGCTGGCTGTAGCAGTTCCCGGTCATGCCGGTTATCAATATTGGTGTCGCCTGGTGCACAGGCGTTGTAGCATTCCAATGTGCTTGGGTTCTCTTTGGTCGTGTTGCTGTGCCCCGAGTTATTGGTTTAATTGAGCCCTTGCCACTGGAGCTCATTGTAACGGATCACCTGGCACCCCGACTGGGTACCTCCGTTAAAGGATGCTCCTAGCGCTTCCTGAGGACTCCAAGCACTGCAGCAGACACCACAACCACCGAACCAGAGAAGCATATGAATCCTCCCAAGCATATGAATTCTGTAGACAGTTGAATAGGAACCATACGAATAGGTTTACTCTCCTAGCAGTCAAACTGGAACAATAAATCCTTCCCCCAATAATGAGACGACACTTCACTTTGAGGGTTAAGCAGGAACTTCCTGTACTGTCACATACAGTCTCTTTTATTCCCAATCCACAAACATAGTACAGCCCACAGGGCGTTACAAAACAACCAATCAATCCATACAATACACCCAGACACTCCCACACAAAATCCTCCCCTCTGGCTGTGATATGATTACTGAACACAATGGGTAATCTAATTATCACAGCCAGAGAAATACAGTTTCATAAAACACATCACAGGGACCCCAAAACATGCAATAACCCCATAAAAAGTATATCCTTGGAACTGGGGGATCTGGGTGAACCACATATCCAAAATTCACCCAGATCCATTCAGTACTTTGGAAAATACAGTTTAATGCAGATTCTGCAGAACATATACAGGCTAAATAAAAAACAATCACTGTATAATGTGTCCCCTGCTGTATAGTCCAAAACCACCGCACGATGTCTCTGTGCAACAAATACTGGCGAGATGGCACCGTGTTGAAAAGTCCACACAGTGTCTGTGAGTTAAAATGGCCGCCATCCATTGTTCTCACCATGTGCTTCTGATACAGGAAATGGTGGCCACCCAGTAACTCCACAATATGTCCCCAGATGGTTCTTAAAAGGGCCAGCAGCAGCACATCACAAATCCATTATGCCCAAATCATGTCTTTAAAGGGCAATACATCCCAGGGGCCATAGTCACATGGCAGGAGGCTGGCAACCAGGCTTCTCCAGTGCATAGTGGCGAGGTTGGTTCCGCCACACTCATGTTAAGTGCGACCTGTCAGCTCGCTTGCTCTGCTCCGCCCCTCCCATGTGCTTAGTTTTTGATGACCCCAATTGCTGTGCCACAGCAGAAGCCACTCTCCTTCATTTACATCAAGGGTGGTGCTCTGTGGCTGAATATGCTGCTGAATTCAGACAGTGAGTTGCTGATACTACCAGAGGTTCCACTTCAGAAGGGGTCTCTCAAAAGCTATAAAAGATGAGCTAGCTCATGTTGACCTTGATGCATTTTTGCGGTTGGCTATCCATATAGATCGGAGACTTTCAGAAAGAAGATTGGAAAGACAAGTGCTACTCTTACTTTCTATTCAAGAATTTCTACTCCGACCCCACAAACACCTACAGACTCTGAACCTGAGGCTATGCAGTTAGATCTAATAAGAGGGCCATTGTCCAATGAAGAAAAACAGTGGTGACGCACTCACAATTTATGCCTGTATTGTGGTAGTGCAGGGCATTATGCCATCAATTGCCCTAGCAAGTCTAAAAGAACAATAGCTATGACTGCTGAGGGTGCACAGATTCAACACCAATCCTAGATTTCAGATCAACTGGATTCTGTCATACAAACCTTGTTTTCTCTTGCTCAGGGTGAAGAGGGTATGATGACTCAACATCCTCATTTGGTGGTGCCTGTCACTTTGCAATATGGTGATAATAACATTTCAACTACAGCTATGATAGATTCTGGAGCAGGCAGAATCTCTATGGACATTAAATTTGGAGCAGGAAATAAAATTCAGTCTATCCCTAAATCTTCACCTGTGTTAATGGAAACAGTAAACGGTTCTCCACTTACGTCAGGCCCGGTTACACATGAGACTGTGCCCTTAAAATTGATTCTGGAAGTCAATCACCATGAGTCTATATCTTTCCACCTAATTTCCTCAACAGTTTCCAGTGATTTTTGGGTATACCCTGGCTTGCTCTGCATAACCCACAGATTGATTGGAAGACTAGAACTTTGTAATTTCCTTCAGAACACTGTTTAATGAATTTAAAAAATCAATATAAGTGGAGCGCCGAATTGGTTAATCAAATATGTGAAGGTGAGGAAAAGGTATAGCAATAGGAAACCTAACCACCTATTAAATAAAATACATGAAAACAACGTAGATACCCTTATTCTTTAACTCCTTAAGGACACATGACGTGTGACATGTCACGATTCCCTTTTATTCCAGAAGTTTGGTCCTTAAGGGGTTAAACATGTTACTGATTATAAAGTAACTAGCTCACAGAATCAAGACTATAAATATAATACACTCTGCTTCCAGAACCAGAGTGTATTATATTTATAGTCTTGATTCTGTGAGCTAGTTAATTTATAATCAGTAACACTGTTAAATGAATTGTCAACACCTGTTGCCACAACAATTAATGAAATGGTTGCTACAAACTTAACTAAGCTTCCTCTACAATGTCGGGATTTTGCAGATGTCTGTGATAAGAAGAATGCTGGTCAGCTTCCACCTCACAGGCCTTATGATTGCCCCATGGAGCTGCTACCTTGAGCTGCTTTCCCATTTGGCCGTATATACTCCCTTTCTGAGCCTGAATTGAAAGCACTTTGTGAATACTTGCAAGAAAATCTTGCCAAAGGCTTTATTTGACCATCTACTTCTCCAGCAGGAGCTCCTATATTCTTTTGTAGAAAAGAAAAATGGCAGTCTACGGCCATGTGTCGTTTACAGGGACATTAATAACATCACTGTTATAAACCACTATTCCTTGCCTCTCATTCCTGACCTTCAGGAGAGACTTCGCTCAGCTAAAATATTTACAAAGCTTGATCTACGGGGGGCATATAATCTGGTTCGCATAAGACCAAATGATGAATGGAAAACAGCTTTCAGAACCAGGTACGGACATTACAAATATCTCGTAATGTCATTTGGGCTTTGTAATGCCTCTGCAACTTTTTAGCATCTAATCAATGATGTACTACAGGATCTCCTGTTTGTTGTGGCATATTTGGATGATATCCTGATATTTTCTGATAATCTTGAAAATTACTGAAAACAGGTTTGCATTGTTCTTGAGTGCCTTCGTACCCACCATCTCTACATTAAACTGGACAAATGTGAGTTTGAACAAACAGAAATTCAATTCCTGGAGTATGTAATAACTCCTAAAGGTTTAAGCATGGACACAAGTAAAATTAAAGCTGTGCTGGACTGGCCCATCCCCAAGAATGAAAAAGATATTTCAGAGATTTGTGGGGTTTGCCAATTTTTACAGGCGTTTCATTAAGAATTTCTCTGCCGTTATTACACCGATCACTGAACTTACCAGTAAAGGGACTCCTTTTCCGTGGTCCAATAAGGCTGACACTGCATTTTCCAGATTAAAGACTCTGTTTACATCTGCCCCTATCCTGGTACACCCTCAGCCAGAATTGACATTCACTGTAGAGGTAGATGCTTCTGATTCAGCTGTTGGGGCTATACTGTCTCAAAGGACTGGACCTAAGATGATGTTACATCCATGTGCCTTCTATTCCCATCAGATGTTACCAGCAGAAAGAAATTATGACATAGGGAATAAAGAACTTTTGGCTATAACAGCTGCCTTCACCGAATGGAGACATCTCTTGGAGGGAGCCAGCCATCCAATTATTGTCCTCACAGATCACAAAAATCTGGAAAGTATTCAATCAGCTAAGAGACTGTCAGCCAGACAAGCACTCTGGTCCATATTTTTCTCCAGGTTTAATTTTTTGATTTCATACCGCGCTGGTTCCAGAAATGGCAAGGCGGATAGCTGACCCCCTACATACTACAATAACCAATACCACCATCTTGCCGGAGAGTAGAATTTTAGGAGTTACCTTTTCTTCTGATCTAATTTCCCGCATTAAAAAGGCTATGCTGAAGATCCAGTTTTTCGTGATCTTCATATGACCATGCTTAACGGGTTTTGGATTTTTCAACAACGTCTGTTTGTTCCAGAATCAGTGCGACTGGATGTTTTACGTCTCTACCATGACTCAAAACCAGCAGGTCATCCAGGAATCCGAAAGACACAAGAACTACTTTCCCGATCCTTTTGGTGGCCTAAATATTATGAGGATGTTAAGAAGTATGTGTCCTCTTGTGATGTATGTGCCAGACATAAGACTCCTCGCTCATCCCCTGTTGGCTTGCTTCAACCTCTTCCAATTTCTCATCGTCCCTGGGGATCTATATCCATGGACATGATTGTGGAACTGCCTCCCTCTAAGGAACACACTACCATTCTTGTTGTTGTGGACCGGTTAACTAAAATGAGTCATTTCATACCAGCTCACAGACTGCTGACCTAGTTATTCGGGAAATATTTTGCTTGCATGGAGTTCCTGATTTCTGACAGGGGAGTGCAGTTTACAGAAATATTTCTGTTCTGTTCTAGGTATTAATGTAAATCTGTCATCAGCTTTTCATCCAAAGTAATGGACAGACTGAGCGAACCAGCCAGGCTTTAGAACAATATTTGCGGTGCTATATTCGCTACCTACAGGATGACTGGCTGGATTTTCTACCCAACACTGCTCCACTTCTCTGAGCCCATTTTTTGCCAATTATGGGTCTGGACTGCTCGTAAGGGTGGGACCAGTCTAAAATGTTTCAGAGATGTTCTCTCTGTAATGGCACAAGATGAGCTAAAACCAGCTTGAGAACTGAGCGGAGACCCACCGAAGGGCAGGCTATTTCAGCTGCTGCCCGTTCTCCGTATTCTCTTGCGCCCTGTTTTTTGCTCTCAATTATGGTTACCATCCAACCTTTCTAGTAAGTCTCCCAATTACTACTTCCATTCCTGCAGTCACTGACCGGCTAACCGCCTTACGAGATTCCCAGGAACTGTTGAAGTAGACTCTTTTATGAGGCTCAGGAATGTTACAAAAGAGCTGCTGATAGGCATAGAAAGGAGGCCCCAGTTTATCATGTTGGTGACAAGGTTTGACTGTCAACAAAGAATCTCAAGCTTAGGCTTCCTTCTTATAAATTTGGGTCAAAAGTTCATGGGACCTTTTTGAGATCAATGCTGTCACCTTCCGTCTGCAACTTCCAGATTCCATGAAAATACATCTTCCGCAACAAGCTTCAATACTTGGTTCATTGGAAAGGCTATGGTGAGGAGGATAGATCGTGTGAACCAGTGGACAATATTCACGCTCCTGATCTTCTTTGATCTTTCTACACACAGTACCCTGCTAAACCAGGAAACAGGGCATCCAGAGGCTTTGCCTGTAGAGGTGAGGGTGATGTGAGCACTGGGCCAGGTCCTTAAAATTTGTGCCCCAGATTTCTCAGACGTCACACTGCAGGGTCCTCTTCATGTCCATGGGGCAGAAAATTGATTCTCATACATGAGCATTGTTGAACCACTAAACGCTACAGGGGTTGGCTGGCTGGACGGAGGTTGTGTTTTTATTTACAAGTAAAGACTCAAATTACATCCATTACCAGCGCACAGAGCGTACTGATGGAAGTCAGCAGAGTTTCAGGCTGACTAAATCACGTGTGCAGAGTGTGAAACACATGAGCAAAATTATTGATTTCTCTGTACAAATTGCTACCACTATAAGCACTTATAAAAATAAAATTGATCATGGTGCTTGATGTAACCTTTTAAGTTTGACTATGTAAGATATCTCTGGGAAACAGCTTTATTTTCCTCTTGCTGTTACATGTGGCATTACTTACCTCTGCTGAGCCGCGCAGACCCCCTCCTGCCGCGTCGTCTGACTGCTCCACGTGACCGTGTGGTCTGACTCTCCTCCCTTGATCTTAGCAGACCTCCTCCTGCCGTGACGTCACACCCACTCTTAAAATGACCACGTCATCATTGTGATCCTAATCTGATTTGGATCACAGTGATGACATGGACCTATCAGAACATAGGTAAGCCTATTTAAGGCTTGTTTTAGCCCTCATTCATTGCCCTGTCGTGGTTTCTGTTAGAACCTCGTTTAGTGCTCCTAGTGATTTTCTTGTAATTTCCTGTGGATGACCTCTGCTTCGTATTTGACTTGTGATTCCTGGTATCCTGACCCTGGCTTCATATTTGACTCATGATTTCTGGTCTCCTGACCTCGGCTTCATATTTGACTCATGATTTTTGGTATTCTGACCAGGCTTTTGTATCAACTCTGCTTATTCCTGTTATTCCTGTCCTTCATTTATTCTTGACCCTGTTTCTTGTTGTATAGTTACGTTAACTCCGGCCATTCTAAGGCACGTTAATATGTCTTTCGGATCCACCTTTTGTGGTTTCCTGTTTTCTGTGTGTTGGGTTACAACTCCCGTGACACTTCAATATTGTTTGTACAACTTGAAAGGAAGAATTAAAAATGTCAGTAGATTCTTGTGTAAGAGCCTTTAGAATGCCATATTTGTGTACAAACTGTGAGCAATAACATACTGAGAATATTTTTAAATCTGTATTTAAAGGAAGATAAACATTGGAGAGCGGACTTAGAATGTTGTGCTATTTTTACATTTACAAATTATTTAAGACAATAAGACGGACAAAAATTATAACTTACAAATAAATTAAAATAAACAAAACATGCTCTCTTCCATGTGTTTTGGGTATTGAGGCATGGATTTAGCACTAATTTAGGGGAGGCCATGTGTCTTGTTCTTTGGATTTTACATTACAAAGCTATGAAGGGTTGGCCCGCTTTTACCCTGGTCAAGTACCAGTCTGTAAACTCAAAAGTGGTTTTGATTCTTGATTGCGTATCTCTATCCAGGAAGTCCATATACAGTTGCCATGTGACAAGAATTTTTTTGTTAGCATATTTTATTCATCAAAGGTTTCTACCAGTACATGCTGAACAGAAAGGAGACCTTAGTGAAGAGGTAGGCGACCTTTTAGTAGTACTGTGCCAAAACAAGATCTTGGCAACAAGTCACTTGGCATGCTGTTGAGGTGAGTATGTTTCTGTATTTTGCTTGTGTTATTTATAGTTGCTGCAGTTGCTTGTAACATTGTATTTGTGTGTATGTGAGCTGTTATATTGTATATGTTCATGAGTACTTGTTATATTTTGTATGATACCTATCAATGTGGGCTGCCTATGGAATTGTGTGTCTAGATGATATATCACATTGTGTGTTTGTGTGCATGTGTGGGTCTGCTTGTGGTATTGCATTTGAGAGACTGCTTGTGGGGTTGTATATGTGGATTGTCAGTGGTGTTGTGTTTGTGCGGACTGTGTGTGTGTGTGTGTGTGTGTGGGCTGTTTGTATTTGTATGAGGCTTCTTCTGCAGCTCTGTGTATATCGAACAGTGTGGCTGGCTTTCTCAGGCTCCAGTGTGGACCCGGATGGCCAGGTACAGGGCAAGGGCAGGAGCTGTGATAGCTGCTGCGTGATGCTCTACTCCAGGCCTTAGGGAAATAGTTTTTGAGGGGAGTAGTGTACATAGTGTACGATCTTTAAGTGCAGTTCTTGAAAAGAAGCTGTTGGGAGTATTTGAAGTTTTTTTTTTTTACCGTTTTATGTGTTAACAATCTTCACAGTCCTAACTGCATAGTTAAGTGGTCCAATTTAGGTCTGATTTGGGAATAAAGTGAGCTGGTGGAATAGGATAAAGTTGCTGGTTATGTGGGCAATCGATGAAGTGATCCAAATCTTCTTGACCTGACGAGGGAGGATCGAGTTCATTAGGCTATGTGTCTATAAAAATGTGAAGAAGGGAATATTGAGGTCAGGGAATTTGTGTTATTTTGTGTTCATCCAGGAAATTACATATGATTGTGTGGCCTGCACTTTACAAAGCGTACTATGGATATTGGGTTTTGCCCATCCTGAAAGCATGGCTTGGATAAGAAAGCAATAAAATTGGTATATTGCCATTGGAGTCCCATTCGTTGCCACATTTTAATAGTGGATGCTAATAGAGGAAGTCCAATCCTGTCCTTTCTGGAAGGGAGGTAAATGAGGTGTGTAGCAGTCGGGACAGTGCTATATTGGGACAGAGCTGTGTTTGCTGTATGTACTACTGTGAATTGGCCTGATTCTTTTATCCAGTCAGATGGGGGGGGAGGGGTGGTAGTGTTCTGTTATTGGATTATAATGATACATCACAAATAGGTCAATAGAAGATGGATTTAAAGTAAGCACTTTCTTAAGATTTTTATATTCTATTATGGCATGGTGTCAATACCATGTTATGAAACTTGAGTTGTTTAAAAATGTATTTTTTAATGGATTAGGGGCAAATGCATGATGGTACATGAATGGATTTCCACCAGTTTGTTGGGTTTCTTTAAAAGCAAGAAAGGAACGGAAAAGATTTGTAATTTTTCTTTCTCTTCTCTCGCCCAGAATATGAAATATTATGGGTATTGGGGCATAGGTCTGTACTGATGTATGGTATTAGGAGGTGTGTTATGCCTCTAAGAGTCAAAGCATAGAGTGTTAGGAAGAATTGGCTATTTTCTTCCTGTTTTAAGATTTATGTTTTGTTATTTCCCACATAAATTAATAACTGTTACTTGATAATAAGATGCCATCTGGGAGAGAGAAATGGGTTCAGGAGGCTAATTTTTCTTATATTTTTTTTTTCAAATTTTTCATAACAATGAAAAGGAATTTATATGCCACTCGAGGACATTTAATTATTATTCAATAATGTATTTAATAATTGGAACTGTCTCTTTAGTTAGCCATATCAAAAGTGTTAAGGCTTTTCATGGTCAGACCATAGTTGTGCTGTCCTAGAAATGAAGGAAACATTCAATAGAATTAGAACAGTTTTGAAATTGAATAGCTCATTTTCCTGACCATATCCATGGCAGCACAACAATGGGTAGCTCCTTTCTATCCCAAAATAGACCGGAACTTAATAAAAACAGAAGGTATATATATCCACTTCCCCCTTCCTACCCTCAATCTTTTTGTTCCTGTCGTAGCCATATATAATGAAGATAGTCCTTTTTTTTTTTTTTTTTTTTTTAAGACTAAAGTAAAAATGTTCTTTTTGGCTTACTTGAGGGTTGTTCACCCTCTGCCCTAAGGAAGCTCAGGCTCTCTTCCTTGAGAAGCTTCAGGATACGGCCCTGCACAAAGGTGACCCCCTGAAGAAACCCCCTTAATGGCCATGGGTTTTACTTGCTGTGACCCTATTTCCTGCAGTCACCAAGAGATAGCAGGCAGGACTGGCATTCATGAAATATACAGAATTTGCAGTGACCCAAGGGTTAGCAAAATATTTGCCAAGCCATGATATATCTGCGTTATTTAATGTTGTAAAGCTGGTGACAATTACATCTTGGATTATTATGGAAATACCTAACTATAAGATAAGGCTAGGAACTAATGAAAGTATTATAGCCCTCAGTTCGGTAGATAGAATAGACGAACCATATAGTAATCCCAATAGCTTCACAAGAGGATTCCCTTAGTGAAACACACGAATCCCCAAACATCAGCTGAAGTCAAGAAGAAGGGTACAAAATGAACTAGCTTTTAATGGATGCACACAGCTTTTATGCAAGCCCCCATGCAAGGGAACATCCCTCAGGGAGGGACAAATATTCACCAATCATATACCGTAAAACTTTAACACACACCCACAGTTCCCTCCCCTAGCCCTGGAGATAATTAAGTCTGATAAAAGAATAACTTAATTATCTCCGGGCTGAAAAATCACTTTTTTCCCCAATAACTGGATCACCCCTTTATACTAGGGGTATCCCCACAAATAACATGTCCCCTGATAGCCCTGATCTGGGTGACCAACATATTCGAATATCACCCAGATCGGTTCAGGGGTTCGCAAAATCTATGGATGTCTTCTGTGACCGGCTCACCCTGGGCTGTATGCCCAAAACAGTTCCATGAGTTTGGTGGGTTTTGCCGGTCACTTTAGAAATAGCAGAAAAGCGAACAAAGTACTGAATGGATCCCTCTGGCTCCTAGCAGCGTTCGTGCCCCTCTGTTGAATGCACCAAAGTACCGAATAGCGCTCTTCTAGCTATTCGGTAAGTAGAGTTCCAGTGTTCGTCTGTTTGAGACCGGTGTTCGGGAAGTAGAGTGTCCGTTTTCAGTTCCATACACTCGACGACCAAGTCCCGCTGCCTTTGTTCGCATGAACAAAGATGGCCGCGGTTTTCTCTGCCACGTGGCGTTCGGCTGTACGAATGCTGGCCGCACAGACAGAGGTAGCAATTGAATCAGTCTTTCATGTTTAACGAGCCAGAGGGGTGGTCTTTGTTCGGTAGTTACATCTACCGAATGCAATGGGCAGAAGTAGTGTAACAAAAGAGAATGCAATTGGCAGAAATAGTGCAACAAAATGGGGATTTCTTCACAATGGTCTCTTCCTTTACTGTGTTGATTCCCTTTATGTATTTAAATGTTTCTATCATATCCCCCCCGTCTGGTCTTTCCTCCAAGCTATACATGTTAAGATCCTTTAACCTTTCTTGGTAAGATTTATCCTGCAATCCATGAACTCTTTCTAAAGTATCAATATCCTTCTGAAGATACGGTCTCCAGTACTGCGTACAATACTCCAAGTGAGGTCTCACCAGTGTTCTGTAAAATGGCATTAGCACTTCCTTCTTTCTACTGCTAATACCTCTCCCTATACAACCAAGCATTCTGCTAGCATTTCCTGTTGCTCTATTACATTGTCTGCCTACCTTTAAGTCATCAGAAATAATCACCCCTAAATCCCTTTCCTCATATGTTGAGGTTAGGACTCTATCAAATATTCTGTACTCTGCCCTTGGGTTTTTACGTCCAAGATGCATTATCTTGCACTTATCCACATTAAATGTCAGTTTCCACAACTCTGACCATTTTTCTAGTTTACCTAAATCATTTGCCATTTGGCTTATCCCTCCTGGAACATCAACCCTGTTACATATCTTAGTATCATCATGTCAAGGTTAATACTCCCCAACACGCAAACCAGAGAACAATAAAGGCAAGCACAGGCAGACGTATTACTGGACCTTAAAGTGGCCAGACTTAACGTAGGAATACGAGATCAGAATAGTCAGAAACGCCAAGGTCAGGGAAATAGAGGTACGGGTAAGCGAATAGACAGAGCAAAAAGTTCAGGGAGCCAGGAACGAGAATAACCAAACAACAAGCCGAAGTCGAAAACCAAAGAAAGACAACTAATCAGAACGCACTCTCGGGCTAACCAAACCTTGTGCAATCAGTAACCTTTTCCTACAGATGAATCTTACCTGTAACAGTAGAAAAGAAAACTCTTAGCAAAAATCTTAGACAGTTGAAGCTTCTGTAAAACTCTCCATAATATCTCCAACCACACACTTAGAAGCAGCACTTAGATGAAGCAACCAAGCTATTGTGGTGAAAGGGTTAAAGTTCGTCTGCACTAGACCGGAAATAATGACAAAATCCCCCCTTAACACCACCCACACTTAAACATAATAATATAACTATTACTATTTTAACGGTGCCACCACCAAGACAATCAATAAATGGGGTGCCTTGGTCCCCCAGGTAAATCAACAACAAAACCCACCAAATATTACTTATCACAATATTTAAGGAATTGCAAAATACCAACTAGTCTCTCCAGGTAACGTGATTCCCAACCAGTCAAAGGCAGAACTTAATAAATGAATGTTTATTATGAGCAAAAAATAGTCACAGTGCATATAACAATATATGATAAATTATTTACACCAACAACAGATAAAACCAAGAATGATAAAATACAGAAGTCCTAATTACTCACTGACTTAGGTTTTCAAAGTACAACTTCTGTCCAGGGGGTCTCTGGCAAGGAAAGATGGCGACTCAGAATTCGATTCTGACCCCCAAGCAAGTACACTAGCACCCTTCAGGATCATTAGAGATATACCCTGTGGATTACCACACCTCACCCAGAGGTGGCATTAAGATACTAAGTGACCACCCCCTTGTGTCCAGACCCACATCAATCCAAATGGAATAATTTGGTCCTATCTTCTCTTATGTACCCGCCACAGAAATAATAATTGCATCTACGAATTTGTTATTTTCCCATTCCATAGACATGTTGCACGCCCCACCCGCGATCCCATAGGACGGACATCACAATTCCTGCCACATGGTTTAAGTTGTGCAACTCATGTTTAGGCTTAATTAAAAGATTGGGCTTGTCCCATTCCAAATATAATAAAAATGAGGCTTAATTATTAAGCTGTGGGTAAGTATTAATGTTTCTCTTGGATATGATACTGGAACTCAAGGGTCTTCATGAAAATAATACCATTACCATATCAAAGGATTGAACGATCAATTGAGAGTTTCAGGCCATATGGTCAAAGTCAGTTAGTTTACATTGAACTAGTCATACAGTTGGCTTACGTGTAAAATATCTTGCTTTGCTAGATCAAAAAGGGCAAACCGTTTCTCACCTTGCAGAAGCCCCTTTTGATCAAAAGAGCGATTTCTCTCTGCCATTTGTCCTCTAGCCAGGAGTCCAATTATTGATGTACTGCACAAGTTATATTAAATAGCAATATTCCATAATGCAATAATAAATTATGCACTCTTGCCGTGACAGTATACATAGACACTACCACATATATACATACTTGCACAGATATACATGCACACAAATTCATGTAGACACCACACGTACACATACAGAGATACACACCGACACATACTGACACATACACACGTTAACACACGCATATACTCACAAAAGCATTGATACATGCACACACCATGATATAAAAACACACACAATGACACACAGATGCACATACACAGGTGCTTATTCTGACACACAGATGTGTGCACACACAGAGACACACAATGACACAGAAGAAACTGACATTCACACACACACACAGATGCTCAACCTGACACACACACAGATGCACAACCTCACACACAGATGAACACCCTGACTCACACACACGCGCACATACACACACAAGTTATATTTTTAATATCTTTAGCCACCCTCCTTTTAGCTTACCTTGTGTGTCCAGGAGGGTGGCTTGGAGTCCTGTTGCTGGTGGGAGTAAGGGGTCCTGAGCTCTTCATGCTCCTCTCCCCTCATGCTACGGCTGCCTCTTCTCCCTCCCACGCTCTCTCCCTGCATGATGCTGGGAGAAAGTGACAGGTTGTCACTTCCTACCAGTCAATCGACATTACGGGTGCCCGGTCGCGGTCTTAAAGGACCACGTCACCTGAGCGGGCCCCTGTTCTGCAGTAATGTTTTCCCGATTCTATGATTATACATAAACATTCCGCGGCACCCCTGTGTGTCTGTCACAGCGCCCCAGGGTGCCGCGGCACACCGTGTGGGAACTGCTGGATTAGGGTATAATTTAACATATAAAAACAACTGAGTGAGTGTAAATGTCAAGAATTCTGATGAGATTTTAGGCCAAAATATGAAACAAAAAAAATAATTTGCTATATGTCCAATTTAGCTAGGTTAGCATAAAATTGTAAATCCTTTTTGAATTATTGACAATTTCCACTTTAGTGAATAACCTTGGGAATTGCATGTTTAGCAAATATCAGATAAAAACAAACAAAAAACTAGATTATGGCTATCAAAAGAAGATGTATAATTCAACAATCAATGCAAATAGAATAAATAAAAAATCCAAATGCTCAGATATGTTCTTTTGGAGTTTGAATGCAGGGGTCTTTTTTTTTGTAATATTTGTGTTAGATTGCAGGAATGTGTTTGGGCTGGTGTATGACTGCTTGGACGTATGCATATGCACTACCACATATGTACATACTTACACAGATATACATACACACAAATTCATATAGACACCATACACACACACACACACACACCGACACATACTGACATACACACACGTTAACACATGCATACACCGACATATACACACACACACCCTGAAACACACAAGCATTGATACATGCACACACCATGCTACAGATACACATACAATGACACACAGATGCACATACACAGACGCATATCCTGACATATAGATGTGTGTGCACACACAGACTCACACTGACACAGAAGAAACTGACATACACACACAGATGCACACCCTGACACGCACACAGATGCACACCCTGACACGCACACAGATGCACACCCTGACACGCACACAGATGCACACCCTGACATGCACACAGATGCACACCCTGACATGCACAGATGCACACCCTGACACACACACAGATGCACAACCTGACACACACACACTCATACATACATATGTTCACACACACACACACTCTCATATGTACACACACACGAATACATACACACACAAATATATACACACACACTCATACATACACACTCACTCACAGAAGTGATATCTTTAATATCTCCAGCCACCCTCCTGTTCGCATACCTTATGTGCCAGGAGGGTGGCTTTGAGTCCTGCTGGTTGGTGGGATTGAGGGGTCTGGAGCAGCTCCTGCAGTACATGATGCTGGGAGAAAGTGACAGCCTGACACTTCCTCCCAGCCGGCCAACATTACATTGCACTGGGGAAACATTCCGGGGCACCCCTGTGTGCCTGTCACGGTGCCCCATTGCGCCATGGCACACAGTTTGGAAACTGCTGACCTAGAGGAAGACATTAGAGATGGCAGAAGCCGGTCATCTCTTATGGACAGTCTACAGGACATTAAATTGGCAGTGGACTTTACTACTGAGGCCTCAGTTGATATGGTTAAAGCTACAGCCAGAAATATGGCCTTATCCATATCAGCCAGCTCAATAGTTTGAAGAAAATAACAATGATGAAGTGACTATTCCTGTAAGATGGTGTGTGTCATGATCTTGTGCAGGTCAGATAGGAGACTTATGCCAGGGTTGTTATTTGAGAATTTATTGGTGCTTTTAGACATATTATGCAACTTGAGTGAAAACAGAATTAAGGCAATATGCCACAAAACAGGATATTTGCCACAGAACAGGTTACTTGCAAATAAAGAAAGTCTGTGATCTCCAGGTAGGGTTGATACAAAGGCAGGTTGGTTTCAAAGGCAGGCTGGTTACAGAGGCAGGCTGGTAAAAATCATACGTAAGAGTGGATCAGGTTTGAAGGTAGGTCTGGAGCAGGTTGGTATGGAGCAGGGTTGAGGGTAAGTCTGGAGCAGGTTCACAGGAGCCAGGAACTGAAGTCTTTCAGGCAAATCACCAACTTCAATGTAAAGACCCTGTTGTGAGCAGGGGGTATGTAGCCTTATGAAGTATCTTCATTAGTCCAGGCAGGTGAGGATGTTAAGGTGACTGAGGAGATAAGTGGTTAGGGAGGCCACTAGAGGCAAGAAACAAGTATTACATGAAACAAGAAAATGAAACATGTTCCTGGCTGTCAGGATAGGATCCGTAATCTGAGGACACTTCGTAAAACTAGGTGCCATTATGAAAAAGAGGAGTCCCACAGACTTGTCTAATCTGTATTTAATTTTACATTTATTTAAGTAAAAAAAAAAAACTTTGGATAATTCGTCTGAAAAAATACATGAAACTGATAAGGCCAATAATGAAAAATTGATTAATGAAGCCAAAAGGAAACTGAAAATCTTGAAGTTGCTAGTTCATTAAGGGGATGATATTAATGGATGCTGTCGATTAATAAGCAGATTCCCTCAAAAATGTATAATTGGATCAAGAAATTAACAACCCCCTTATGATTGGATAAAATTACAAACTTTAATTGTTTTGACATTCTCTTTTTGGAACCCAGTTCCCCACCCCCTCTCTCTCTCTTTCTCTCTCGCTTTATTTTTTTACATTTTTTTTTTTTTAACGTGATGGTTAAAAGGATCATTTGGTGTAGGATATTGTCAGTCTGTTCATAATTGTATGTCTGTGCGTTAAATATATGTTAAGTTAAGCCCTGGATAAATTCATCAACTAAAGTCTTAAAGTTCATGACATATTTTGCAACACAATTTTTTTTTATATGTCTAACAAAGTTAAATTTAATTAGGAAAGAATAATAATTCATAAATAAACTAAATAATTCTTGGACCGCCTGGATTGCCTGCCTCTAGTGAATCCAGTTTGTTATAGGTGTAGGATAGAGCACAGGCACTGTTGGAGTCTATTAGTCAGTATTTTAGTATGGAGTTTAAAGTCCTTATTTAGTAATGTGATTAGCCTATAGGAGGTCAGGAGGTCAGGAGGGTATTTTTCTGGTTTTGGGATTAAGATTGTTTTAGAGTCCATAAGGTGTGACTGGGGTTTTGTGTGTGGTGGTGGAGGGGCATTAAGAATATCTCTTTGCTCGTTGGTTAATTTTTGTGGATTTGTTCCCCGTATATGCTCCATTCCTTTTATTGGGTCATCTGGTTGCGAGGCATAAATGGGTATAAAAGGCTCTATATATCTTCATTGGGTCTGTGGTATGTGTCCCATCAGTGATATGAGTTATGCAGCGCAAACCTGGTTTCGGAGGGGCTAAATGCATTATAAGTGTTCCCATCTTTCCCCCCAGCATAAAATATATATTGACCAGGGAACAGTTTTGTGATTGTGGAGCTTTCTCCACGTGGTGTTAGGCCTTGTGTCTGTAATGGAGTGAGTGCTTGGCCTACCTTCAGCCCAGTACTTATTTCGTTGGCGACTCTTGGATCTGTTCATTGCCCTGGACCAGCTACTCAGGAGCATGTGGAGAGACGGTTTTGGGCTTCTTCTTTCTCCTCTCCAAACTGCCATAATGGCATCCGGACACTAAGCCTGGGACCTCTGGGTGATCTCTCATCCCTCCAGTGTTGCTGTTAGGACCTGGGTGTGCTGAAATCCATTGGGTGCTGACTGTGAGGGTTTAGGAAAGTGTCCTAAGGCCGCTGCTAAGATGGTTTTACGTGGAGTTTCCTTGCCTGCGTCTGCTCCCATTGGCTCTTACCAAGATGTCCTGTTTTTGTTATTGCTTTTTTCCCTCCAATTTTTCATACTGGATTTTTTATAATGATGACGTAATGCAAGCACTTGTTTAGATTTACTGTGTATATCTTATCTGGTCTAGCTGACAATATTACCAGTCAAGATTAACGTGAGAATGTTAAGCTTTTGAATTTAAATAGGTGAACACAATATATTTCTTTTCAATGCCTCAAAATTTCTGTTTATATAAATTTCCTATAAGTGCTATGCTGTGAAGTAAGCTAAAATAAAAAACATGTACTGTGGGAAACTCTCTTTTATCTAGACATAGAGATTTGTTTTTGAGTGAACTGCACCAAAACTGAAATTCCAATTCCTAAGCTGCCGCATGCCAAACTCTCTAGGGAACTGATTCACGCATGCCCAAACATGCTCATTTCAGTTCTTCAAAGTATGCTTTGGAATAAAAAAAAGAGAGATGGAAGAGGGTTATTTTTGTTTTGTTTTTTTTACTATTTGTGGGCTGGTCTTCTGTGCAGTCATGAGGTACCAAAGACGATTGATGGTTAAGGGACAGCCCGTAAATAAATCAAGTGACTACTAACCAATAAAAGAAGGGGAAAAAGCAACAATAAAACAATATATACTTCCAGGCACGATTCTTCCAGCCACTACGAGTGTAGCTACTGAGGGAGACAGATCAGCAGTGATATTGTGTGTTTTGCCCTTGTTGTGCCTAAAATGGAATAAAAATTTTTACTTTCACAATGGATTAATATTCCCACAAATAGTGGAACTTAACTTTGAAAGATTATTATTATTATTATTATGTTATTTATATAGCGCCATCAAATTCCTCAGCGCTTTACAATGGGTAGCTTCCCAGGTGGTTTTTCCCAATATACCACCCTCTTAAACCGCAAAATAGTTGAAATATTTGGGATTCAGCTAAACATCTATAAAAAGGATACAAATAAACCATATAGTGAAGCACAGTTTTATACAGTGTAATGTGCGTTATAAAGTTACACTCACAGGATGTAGCAATTGGGGTGCCTCCCATGATGTAGGCTGTGGGGGCTAACTCCTTCTTTATCTCCTTCAATCTGGATCAAGGTCCTCAGATGTTAAATCACTGAACGTTATTCACTTGATTCCAAAATATTCCTTAAAGAAATAAAAATTGCTTTGCATATATCAATATTAAAATTTAGTCCAACGCGTTTCATCCACTAGTGTGGATTTCGTCAGGGTATATAATAGATAAAAAGACAAACAACCCCTTTGGGTACAAAGCAGCTAACTAAACAATCCACTACTCTCTTTAAATATGACTAGTTCCTCTCAGTCATTGGTGCTCCAGTGGGTGTGGATCCTTCTTTTCACCTTATTGGAAAGTGACCCTCTATTTCAGGTCCTTCTGCACAGTTGGCCAAGATGTCCAGAATATCCAGCAACTCCTGTTATTTGCCATCTGTGTTCAAGCGTCATTTTAGATGCGTTCCACCACTCGCGGTAACATGATAGCATGTGTCTTTACTTCCTGTGTTCCAGCGCTATATTTTTTGGGGGGATGGCGGGGGGGTTTCGCAAACATAAACAGTGCCTTTCCCAGAAATGGCAATCTTTTACATTGTTCAAAATCAGGCAATTCCCAAACATCTGATAAGCCACCACTGACCTAGTCTGGCTTTGAATCATTGGAAATGTAGTGGACAAACAATTGTGCCAGAATTGGCTATCCCTAACCTAGAATGTGTGAATTATATACAATTTAAACTGAAACTAAGCATACGCTCACTTTTCTCTGGGGATGACCACTTTCAGACCCGCTAATCTCTTTCTGAAAATTGAATTACTGCACTGGCAGGATTGCGTTTGGGCTTGTTTTATAGACGTCCTGGCTTGGAATTCAACTTGAATGACATAAGTGTGTCTCTTTTTTTTTGCTGATGTTGCAGCCAAAACCAGAAGCTAGAAGAGATGGAAAGATTTATGCTATTTCAGAAGCTCTGAAGCAATGGTTTTACTGAGAAATGTGTGGAGATTTGTTATGTGCTAGCTATACAATGCTACAATTAAAACAAAGGCAGATGTTCTTCGAATTTCCAGATGACAATTTGCAGGCCACACCCGTGATATTTACTGCCCACTCAGCAGGTTGGAGAGTTTGTAGAAGACCATAAAATAAGATACTGTTCTTTATAGCTGATACCAGATGCTAATGCTCCATAATCCTGAATTGTACTTCAGGAGTGACTGCTCATAATATTTATTTTCATAATGGATCAATTGTTTACTAATTAACCCCTTCAGTACCAGGCAGATATTAGCATAAAATGTATTTGAAGCATGGAATGCATAGCTAGAATGTAAACCTATCATAACACTGCCATTGTGTGTATATACTGCTTTGCAGTCAAGTGCAACAATTATTATTTTGTACATTCACACCATTTTTAGTTTTTACTTATTCAGTCAGCCTTTTTAAAGATATTTGGTAAATGAAAAGCTTTATACAATATTGAGTTCTCTTTATCTTGCAACATTTCACACATGATCTGAAATGTTAGCATAAAAGCAAGAATGCACATTTTCTCACATACAGTAGATGTAACATTGATAAATGAAAATGGTCAAATAGTTCGCTTATAGGTATTTGTAATGACCCTGAAGGCATTACTAGCTGTACAGTTTACTAAAATGTGCAACAGAATGTATAAATATGCGTATTTGAGCATAATGCACACACGCTAAATAATTTATTTCTAAATTAAAGGTATTTTGAAATTACAATAGCAATCTTTTTCAATCTCTGGAATGCACATGTAATGTTGACAGTGAAATGGTAGTGTCCATTCACTCCACCCCCGACCGTTGGAATGATATGACCCACTGAACCTTCCTGCACTATTTGAAAGCAGGGGGTGAGCCTACATTTTCATTAACTTCACTTTCATGGGTTCTGGCAGTTAGTCTTACCTCCTACAGGCTGGTATTTGAATCTAGAGTATACATAGTTTGTGTCTATATAGTATAATAAAGGGGCACTATAGACATCAAAACATATTTAGTTTAATGAAGCAGTTTAAATGTATAGATCATGGGTCCTCAAACTCCGCTCCCCACCCCCCCCCCAGATATTGATATGATTCTCTGGCTATATATGTAATTCAAAGAATCATGGGAGTTGTAGTTCAGCAACATCTGGGGGGCCGGAGTTTTAGGACCCATGATATAGATCATGCCCCATGCAGTCTGCTCAATTCTCTGCCATTTAGCAGTTAAATCACTTTTGTTTCTGTTCATGCAGCCCTAGCCACACCTCCCCTCACACAGCCTGCATGACAAAAATGTCTCATTTCTAATCAAATGTTAACTTGCTTTAGAAGTGGTTAATGTTCAATTTACAGAGGAGGGGGTAATCAAGTAGACTCTTGCAGGAGGCTATTAGCTGTGCAAAAGATAAGGAATTCTAAATAAAACAAAATGTGCAATAAAAAAGGAAGTGTGAACATTAGATCTCTCTTTACAGGATGTGTTTAGTAAGGCTGTGCAAGTCACATACAGGGAGGTGATACTAGGCTTGTATAACCAAAGTAATTTAACTCTTAAATATCAGATAATTGAGCAGTGAGACTTCAGGGGCTTGATCTACACACTAAAACTGCTAATTAAGCGAAGTTATTTTGGTGACTATAGTGTCCTCTTAAAGAAAGCAAAGGGAGGACATTCAGCACTTGTAGATTACTAGTATAGTTCAACAGGCAGCTTAATAACAGAGTCCGGGGCCTCTCCTTTTCCAGCGGAGAAAAGGAGAAACTGAAGGGTGGTGTGGCGCCTGATATGTCCTTGAAGGTATGTAAATGATAAAAAGAAAAACTGATAGTGTAGTACATAAAATGCAGTTTAATAAGAATAATCCACTCACACTTTTCGGGAGCTTAGATGCAGCTCCAACTTTCGCTCTTGGGCGGAATGATCCCCGTCTAGGGATATAATGTGGTCCACAGGTCTGTCGGTGGTCCTCCTCTAGGTCGATTTCCTCATTAGCAATAAGCATGTGGGGACAGAATAAAAGATACAATGGTGTAGTATGTCAGACCAGGATGTCAGAAAGTGAAAACAGGTTTGAGAAATGTGCATGAACATGTTTTGGAGCCAAGAACATGTTTTGGAGCTCCCCAAATGCAGCGTAAATTGTTTTCTCTTTTGTTTTTATTAATAAAAGTACTTTTTCATTGGACAATTTTGATTGCTGCTGGATTCATGAACGCCTAGATCCTTGGTGGGGACACAAGGACCGCCGACAGACAATACCAATGCATATTGATGTAAATTCAGCTGCCATTTTAAAAGAAGGCCTGGGAGGGCAATAGTAACATTCTATTACTACATCCGCTAACACCAACATACTATACTGCTAAATTTATAAGACCTATTATAAATGCATTGTTGTAAGTGCAACCAAATAAAACTATTTACTTTGACAGAAAAATAACCCTTTTAAATAATAATCCTCAATCTCCCCCATTGTTTCTGTAATATTACAGACTTTTCCTCCAACAAAATGTTTACTACATCTGCCATTATAGTGTCAGTGCATAGTAAACTGAAAATGTTTGCATTGTAAAAACTTTCTTTTGTAACATTTCAGCGGAAATGAGAAATGCCTCTGACTTCTAAATCTAAATAAATGTTGACGAGTCTCCAATAAGGATTGACTTTATATTTAATCCAAAGAAAATCATTTTACAGACCAGTTCCAAGTCATTAAATCTTCTGAATGGGAGAACATTAGAAGAAGAAGAAAGCCCATAAATATTTTTTTTTTTCAGCCTCTTCCAAGTGCCACAAACAGTTCAAAAAGTCTTTTCTTTAAACTCCGATGTCTGGGGCTGCCTGCTAGGGAACACATAATCAGAGCTGAGATTTATAATGACTGTCCCGCTCCTTCAATGTCTGTCACTGGAGACCAGATTTAATTGTAGAATTTTTCAAACTGATGTAACCAGGTCACACACATCCATGCAATGGAAACAAATGTTCAAAGCATCAGACCTCGCAATCGCAATATAACAACATATCAGTAAGTAACTATCTGTGGTTTCCTGGCATCTCGCTGTATGCAGAAAAAAGGGCTTGTGAAACTCGGCAAAATTTATTTGACTGATGTAAGAACCACTGCTGATACAAGTCATCACTAAACCCAATCGAATAAAAATAACATTTATAAACAACTCATTCTGCATAGAATTCTGTGAACGTTTACAATGATGAAAGTAACATAATAGATTGTAAGCCTTCCCCTTTGTCTCTGTTCTCTCCCGAATGTTAATAACTTGTTGGCAAATATCCCCATTTTATAATTGTAAAGCACTGCTGAATATGTTGGCTATATATAAACAATAATAATACTTTTTTTTTTTTTATTTGAAAAGGCAATAAACCCTCATCACAAATAAATTTGCAGATGGAGTATGAGTAATTCATAGGAACCAAATGTCCATCATTAGACAGGCTAGAGACACCCCGGGACATTCTAAGCACCAAAACCTTATTGTACTGACATGTGCCTGCAGTCATTTAACTGTAAATATTACAGTTTCTCAGAAACCGCAACGCTTAATCTGTAAGTCAGTGTCAGAAAAGAAAAACTCCCTTTCCGGGTGGGTCGTCCATTGTGAGCATTGCCAGTGATGCAAATTACTCCACTGGCGACACCCTCACAGGGCCTGCTTAGCCATCCCGACCTTATGCCTTCCAATGTTGCGAAGTATGAGATTAGGATGAGTGGGTGGCATACCTCCCAGTGTTGTGGCCTTCAGAGATTGGAGGCCTTTCAAAGATTGGGGAGCTTTGGCTGTCTAGTTGTTGGTTTTTAATTCCCCAACCTCTGGGCCAACAGTGGGGGTATAAGGGAGGATCCAAAGACAGGTTCCCACTTGTTCAATTTTGTTAATGCTCCATCCCATTGGCCGGGAGATGGAGTATTATCAATTTTAACTGCTAGAATGTCTCACAACTATCACAATTTTGACATGGCAGTCTCTGTTTTAGGTGCCTGTCCTGCCATTTCAATGTTGTTGTTTGTTATTATTATTATGATATTTATAGAGCGCCATCAAATTCCGCAGCGCTTTACAATGGGTGGACGAACAGACATGTAATTGTAACCAGACAAGTTGGACACACAGGAACAGAGGGGTTGCGGGCCCTGCTCAATGAGCTTACATGCTAGAGGGAGTGGGGTAAAATGACACAAAAAGGTAAGGATAGTATTAGACTAGTGACAGTTGCAGAAGAGGAATCAGTCAGGAGTAGTGATGTCCCGAACTGTTCGCCGAACGGTTCGCCCCGGACTCATCATTGAGTAAACTTTGACCCTGTACCTCACAGTCAGCAGACACATTCCAGCCAATCAGCAGCAGACCCTCCCTCCCAGACCCTCCCACCTCCTGGATAGCATCCATTGTGAAGCTGCATTCTTAGTGAGCTGTCCAGGAGGTGGGAGGGAGGGTCTGCTGCTGATTGGCTGGAATGTGTCTGCTGACTGTGAGGTACAGGGTCAAAGTTTACTCAATGATGAATCCGCGGTGAACAGTTCGTGGCGAACCGTTTAGCGAACAGTTCGGGACATCACTAGTCAGGAGCTATTAACAGTTTAATTGATACGCTTTTATGAAGAAGTGGGTTTTTAACGATTTTTTTGAAGGAGTGGAGACTGGGTGAGCATCTAATGGAGGAGGGAAGCGAGTTCCACAGGAACGGTGCAGCCCTCGAGAAATCTTGAAGGCGAGCATCAGAAGTGGGAGTACAGACAGTAGATAGACGTAAGTCTTCAGCAGATTGTAAGGGCCTAGACGGGACATACTTGTGTATAAGGGAGGATAGATAGGTGGGAGCAGCATTATGTAGAGATTTGAAAGTAAGAACCAGAATTTTAGATTGAGCGCTATATTTTATAGGAAGCCAATGTAGGGACTGACAGAAGGGTGAGGCATGGGAGGTGCGGGCGGACAGGAAGATGAGCCTCGCCGTCGAATTCATTATGGACTGTAACGGCGCTAGTTGGGAGCACGTAAGACCACTGAGAAGCGGATTACAGTAGTCAAGGCGAGAAAGGACAGTGGAATGGACCAACACCTTAGTCGCATCTAGCGTTAAGTAGGGGCGGATGCGCGCAATGTTTTTGAGATGGAAATGACAGGATTTGGCGATAGATTGAACATGAGGCTTGAAGGAGAGGTCGGAATCAAAAAGAACACCTAGGCAGCGAGCCTGCGTGGTGGAGCTGATGGTAGCACCGCTGACTTGGAGGGAGACAGACACAGGAGTAAAAACACTTGAGGGAGGAAAGACCAGAATTTCAGTTTTGGTCAAGTTTAGTTTAAGGAAGTGGGCAGCCATCCAGTTAGAAACAGCAGAGAGGCAGTTGTCCTGCATCTGTGGACACTAGGAACTATGACAATTGGATGAATAATTTAGACACACTTGTGATGTGCGGAGAGAACTTCAAAACTCTTAGGTCTTCTGTGTTTAGGACTATGTCTGTGGGTGGACCTTCCCACTTTTCCCGGCGGGCCTGGCCGTAATGGGCTATGACAGTGATGCAAATTGGCACCCCAGTACGGTTTCTATGCCTCTAAATTAAGTATGTGCTAGTACTGACACTAGGTCTGAATTTAAAAATATCTGGAATTTGCTGTGAAAATCACTGTGATGGTTTATTTTAGTAATTCTGACTGGGGGGATTCAAACTTTAGTAGATGAACTCTATTGTTTCGTCAATTATTACTTTTTTTAAAAAAAATTGTACATTTTATAATATTTGAAGAGCTAATTGCCAACAATAGCAAACAAAACGAACTGTTGAATGAGTGTTTGACACTTAAAAAGTGAATTTTAGTTAACTGAAAAACAAATGGCACAATTCAGCCCACCGGAGTTGGAAAGTTTTCTCCAAATCTGCTTTTATCACATTTGAATCTTGCAGTTTGACTTTCAGTTCGTCTCAGCTCACTGTTTAGTGCATAAACACATTGTTGCAATAGTACTGGAGCACCAATGAAAACAAAAGAGGAAAACTGCATATCGGGAAGAAGGGAAAGATGGAGTTTACATATAGCAATAATGAAACTCGATATTAAATTATACATTGCCTATGTCTCTCTTCAATTAAAGGATCACTATAGGGTCAGGAGCAAAAACATGTATTTTTGACACTATAGTGTTAAAACATTATCTAGCCCCCCCTGGCTTCCTCTTGTCCTATAAAATAGTACAATTTTTCTGTACTGTAATTTATTCCAGTCTGGAAAGAATTGGATTGGCTGAGAATGTCAAGGAGGCAGATTAGGGGCAGAGCCAGCACAAGCCAAACACAGCCCTGACCAATCAATCTCTCCTCATAGAGAAATGCAATCAATGCATTTCAATGTATTTCTATGAGGAAAGTTCAGTGTCTCCATGCAGAGGGTGGAGACACTGAATGTCAGTCACAGTGTGCAGCACTGCCACAGAAAGCACCTCTAGTAGCCATCTAAGGAGTGGCCAGTGGAGTTATCCCTAGGCTGTAATATAAACTCAGCTTTTTCTCTAAAAAAGACAGTGTTTACAGCAAAAAGCCTGCAGGGCCTGACTATACTCACCAGAACAAATTCAGTAAGCTGTAGTTGTTCTGGTGACTATAGTGTCCCTTTAATCTTTCAAACAGGCTCAACATTGAAGATGGTTATATAATTTTTATTTTATTTTTGATTTATTATTTATTTTATTTATTTATAATAATGAGTTCATAAAGTGTCAGCCCTGTAACAGGTGATATGTAAAATTGCACACCACAAACCACATAAATTGGATAATAAGTTCCCATCCCCAGCACAGCCTTATCCATAAGGGTAATTACTCACAACCTTTATTTTGCTTCTAAACATTTCAAACAGTGATGGGTTTTAACCCCTTCATGTGGAGTGACATTCCCAGGCAGTCACTCGAAGACAAGTGACTATCTCATAACATAGATTGTATAGATTGCAGCAGGTAAAGTGTATCTGTGTGTTTTGTTGTGTGTGTGTATATGGGTCATTGTTTGTAGATCTGCATTGTGTGTGCGCATGTGTATCAGTGTGTGTATTTGCGCATGATTGTCTGTGTGCATCTACATTTATAAATGTGCACGTATCTATACACCCACATGCACAAATACAGCCGTACAGATACACATCCTGACACACATGCACATACACAACATACAAATACTGACACACACATGCACATACAAAACAGATATAAATATACACACATGCACAGACACACACTGGCACACATGCACATATACACATGCAGATAAAAAAACACACACCTGCACAGATACACACACACACAAACACTAGCATTCATGCACATACACATGCGCACAGATCCACATGTACATATGCACAAACACTAACATACATGCACATGCACACAGATTCTCACCCTGACACATGCGCAGATATACACGGTGTGTGTCTGTGTGCTTCTGTTTGTGGCAATCTATCTTTTGTGACAGTGCCTGTGTGTATCATTTTGTAGCAATGAGCATCATGTATGTGAATACATGCCTGCAAACGCCAACACCTAAACACACCACTGCTGTCAAACACTGAGACTACAATAAACACAATGCCAGCCCCGTACACAAAGTCTTCCATGTAAACACCAACATTACACACACATACACCCTTGCATCTAAAATAAGCTTTATACTCAAATACACAAACATACAAAATTAGCACACTCCATACAAAAACAACCCTTTATTCACAGACAGGCATTTGCACACATCATATTTTCAGTAAAGTTTCCTTGATTAATTCTTTAAAATTGCTTCATGGATAATGTACAATTTTCCACCCAATACATGTCAGTGTATTTCACTATTTTTGAGAAATACCTCATTTTTTTTGGCACTCATCCACAAATAATAAAATTCAGGCAAATGAACTTAGAAGAGCATTTTATGGATGTAATCATTCTCAATAAAACGAGTATTTTCCTTCGGCAGCATTTTCCTCCAGCAGGACCCTGTTTCCAAGTAGGTGGTTGCTTAACTGAGTATATCCGAAAAAAATATTTAATAATACAGTAATCCTGCATATATGTATATGTCTTTGGGATTACTTTTTTTTTGTATTTTCTGGCTTACGTCATCTTATTGCCGTGTATTAACCCTCTCCAGTTCTCCATCCTGATTATGTTATAGCTTTCTCTGGTTAACTATAGGAGTGCTAGTGCTATTTATAACCCTTTAGGGGGCAAGCAGCATGTGGGTTGGTCCTTTGACATGTAAATACTTAAACATAGCATCCTCATTTGAGACTATTTCACAGGATTTGGAATATTTGGCAAACCAGCTTCTACAGACTAGACCATTCATCGTGTCCATGTTCTGGAAAGTTTGTTGCTTTTCAACATAATTTGTGGGTATCATCAGCCACCCTGAAACAAGAGGTTGGCTAATGTAAATCTCGTGCAAATTTTCATGCACATTGTGTCATTGATTGGCTGAAAGCGGTCAGCTGACTCTCTCAGCCAGTGAATGGCAACTGGATTGGCTTCCAGCTTAAGCATCATTACACATGCCAAAGAGCGTCACACAGTAGGATAGGGACCTCTGAACCTGATGGGGATGCACCTTAGTGGATGAACATTCCAGGGCCAGGGTACTCCTGGCATCATACCATCTTTTGTAGTGGTTATGGTACCAGATGTTCCCTGGAAATCTTTCAGAACAAGTAGTCAACTCATTTTATGATGGTTGGTTTAGCTCCGTGGCAGGAGCTTCCAACTGCAAAGAAGGTGCCAGAACCCAGATAACTTTTATATTTTGTCCCACAAATATCCCTACAGTTTTCAACTGTTCTTACATAGTTACATATTAATTTAGATTAATATATTTCTATCAAGTTCTACCTTTAAAACGCATTCCTTTGTTACTGATACAAAAGAAAGCGGAAAAAAAACCCCCCAACCGTTGAAAATATTTCCAATTTGCTGCAAAAATTTGCAACAACGTGTTTGTACACCTATTCATTATATCGTTGCATTCTCTGTTTACCACTTATGTCTAATTTGAACATTTCCCCATTATAACTACACTCTGCACTTTATTTTTAGGCCAGTGTTCTATACAAGAACAAGATATTTCATCTAAGCCAATTGATTTCATTTTTTTTTTTTTTTAAGTCTCTCTTTATTCACATTCCAGCAACAAGACTTACAATACAGTGGTATCAGAGTTGCAAAGACAAGGATAAACAAGTATCACATTGTAGCGTGCGTTCAAATGTCACTGTCACTATATATAAAGAAAACAATAAAAGTAAAGCTAACCAAAAACTCTTCAACCTATGCCTACAGAGGAAAAAGGATGTTACAATACTCAAAGAACAAGTGGGGGCAAGATGTGATGCCTCTATATCAATATGGTTTTTAAGTAAGCGCATCTGTTTGATGCAGAGTTACAATTGTTACCACTAAGGAGACCGGTAGGTGTGTGGAGAGAAGGGGGAATGAAAGGACTGAGGAGAAGTCTCCTGATATTCAACTAGTAACAGGCAAAAAAATTTAGCTCCTAGAGCACATCATGTGAAAGGTATGTCAAAAACATAAATCAAAAGAGATGAAAAGTGAGAAACCTTAACAAAACAACTGTCACCAGCACAAATTGTTGAACATTTTCACGGTTCCATGTAACTGGTTTCGCTGGTAGCGAAATGGTGAGACGTCTCAGTGTTAGGGGCAGGTAGCCATAGTTTCTGCAGTGTGACTGTCATCTCGGTAACTTCCACCACTTTCAATGTGCCAGAGTCCCGGCTAATTAACGGGCATCGTGGCATGCCCTATCTGTACTGCATCTTGTAAAGAGTGAGTGTCTTAGTCAAGGGACTCATAGACCTCTGTCATTCCAAGGTAGTTTTTGATAGGTCAAGGAAGAAAGCGAGTGTGTCCCTTAAAATGGAGTGGTGGTTTATTACGAATCACCGCCATGAAAGTCATCCTGTCTTGGCTTTGTTGGAAGTGGACTATAATATCCCTGCTTGAACCAGGATCGCTCGTTGTTGGCTTAGGAATTCGGTACCAGCCATCCAGCAGCTTCCTGAACAGGTGAGGGACCTCTGCAGCCTCTAGAGTCGGGTAGGCGGCACAGCTTTACATTCTTCCAGCGACTCCTATCCTCCATGCTTACCAAGCGCTCTTGTATTCGTGTATGAGTGCTCTGCAGTGTCTGCAGCTTCTGTTCCAAGGTTAAGATTCGTTTTCATGTGCACTTGCATTAAAGGACCACTATAGTGCCAGGAAAACATACTTGTTTTCCTGGCACTATAGTGCCCTGAGGGTGCCCCCACCCTCAGGGTCCCCCTCCTGCCCGGCTCTGGGGAGAGGAAAGGGGTTAAACGTACCTTTTTCCAGCGCTGGGCGGGGAGCTCTCCTCCTCCGATCCTCCTTCGTTCCTCCCATTCGGCTGAATGCGCACTGCCGCGCGTGCATTCAGCCGGTCGCATAGGAAAGCATTTACAATGCTTTCCTATGGACGCTTGCGTGCTCTCACTGTGATTTTCACAGTGAGAATCACGCAAGCGCCTCTAGCGGCTGTCAATGAGACAGCCACTAGAGGAATTGGAGGAAAGATTAACCCATTTGTAAACATAGCAGTTTCTCTGAAACTGCTATGTTTATAAAAAAAAATGGGTTAATCCTAGCTGGACCTGGCACCCAGACCACTTCATTAAGCTGAAGTGGTCTGGGTGCCTAGAGTGGTCCTTTAAGCTCTATGTTGTGTGGAAACCCTGCCAATCTCTTCTCTGAACTGTCGGTTATCAGCCACAATGTTGGGGCGTAGCTCATCTAGGAGGCCGCTTAGTGTCCCCTCGGTTACCAGAGGGTTCTCTGCAGTATTGGGAGGTGAGGTACCAGATCTTCCCGCCGCCTGCATTGCTTCTCTTTCCCTTCTGCCAGGGATTCCTCACTCGATGACTGTGAGGGCCCATACGAAGGTGACACAGATCCTCCCAGATCTCTTGACAGCCTGCGATCTCCACAGCTGTTCACCAATATCTATGGTGGTAGGGGGCCTATCTGCTCTGTACTTCTTACTCTTGCACCCCAAACTTGAGGAAGGTAATAGCAATAGTCAAGTGTAGGAAACAGCGTGATTTTGATAAATGGAAGATTTGGCCGATCAGTATGTTTTTTTTTTTTTTGGTTCCACCCCCGTGTTTTCAATTTTAATAGTAACCTTTTGTATAGAACTGTACCAAATGCAAAATCTAAGTAGATCACATCCACAGGGACACCACGATCCATATTTCTACTAACGTCTTCATAGAATCCAACCAAGTTAGTTTAGCATGGTCTATTGTTCATAAAAAAAGTGTTGATTTCTACACATGCTACTGTTATTCAAAATTAATTCTTTATTATTATCCCATAGAATCCCTTTAAATAATATTCCATAAATGTCAAGCTCCCAGGCCTGTAGTTTTTCAGGTATTCATTAACAGGTATTGAATCCTTTTTTAAACGTAGGCCCCACAGCTGCTTTTTTGTTCAATGCTCTGGTATGATTCCTGAAATAACTGAGAGATTACAGTCCCTATCCTTAGAACTGATAGATTATAGTCCCTACTACAGGCTCTATCCACCACAAACTACCCCCTATACATGTCATATTCACTACAGCCTCTAACCCTCCACACATACACTAAATTCACTATCCCCCCAATCCTCTCCAATCTCCCCAACACACACCAAGCTCCTGTTTACACACACTACAGCCACCACAACCCCACAAGCAGCCAATTATGTAGTTAACTGGGGCTGTGATGGATATGGGGCTGAGGATAAGTATGAAAGAAGATCAGGAAATGGGTTAGGGATCAGGGTATGTCTGACCATGTATGTGCTTTGGCTGTGAGTGTGTGTGTTTGACCATGTGTGAATCTCTGAGCATGTGTCTGACAGTATGTAGCTCTGTGTGTGTGTATCAGTATATGTGTGTTTTTGCTGTGTATATTCAGTAGAGTGTTTCTGGGAGGGGCAGGCAGTAGGTCCACTGGTGCTGTATCTGATTCTGCACAACCAACTAATAACATCAGTACCTCCTCCACTATTTACCACCATTAGGCAAGGCAGGGGAGACGTGGATGCTAGTGCATGTGTACGCAAACCTTCGGCACTATAGATGTTGCATACTACATAACCCTTGATTCTTTGCCAGCATTATGGCTGTGAGAAATTTGTGGGAGATGTAGTCCATATCATCTGGAATGCCAAAAGGTTCCCTACCCCTGGCCCAGTGCCACTAAGTGACCGGGACAGGCAGGCTCCCAGTTCCATTATCCAACTCTTGAACGTTTTGTTGGATTCCATGCCAAGTGCATGTCAAAACACAAGGCTAGCTGACCCGTCTGAGTGCCAAGCTGATTAATGTAGGGGAAGCTTCCTTTTCCATGATATAAGGGGACCTCTGCAGTATGTATTTCACTCACCATTCACTTTTAGCAGGGAGATAGTTGCATCACTGTACCATTCCTGTGGGCTACTACTGGAGAAGCTGACTAAGGCTGTAGGTCATTGTGTGCACTTACCCTCAGATTTATGGAATGTCCTATTGGCCAAGCATGCCTTCCTCTCCTCAACAGCACACTGGTGGCAGCCTCTAGTGACTCGATATGGTGGAGGAGCTCCAACCTTAGCAGCATGTCAGGCTGGGAGTTGACCTGGAGTTTATTTTTTATTTGACTGATTTTCTTATGTGGGATTACCATATATAAGGATACTATATTATAGTTATCTACTAAACTACTGAAAGCTCAAAAAAAAAAAAAAGCTGTTTAGCTAACCCTAATTTAATTTTATATGTAGCAATTCCATATAAGGATACCAAATTATCATTTTTATATAGAAGAAAGCAACCATTTACAGATATAGTACCCGGCACTCATGCGGAAAACAGTTGCTGACCCCTGCTGCAGAGTACTTTTTTTTTTTTTTTTGCCACAAGTCACTGACACTTAATGTGAGCAAGTGTAATGAAAATGTCTGCTCACCCATTCCAATAGGTGTCAATGAGTTATACCAGTGGTTCCCAAACTTTTTAGGTTCAAGGCGCCCTTAAAATTTCAGTCTTTTTTCCAAGGCACCAAAAGTCAAAATGTCTAGGTTGTATATCTGTACAGCACTGCAGCATTTACTGGCGCTATAGTGTAATGTACAGTGTTGGTGTTTGAAGGGGTGCTTGCATATAGTTATTGTGTTTTGATACAGGGGTGTGTCTGAATGTAATGTTCACTTTTAAATGTGGATGTACATTTGTGTGAAGAATTTGTGTTTAAGTAAAGGCGTGTGTTTGTATATATTTTTTTAGTTGGAATGCAGGGGTGTGTATGTAATATTTGAGTTAGATTTCAGGAGTGTGCTTGTAAGTTGTGCTGGTGTTTGACTACTTGGATGTACGCACATACACTACCACATACATACATACTTACACAGATATTCATGCACATTAACACACAGATGCATATAAATACACCGACATATACACACAAATTCATATAGACACTGACACATATACACACCGACATATACACACATGCACTCTATCACACACAAACATTAATACATGCCCACACCATAACACAGATACACAAACTGACATAAAATCACACACCCTGACGCACATACACAATGTGTGCGCAGACACGGAAGCACACTGCAATATATATATATATATATATATATATATACATACATACATACATACATACATACATACATACATGGCCATTGGAGGTAACTAAAAACCTCCATTTGTTTAAAGATACATAGGGATGTGGGAAGAGCGCAGGTAACTTTTTTTCCTTTTGGTTTTTACTATATGTATTTGGGCTGGTGTGTACTATGGTCGTTGCTGCCGCCCAGGAGTGATGGGAGTTTGAGCGCAGGACTTGTTTCTGTGTATGTGTGTGTATATATATATATATATATATACACACACACACACACACACGCACACAAACTCACACACATACAAGTGATTTATTTTTAGTATCTCCAGCCACCCTCCTGTGCTTAACTTATGTGCCAGGAGGGGGGCTTGGCGTACTGCTGGTGGGTGTGAGGGGTCTGGAGCTCTTCGTGCTCCTCTCCCCTCACGCTGCAGCTGTCTCCTCCCACGCTGCCTCCCTGGAGGAAGTGACAGGCTGTCATTTCCTCCCAGCCGGCCGACATTACAGGGGTCTGGTCGCGGTCTTAACAAGGACTGTGGCACCTGACCGGGCCCCTGTTCAGCAGTAATGTTATAGCACCGGGGAAACATTACGTGCCACCCCTGTGGCACCCTGGGATCGACCGATATTGTTTTTTTTAAAGCCAATACCGATAATCTGTGAACTTTCAGGCCGATAGCCGATAACTTTCCGATATTCTGTACATTTACCATTTTGAAAAAATAAACAATTTCTAAAGGTAAATGCACAAAATATACATGTCACATGTAGTGGATGCATTGTGTTTAGACAGGGGAGCTGTGTATTTGTGTGTAGTGGATGCAGTGAGTGTTTGTGTAGTGTGTGTGTGTATATATAGTGAATGCAGAGTGTGTGTTTGTGTAGTGTGTGTGTGTATAGTGAATATAGTGTGTGTATAGTGAATATAGTGTGTGTATAGTGAGTGTAGTGTGTGTGTAAAGTGAATGCAGTGTGCATATATTGAATGCAGTGTGAGTAAAGTAAATGCAGTGTGTTTGTGTAGTCTGTATATAATGAATGCAGTGTGTGTATATAATTAATGTATAGTGTGTGTGTTTGTATAGTGTGTTTGTATAGTGTGTGTGTTTGTATAGTGTGTGTATATAATGAATGCAGTATGTGTGTTTGTATAGTGTGTGTGTATATAATGAATGCAATGTGTGTGTTTGTATAGTGTGTGTGTATATAATGAATGCAGTGTATGAGTTTGTATAGTGTGTGTGTATATAATGAATGCAGTGTGTGTGTTTGTATAGTGTTTATATAATGAATGCAGTGTGTGTTTTTGTATATTGTGTGTATATAATGAATGCAGTGTGTGTGTTTGTGAAGGGATGTAATTTGTGTAAAATGGGCAGGAGGGGAGGCATTTTTTATTTTAATTGTATTTTTAATATTTATGTTTTATTTTTTTTATCTGCAGTGTGTATTTTATTTTAATATTTATATGTTTTTATTTTTGTCCCTCCTACCTGCTTGTTACCTGGCCAGGGAGGGGGAATATGACAGTCCCTGGTAGTCCAGTGGCATGTACTTTGTGAGAGCAGGAAAAGGCAGCAAGCAGTTACTTACCTCCCAGAAGCTCCTCCAGCTCCCCAGTCTAACTCTCTCGCGGTCTGCGTGCTGCGCGGAGCATTTCCATGGTAACCCGTGGCAATGCTCTGCGGCCGCGGGACTCACAAGATTTGACAAGGGAGCTGAAGGGAGCTACTAGGAGGTAAGTAACTGCTTGCTGCCGAGATTGTAATGGGCCTGGCAATCCTGGTATGTATTATCGGCAATATTGGTATCTATATTGGCCGATACCGATATTGCTGAAAATACCGAATATCGGCCGATAATATCGGTAAAACCGGTATTTGGTCGATCCCTAGAAGAGAGCAACGAATGTCTAGTTAGCATTCTAGAGCATAACTACCAACACTGGATGCAGGTGGGTAAACCATTAGGGCATTGTTACAGATGCAACTTGTGTTGGGGGTTATGCAGCTTTTGTAACGGTCAATGCCAATAAGGGTGGGACTGCATGCAAAAAGGAGGGGCGTGTCTGCTTAGCATTCAAATGTACAAATGGAAAATAATTGTGTACATTTTACATAATTTTAAAGTTCATTTGTGAGTGAAAAGTAAGCTCTACACAACTTTTACTTGCCTCCACTGTGTTGACCCTCCACAGGGTTCCACTGTGTTGACCCTCTCTTTCTCCACTATTTCCAGCAGATCTGCAATATCTCTTTTTACGCTAAGCCTGGCGGTGCTCAGAACAGCTAATGGAAGTTGCTAAGCAAGAGCTCACAGCTCTTTGTTGGAAGTATTGAAGGCAGGGAGCTGCACATGGTGAACTCCAGGTAAGAAGTCAAACTGTTGTAAAATGTGCTGTAGTGGTTATGGTGTCTGGAGTGTTCCTTGAAGTCGTTCGACTAAGAACCAATCAATTTCCATTTAATCCCAAGATCCTCAGAATCATCCAATTTATCCTGAGAATTTTCCAGTTCAGCATGTTATTAAGGGAAAAAACTTCAGAATCCAGTCAAGCACTGCAAATGTACACAAACGTTGTATTCCTTTTTATTAAATCTGGCAGCTAAAACACTAAACAAAAAAACTGGTTAGAATATTTGAAGCAGACGCCTTGAGTTTTGGGGATATTTGTATTTAATAAATGGGGAACTATGTTTTGCCAGTACAGTTTTCTGGTGGTCCAGACACCAGGTTACATATTCATAAGGCACACTGGAGATGGAAATGACATGCACTAATTCAGACTCCACCTGCTTGTGATCCACTATAATAATTATCCCAGCATGAATTGCCAGCATCCATGTGAGGCCTTCTCATCTCCGACACTTGGGTAATCACAAGGGATCATTATTGTGGATACTGCCAATCATCATTAAAATGTAAACCTGATACTAATTTGCTATTTGTAATTTAGATGACAGTCACGCTTTAAATAGAAACACAGCCAAACTATGTTTATAGTACTCGCAACTAATTAATTGATGGAGCTTAATCTGTTATACCTGATATGAAGACGGGTTGCAAAACAATAAGGAGACAATTAGATGGCATTGTTGCCCCTCTGACTTCCCTCCAGGGGCTGCGTAAGAGATGGAGTCAGTAGCAGCTGTATTTACTTTGTTTTTCTATGTGTTTTTTTTTTTTTTTTGACTTGCTGTTTGGAATCTGTCAAGAACTGTGACTTGTTGTTTATCAAACTAGGTCTACCAGATTCTTGCATTGGTGAAAAGCAATTTACAAGACAAAACCCATAAAAAAATATTAAAGGGTCGCTGACCCTGGGTTAATTTTCTGATAATAGTGTAAACTGTTTTGCAATAGTTTGCCCTCTTACCTGGCTCTGCTGGGGACCTAGGTTACTCTCTTGTCGATTTTTACATACATCCAGATTCTGCAGAGCCGCAAATCAGTGAATGGAAATAGTCACAGAATTGACATTTGCTAGCCTAGAACTCTTGTTCTGGGCTGGGTAACAAGGCTCCCAATGCTGTTAAAGGTTGCTATGGGTTATAGTGAATGTTGTGGGAAGATCATGGCTGATAGAGGCTGTTAGGGGCTGTTCTGTGCATTGGGGATAGATATAAAAAAGTGGGTGTGGGAGGAATACTAATCACTGGTGGCCCAATGAGTGCATCTTCTGGTCTGCGCCTTCGGCATATGATAGATCACTTGTATTGCTCCATCTAGTGGAGAAATTCCATGGTAACCAATGGCAACGGTCACCAGAGCAACACATATGGTCTGCACCGTTTGGAAGTTTAAACTGCAAACCCCCTGCCTCCCCCCCTAGTATGAGAATGGGCTATTTGGGCTATCTTTGATCACCCCACTGGCCATACTGCGCAAAGGCCACGGCCTGACTCGCTTTATAGGAAATCCGGTCCCTGCTTGTGCAAAAGTTCTCCACAACATTTATGATTAGCCACAACATTAAAACCACTAACAGGTAAAGTGAACAACATTGATTATATTGTACAAATGGCACCTGTCAAGGGGTGAGATATATTGGGCAGCAAGTGAATGAATTTCATGTTTGAAGCAGGAAAAATTGAAAACATCTGAGTGACTTTGACAAGGGTCAAATAGTGATGGCTAGATGACTGGACCAGAGCATCTCCAAAACCGGTGTGGGGTGTTTTCTGGTACGCAGGATTAGTACCTATCAAAAGTGCTGCAAAGAAGGACAACTGGTAAATCGACATTTGGGTCATGGGCGCCCAAGGCTCATTGATAAACGTGGGGAGTAAAGCTTGTTTGTTTGGTCCGAACTCACAGAAGAGCTACTGTAGCTCAAATTGCTAAACAAAAATAAAATTAATGTTGGCCGTAATCGAAAGGTGTCAGAACACACAGTGATGGCAGTTTGCAACATATGGGACTCCATGATGACCCCTGTCCACTGCTGTAAGTTTTAGAACTGTACCATGGAGCAATAGAAGATGTTGCATCATGTTTTCTTTTAGATCAGATGAAAGAGAGAGGGGGGGGGAGTGAGGTTGGACTCCACATCATCCCAGGGAAGAGTCCCACTCTTAAACATTTTGTTGGATTTCATTCTAGGACCATGCCAAAAAAAGCAGACTAATCTGATTGTCCAGATTTATAACCTGTTTGTGTAGAAGTCACCTAAGATGTTTTCCTTGATGGGGCAGGTGAAATTTGCACTTTATTGGCCATTGGAGTGATACTAAAAACCTCATGTTGTTTGGATGTGCATATAGATTTAGTGCTAGTGTTAATGGCTTGCTAAGCCCTGCAGGAGACTCCTCTATGTAATTAAAGTTCAATTTACAAAGCAAGAAATAAAAGCTTCTAAAGTTAGTTAACATCTTATTGAAAGTTAAACCATTTTTCATGTAGACTGTGTCAGTCACAGCCAGGGGACGTGTGTCTAGGGATCCATAAACAGAAACAAAAGGGATTTAACTCCTAAATGGCAGAGTATTGAGCAGTAATACTTCAGAGGCATGGGCTATACACCAAAACTTCATTATGCTAAAGTTGTTTTGGGGACTATAGTGTCCTTTAAAATATTGCAGCTGTTATGAAACATGTCAGCTTCTCCATTAGTTCTCATCACAAAGTGTGCACATGGTTAAAGCATTAAGATACTGATAGACCCCAAGTATATCAGCTATTCCTGATTCACTGCTGGATTGGGACAAAAATTTGGGCAGGCACATCAGCACAAAAGGAAGGGGCATGTGTCCTCCTTGGCATGCACTCAACCTAAAGTGGGTGTGTCATGTTGATTCCTCTCCATGGCAGCCCATTTGCAGAGTCCTACTGAGCTCTCACATAAGCAAAAATTCCATGTGTTCCAAGCTATTCTAATGATACGCTTCTTATGTGTCGCTTGTGTCTGGTTTTTCAATAAGTGGGACGCAAACCAGAGAACACAAGAGGGACAGGGTTAAAAGAGGGTAGAGTGTGTGTGTGTGTGTGTGAGACTGCATATGGTATCCATTTGGAGATTGCTTGTGGTGTTAATGTGTGTCTGGATAGGGCAGTAGTGTGTGCAGATGGTGTGGGAAATGGGGTTGTAGTGTATTTGTGGATATTATATATTATGTGTAGAGGGGATAGGGAATATAGTGTGTGCAAGGATAAGAGCTATAGTATGTCTGGGGTGGATAAAGGCCTTCACTGTGGGTTAGTGGGGGTGGTAAGAGTCTGCACAGTAGGGGAGTTACTTAAATTATTAAATACATAATATAAATAATATATTAATTTAAGTCCCCTCTCCCTTTGGCTTACCTGGGCCAAAGAGGGGAAAACAATGATCCTGGTCCTCATGAGAATGTATCAGAATGTTGGTGGTAATCCGTGGCAATGCTCTGATCACTTCTAGGAGGAAGTTGTACAGAGGGCTGGTTGGAGAGGGAGATCCTTGATCTCTTTGCTGACTTCGGAATCCTCTCTTGCAATCTCACTGGTCTGCCTGGCCCATTACTATCGCGGCCCACCGGGCATTTGCCCGGTTTGCCTGATGGCCACTCTGGGCCTGCATGTGATGTTAGAGACACAATGATATACCAGGAAACAGAAGATCAAGTGGTTTATAAATGTCTCCAGAACTACTTCTACTACATACACATAAATATTTTATTG
>OW240919.1:128442571-128599810 GCA_933207985.1 Pelobates cultripes | reverse complement strand
GCTCTTCGTGCTCCTCTCCCCTCACGCTGCAGCTGTCTCCTCCCACGCTGCCTCCCTGGAGGAAGTGACAGGCTGTCATTTCCTCCCAGCCGGCCGACATTACAGGGGTCTGGTCGCGGTCTTAACAAGGACTGTGGCACCTGACCGGGCCCCTGTTCAGCAGTAATGTTATAGCACCGGGGAAACATTACGTGCCACCCCTGTGCGCACACAGTTTGGGAACCACTGAGTTATACCAGTCAGGGAGGGGGAAAGAGTGAATGAACTCTACCACTTACCTTTTAGTATTAGAACCAATTGATCAGATTAAAAATGAGTGAAACTGGGGGGTTCTATGCCAGATGAATCGATTTGTCATCAACAAATTGATTTGTTTAGGGAAGAGAGTAGGGATCGACCGATATTGTTTTTTTTAAAGCCAATACCGTATCTGTGAACTTTCAGGCCGATAGCCGATAACTTTCCGATATTCTGTACATTTACCATTTTGAAAAAATAAACTATTTCTAAAGGTAAATGCACAAAATATACATGCCACATGTAGTGGATGCATTGTGTTTAGACAGGGGAGCTGTGTATTTGTGTGTAGTGGATGCAGTGAGTGTTTGTGTAGTGTGTGTGTGTATATATAGTGAATGCAGAGTGTGTGTTTGTGTAGTGTGTGTGTATAGTGAATATAGTGTGTATATAGTGTGTGTATAGTGAGTGTAGTGTGTGTGTAAAGTGAATGCAGTGTGCATATATTGAATGCAGTGTGAGTAAAGTAAATGCAGTGTGTTTGTGTAGTCTGTATATAATGAATGCAGTGTGTGCATATAATTAATGTATAGTGTGTGTGTTTGTATAGTGTGTGTGTGTGTGTGTTTGTATATGTGTGTGTGTTTGTATAGTGTGTGTATATAATGAATGCAGTATGTGTGTTTGTATAGTGTGTGTGTATATAATGAATGCAGTGTGTGTGTTTGTATAGTGTGTGTGTATATAATGAATGCAATGTGTGTGTTTGTATAGTGTGTGTGTATATAATGAATGCAGTGTGTGAGTTTGTATAGTGTGTGTGTATATAATGAATGCAGTGTGTGAGTTTGTATAGTGTTTATATAATGAATGCAGTGTGTGTTTTTGTATATTGTGTGTGTATATAATGAATGCAGTGTGTGTGTTTGTGAAGGGATGTAATTTGTGTAAAATGGGCAGGAGGGGAGGCATTTTTTATTTTAATTGTATTTTTAATATTCATGTTTTATTTTTTTTGCCAGCACTAATTCAGACTCCACCTGCTTGTGATCCACTATAATAATTATCCCAGCATGAATTGCCAGCATCCATGTGAGGCCTTCTCATCTCCGACACTTGGGTAATCACAAGGGATCATTATTGTGGATACTGCCAATCATCATTAAAATGTAAACCTGATACTAATTTGCTATTTGTAATTTAGATGACAGTCACGCTTTAAATAGAAACACAGCCAAACTATGTTTATAGTACTCGCAACTAATTAATTGATGGAGCTTAATCTGTTATACCTGATATGAAGACGGGCTGCAAAACAATAAGGAGACAATTAGATGGCATTGTTGCCCCTCTGACTTCCCTCCAGGGGCTGCGTAAGAGATGGAGTCAGTAGCAGCTGTTTTTACTTTGTTTTTCTATGTGTTTTTTTTTTTTTTTCGACTTGCTGTTTGGAATCTGTCAAGAACTGTGACTTGTTGTTTATCAAACTAGGTCTACCAGATTCTTGCATTGGTGAAAAGCAATTTACAAGACAAAACCCATAAAAAATATTAAAGGGTCGCTGACCCTGGGTTAATTTTCTGATAATAGTGTAAACTGTTTTGCAATAGTTTGCCCTCTTACCTGGCTCTGCTGGGGACCTAGGTTACTCTCTTGTCGACTTTTACATGCATCCAGATTCTGCAGAGCCGCAAATCAGTGAATGGAAATAGTCACAGAATTGACATTTGCTAGCCTAGAACTCTTGTTCTGGGCTGGGTAACAAGGCTCCCAATGCTGTTAAAGGTTGCTATGGGTTATAGTGAATGTTGTGGGAAGGTCATGGCTGATAGAGGCTGTTAGGGGCTGTTCTGTGCATTGGGGATAGATATAAAAAAGTGGGTGTGGGAGGAATACTAATCACTGGTGGCCCAATGAGTGCATCTTCTGGTCTGCGCCTTCGGCATATGATAGATCACTTGTATTGCTCCATCTAGTGGAGAAATTCCATGGTAACCAATGGCAACGGTCACCAGAGCAACACATGTGGTCTGCACCGTTTGGAAGTTTAAACTGCAAACCCCCTGCCTTCCCCCGTAGTATGAGAATGGGGTATTTGGGCTATCTTTGATCACCCCACTGGCCATACTGCGCAAAGGCCACGGCCTGACTCGCTTTATAGGAAATCCGGTCCCTGCTTGTGCAAAAGTTCTCCACAACATTTATGATTAGCCACAACATTAAAACCACTAACAGGTAAAGTGAACAACATTGATTATATTGTACAAATGGCACCTGTCAAGGGGTGAGATATATTGGGCAGCAAGTGAATGAATTTCATGTTTGAAGCAGGAAAAATTGAAAACATCTGAGTGACTTTGACAAGGGTCAAATAGTGATGGCTAGATGACTGGACCAGAGCATCTCCAAATCCGGTGTGGGGTGTTTTCTGGTACGCAGGATTAGTACCTATCAAAAGTGCTGCAAAGAAGGACAACTGGTAAATCGACATTTGGGTCATGGGCGCCCAAGGCTCATTGATAAACGTGGGGAGTAAAGCCTGTTTGTTTGGTCCGAACTCACAGAAGAGCTACTGTAGCTCAAATTGCTAAACAAAAATAAAATTAATGTTGGCCGTAATCGAAAGGTGTCAGAACACACAGTGATGGCAGTTTGCAACATATGGGACTCCATGATGACCCCTGTCCACTGCTGTAAGTTTTAGAACTGTACCATGGAGCAATAGAAGATGTTGCATCATGTTTTCTTTTAGATCAGATGAAAGAGAGGGGCTAGAGGTTGCTTGCCTGAGGAAGAGATGGCAGCAAGATGCTCTGCACTGAGTGAGGTTGGACTCCACATCATCCCAGGGAAGAGTCCTACTCTTAAACATTTTGTTGGATTTCATTCTAGGACCATGCCAAAAAAAGCAGACTAATCTGATTGCCCAGATTTATAACCTGTTTGTGTAGAAGTCACCTAAGATGTTTTCCTTGATGGGGCAGGTGAAATTTGAACTTTATTGGCCATTGGAGTGATACTAAAAACCTCATGTTGTTTGGATGTGCATATAGATTTAGTGCTAGTGTTAATGGCTTGCTAGGCCCTGCAGGAGACTCCTCTATGTAATTAAAGTTCAATTTATAAAGCAAGAAATAAAAGCTTCTAAAGTTAGTTAACATCTTATTGAAAGTTAAACCATTTTTCATGTAGACTGTGTCAGTCACAGCCAGGGGACGTGTGTCTAGGGATCCATAAACAGAAACAAAAGGGATTTAACTCCTAAATGGCAGAGTATTGAGCAGTAATACTTCAGAGGCATGGGCTATACACCAAAACTTCATTATGCTAAAGTTGTTTTGGGGACTATAGTGTCCTTTAAAATATTGCAGCTGTTATGAAACATGTCAGCTTCTCCATTAGTTCTCATCACAAAGTGTGCACATGGTTAAAGCATTAAGATACTGATAGACCCCAAGTATATCAGCTATTCCTGATTCACTGCTGGATTGGGACAAAAATTTGGGCAGGCACATCAGCACAAAAGGAAGGGGCATGTGTCCTCCTTGGCATGCACTCAACCTAAAGTGGGTGTGTCATGTTGATTCCTCTCCATGGCAGCCCATTTGCAGAGTCCTACTGAGCTCTCACATAAGCAAAAATTCCATGTGTTTAACATAGTGCAAGCTATTCTAATGATACGCTTCTTATGTGTCGCTTGTGTCTGGTTTTTCAATAAGTGGGACGCAAACCAGAGAACACAAGAGGGACAGGGTTAAAAGAGGGTAGAGTGTGTGTGTGTGTGTGTGAGACTGCATATGGTATCCATTTGGAGATTGCTTGTGGTGTTAATGTGTGTCTGGATAGGGCAGTAGTGTGTGCAGATGGTGTGGGAAATGGGGTTGTAGTGTATTTGTGGATATTATATATTATGTGTAGAGGGGATAGGGAATATAGGATAAGAGCTATAGTATGTCTGGGGTGGATAAAGGCCTTCACTGTGGGTTAGTGGGGGTGGTAAGAGTCTGCACAGTAGGGGAGTTACTTAAATTATTAAATACATAATATAAATAATATATTAATTTAAGTCCCCTCTCCCTTTGGCTTACCTGGGCCAAAGAGGGGAAAACAATGATCCTGGTCCTCATGAGAATGTATCAGAATGTTGGTGGTAATCCGTGGCAATGCTCTGATCACTTCTAGGAGGAAGTTGTACAGAGGGCTGGTTGGAGAGGGAGATCCTTGATCTCTTTGCTGACTTCGGAATCCTCTCTTGCAATCTCACTGGTCTGCCTGGCCCATTACTATCGCGGCCCACCGGGCATTTGCCCGGTTTGCCTGATGGCCACTCTGGGCCTGCATGTGATGTTAGAGACACAATGATATACCAGGAAACAGAAGATCAAGTGGTTTATAAATGTCTCCAGAACTACTTCTACTACATACACATAAATATTTTATCGATAGTTTGATAATTTTAAGATTTTTTTTTTTTTTGGTCACCATGCAGTGGAGTACTTCTTCTGTTGTATTCAGCTCCAACATGCAAGTTACTTTGATATAAGTACTTGATATCTGTTATCCAGAATACATTTGTTATTCTTTGATACTTCCCTTTGAGGCTTGGAGAAGAACTACGATGCAATTAATTTTGGTGCTCCTTCAACCATGTGACACGCTGACTTGCGTTGACATTTGTATTATTTTGTTTTATAACTTCATGCTTTTGAAAATGAATTAATTCTCTATTACATTCAAACAATGTATCATTCCTTGTGATGTGTTTTGCAGTTACAAAAACAGAAAAATGAAGTACTGTTACCTGCCTCCTGAAAGGTTTACTAGACAATAAAAATACAGAAAGCAGACCTTTTGTCAATGTATTTGGGCAGATAGCAACTGCCAGGGTTATTTATTGTACAAATTAAGGAACAACATACAATATTTTATTTTTATTTTTACCAGGCTACTTAAAATCCCCTATCTCAGCAATTAAATATGGGGATTCAGTTACACCATATGGCCTTATTGTGCCATATAAGACATATTGCAGTCAGCATTTTTGTCTCCCATGTTAAAATTAGTGTAGAACCCACCAATTTTGGGGTACTGTGGTGTAGTGGTGAGTTTAACACCATATGGCCATATGGTGGAACTGTATCCCATATTTGTTCGCTAAGAGAGGTGATTTTTAAGTAGACTTCTAAAATTAAAAACTGTATTTTTGTGGGCGTGTACAGTGGTGTATCCTGGTTTTGTGCTGCCCTAGTCATGACAAAACTCAGGCGCCCCACCCACCCCCCTCCCCGCGCTTCCCCCCTGCCCCGCCTTTTAAATACACACACATTCACTGACAGACACACATACACTAGCTAACAGACATACTCACTAACAGACACATACAGTCACTAGCAGACACGCACATTCACTAAGACACGCATACATTCTCACTAACAGACACACACATAGTAACGCACACCCTGACAGACACACACACACACACACACACACTAGCAGACACACACACACTAGAAGACACACACACACACTAACCGAGAGACACACACTAACTCACTTACAGACACACACACACATTAACACACTCACTTTTTTTTTTTTTAATTCAGTCCCCCCACCAGCCTCCTATGGGAATGCCTTACCTTTGGTAATGCTGGAGGGTGGGGGGGAGGGGGAGAGTGGGTTCTCCCTTTCCTTGGGGCCCAGTGGGGTCATATTCAGGCTCCCGGCATCACTCTGCGGCGCGACCGGATTTTTAGTTAGCCGCTCGGCCAACAAGACATTTGCCTGGACATTTGGGGGCGACTTTTTGCCGCCCCCTGGAAAATGCCGCCCAAGGCAAATGCCTTGTTTGCCTCGCGGCTAATACGTCCCTGGGCGTGTGCTGTTTCTTAATCTGTATTTTGTATATGGAAGCAGTTTAAGCAGTTAGGATTTCAGTTAGCACATTAATATCCTATGTTAAAATTAGTGTAGGACCCAACAATATTGGGGTACTGTGGCATAGTTGTGGGCTTAACACAATATGGCCATTTGGTTTAACTGAATCTAGCTGTTTGTTTGCTAAGATAGGTGATTTTAAGTAGACTTGTAAAATGTAAATCTATTTTTGTGTATGCGCATTGTTTCTGATTCGGTAATTTGTATTATATTTCAGTCTTTATGGCAGGACTACTACTGAGAAATGCATGTTCTGAGTGTGCCACCAATTCCCCTTTTTCAGGGTTATTGATTAAGTGAATTGTCAGGGATTAAAAGCGAATTTTAAATTTTAAGCAATGAAAACGAATTCTGCAAGCTGGCTATATTATACCTTTTAGTAAATGCCTCTGCATGTGAATTACTATTTGGAGCTTTTATGTTCTTATCATCTGTTTTTCTCGTTTTTGCTTCCAACACCAAATCACTATAGAATTTTTCTCATATAGCAAAAATAAATTTAGAATTGCGTGTTAAATGCACATACCACAGCATATCTTTGGAAGTAGAGCAAAAAAAATTAATTTGTTCCACTAGCCGAATAAGTATATTAACATCTAATTTTTTTTTCAGATCAATGTGGTTTGTATTAGTTTTAAATATTTCTGATCATGATTTGATGTCTCGGTAACCTTTTGAACTTTCTCAGTTTTTGGGAAGTATAAACCTGATCAACGTGTCCTTCCCATGACACACATTTTTTGAAGAGTTAATTCATTCCTGCATGCCTGCAACTGCAGTGAAGATTTCTTCAGAACTTATTCCAACCTTATAATTAATCTTGCCTTTTGTCTCGGGCGTTTTATTTATATATATATATATATATATATATATATATATATATATATATATAGAGGGAGAGAGAGATTTTTTTTAACACATAACAATGAGTTCTTGTGGAAAATATTTGAATGATCAGTAAAATTAGAAGTCTTATAATCATATCTTCTCCATTTCTTTTGTTGTTTTTGATATACGATTGAGATTACTTTTAGATTATGACGGATATTAGGCCACCATGTTTTTTTTTTTTTTTTTAAGGGAAAAGAACAGTAAAATAACCTGGAAATTAAAACATTGCTTACATTTTTTATTTAACTTTTAAATGTACTATCACTATTACTAATCCAACTCAACAGGTGAGTGATCGTAGGGTGATTGGTGATTAGTCTTACTTAAAAAAAAACAAAAAAACAACACATTTAGCCCCATCTTTATGCCCTGTTCCAAAAAAAGAAAGATGTTTCTTGTGAGCTTCCAAAAGCCAGATGTTTTGTCAGGAATGTTATTTGGAAACTTAATCCAGAGCCAAAACACCATGATGCATAAACTGGTGCAGTGAGCACTAAATCTGGATTTCCAAGTAGTAGAAAAGGTGATATTGTGATAAGCCAAGTTTCAGCCAATGAATTCTTTGTTTATGATGTTTCCATATTGTAATGACATCTGAATCACCACTATACAGTCTAGAACTATGGCATCATTCAAACAAAGCTTTGAAAACTGTTCTGAAATCAAGAGTGGCCTATCTTTTACGTATTGCAAGATGTTTGCATTATTGTATCCCTCGATCATTTTATTCACCATTTAGAACACCTGGAAGTGTGTCTGTAAACATACATTTTTATTTAACTTCTAAAACTGGAATTTGACATTTGCTAGGCCTATGCCTAACTAACGTTAGGGCATTTTACTGGCTCACAATTTGCAATAACCCCCTAAATATACACTGTTTTCAAAAGTGAACAACCCAGAATTCCTTGCATGGTATTTATTTTAAGCCCTAACAAGGGATCGTTTTTTTTACTCACCACAACCACATTGCATTTTCTTAATACAGCCATATTGTGTTAAACCCACCACTTTTCTTACTGCACATTTTATGAATCTGAAGTGCTATTAGTGTAAAAAAAAAAAAAAAAAAAGCAATAAAAAAAAACCAACCCCTGTTTATTATGGTCCCTGTGGCGAAAGTAACCTCCACTTTTACTTGGAGGGGTCTGCTTGTCAGCCTCCTGCCCACAGACTATGGGCCCTGCAGGGAAACCTGTAAAGACTACTGAACTTGACCGACTGTTGGCATTGATTTCCCTGGAACTATTTTGGGCATAGGATCATGTGCAAGGTTGGTCAAAACTATGATTTCTAGGAAATTTCTGAACCCCTGAACCGATCTGGGTGATTTTTGGATATGTTTTTCATATGTAACTTTTTTGGGGTTGTTATGTGTTTTAAGGAACTTTTTGGGGTTTCATAAAATTGTATGTTTTTCTGTGCTTGGAGATAATTGGGTTAGATTAGTCCAGTTCCTGATTCAATTATCTCCCAAGCACAGAGGAGGGATTCTATTGTTTGTGTATGGGAGCAGGGCCGGTGCAAGGATTTTTGCTGCCCCCCCTCCATGTGTTTTCACAATGCCCCACCCATATGATCTGCAATGTTCAGAGATTAGTGCCACGAATAATATACTAGATTGCCTACTTACAACCAGATGAGGATGATGATGATGGGCTCTAGCTGCAGTCTGGCTCCACTGGTATGGTGTAGAACAGGCTCCCTGAAGGCTGTTTGTAACTGTGGTCACAAAAATCAATGTTCTGGGAAAATGGGAAGCAGCTTCATTTTTTTAAGGCCCTTTACACAGCTCAAGGTCTGGGTCCCAGGGTCCACTTTCATGTTCCACCAATGAGTTTGTTCACAGGGGGTGGAGCAGGGGGATGTCCGGATATGTGTGTAAGGAATGCATTGTGTGAATCTGTGTTTGTATGTGTAAGGGCTGCAAGGTGTGTTTCTGTGTATGTACGGGATGCATTGAGTGTGTGCATCTGTAAGGGGTGCATTGAGTGTGTTAGGAATGCATTGTGTGTTTCTGTGTGTGTAAGGGATGCATTGTGTGTAAGGGTTGCATTGCTTGTGTGTGTCTGTGTGTGTAATGCATTGTGTGTTTTTCTGTGTGCAAGGGGTGCATTGTCTTTGTGTGTAAGGGGTGCATTGTGTGTGTGTGTGATGGATGTCAATATCTCTTCTCCCTTGTCACTCTCTTCTCCCCTGCTTGTCCCTCTCTTCTCCCCCTCCCTTGTCACTCTCTTCTCCCCTTGTCACTCTCTTCTCCCCTCCCCACTCTCATTCCCCCATCAATTCCCCTCCCTGTCAATTTCTTCCCCCCCTCCCTGTCAATTTCCCCCTGTCAATTCACCTCCTGTCCATTTCACCTCCTGTCCATTCCCCACCCACCTGTCCATTTCCCCCTCCCTGTCCATTCCCCGTTTCTCCCCCTACCTCCCTGTAGCGTGGCCGAGCCCTCTATGGTATGGTCCGCGGGTACAGGGAGCTTTTGTTTCCTGTACCTGGCCGGACTAACAGGAAGTGCACAGTCAGTGTGTACTTCCTGTTAGTCCGGCCGGGTACAGGAGACAGATGCTCCCTGTACCCGCGGACCATACCATAGAGGGCTTGGCCACGCTACAGGGAGGGAGTGACAGGAGGGAGCGCTGAGCGCTTCCCTCCTGTCAGCCCCTCTCCTCAGGCTGCGCCCGGGCGGTGGGGTCCGCCCTCATGGACGCACCGCCCGGGCACCGCTCGGGCGGCAGCAGCATGAGCGGGGCCAGTGCTCCTGGCGGTGCCCCCTCCCAAGGGGCGCCCTAGGCGGCTGCCTAGTCCGCCTTACAGGTAGCGCCGGCCCTGTATGGGAGTGTTTTACTGTATGACTCTGTTTTTATTGGTTTATTCACTTTGTGTCCCTGTGCCTTGCAAGGTCCACCTGGGTGTCACCCTTGTTGGGAAACTTGCATAAAAGGTCAGTGTGCCTCCATTAAAATTCTGTTCCTGCTTACCCTCAACATAGTCTCATCTCATGTGTGGGGGAAACTGCTGTATCTACCCTGGTGATTGCTATATCACTATACTCCCCTGACTGACTGAGGCACCGGGTCGGGGTTCCAGGCGGTCCCTCACAGTCCCCCTCATCTCTGGAGTACAGTAATATATCATATGTATAACTTTTCCTAGGAAATGCATTCACTATCCTCCTGTAACCCAGAATTACCTATAAACCTCCTATCCATAAATCTTGTAGTTATAGTTTTCTTTTATCAGTGCTGATATTGGCACAGTGATTTCTCTAGCCTGCAGTGTAGCGCTCACTTTCCAGTGTCTATGCATGTAAATTCAATTGGCATCATTGCACATCTTCATCATTTCATGGGGATACCTGCTCATGTCATCATTTCCACATTCAGCCAGATATTTAAAGCCTTGTGCGCAGTGCTTATTTTAAGGGTTTTTAAAATGAGTTCTTTATTATTATTATAAAGGGTTGATATGCATAGGAAAAGTCTGAAGCTCCACCAAGAAGCATACTGACAACACCAGCAGAGTACACGTTTAAGCATGGGACAATAGTACTAAAGATAGAGGGTGAACTGCAGTTGTTGGCGGCAGTGGCGTACTAAAGGGGTGGCGGTGGTCTGCCCCGGGTGCCACCAGGTGGGAGGGGTGAAAAGGGTTGCAGCGGAGGAATACGGGACTCTTGTTTAGGGGATAGGAGGCTGTACATATATGCGGCCACACACAGTGATATGTAAACACAGTGACACAGACACACCCACAGATACAAACCTATACCTACACAGGCACACACAGATACACACAAACTTCGCCCTGGGGGTCTTAATCATGTTTAAGTCTCTCTAGGGCTGAAAAGTTGCACTTTTATGTGGTGTTCTACCCTCCAATAAATACACCTGAGTGCTGCCTGTATATTCTATTACCTTGTTTTATTGGACGGATTAGAAGTTTCTGTCTAATGCAGAGCACCTCTGAGGCTGTGGGCCAGAGTGAAAAGCAGAACCTGAGTGCAGTGGGCTATGTTGTCTGTGGTACACACAGATACACACACACACACACACACTAACACTCACAGATGCACACTCTGATACATACACACAAATACACAGATGCACATTGACACACACTTGACACTCACAGATGCACACTGACACACACACACACACACATACTCACAGATGCACACAGATGTCCACATTATTATTATGATGATATTTATAGATCGCCGTCAAATTCCGCAGCGCTTTACAATTGGTGGACGAACAGACATGTAGTTTTAACCAGACAAGTTGGACACACAGGAACAGTGGGGTTGAGGGCCTTGCTCAATGAGCTTAAATGCTAAAGGGGTAAAATGACACAAAAAGGTAAGGATAGTATTAGACTAGTGACAGTTGCAGAAGAGGAATCAGTCAGGAGCTATTAACAGTTTAATTGATAAGCTTTTATGAAAAAGTGGGTTTTTAACGATTTTTTTGAAGGAGTGGAGAAAGGGTGAGCATCTAATGGAGGAGGGAAGCGAATTCCACAGGAACTGTGCAGCCCTCGAGAAATCTTGAAGGTGAGCATCAGAGGTGGGAGTACGGACAGAAGATAGACGTAAGTCTTCAGCAGATCGTAAGGGCCTAGACGGGACATACTTGTGTATAAGGGAGGATAGATAGGTGGGAGCAGCATTATGTAGAGATTTGAAAGCAAGAACCAGAATTTTAAATTGAGCTCTATATTTTATAGGAAGCCAATGTAGGGACTGACAGAAGGGTGAGGCATGGGAGGTGCGGGCGGACAGGAAGATGAGCCTCGCCGCCGCATTCATTATGGACTGTAACGGCGCTAGTTGGGAGCACGTAAGACCACTGAGAAGCGGATTACAGTAGTCAAGGTGAGAAAGGACAGTGGAATGGACCAACACTTTAGTTGCATCTGGCGTTAAGTAGGGGCAGATGCGCGCAATGTTTTTGAGATGGAAATGACAGGATTTGGCGATAGATTGAACATGAGGCTTGAAGGAGAGGTCGGAGTCAAAGAGAACACCTATGCAGCGAGCCTGCGTGGTGGAGCTGATGGTAGCACTGTTGACTTGGAGGGAGACAGACACAGGAGTCAGTGGTGTATCCTGGTTTTGTGCTGCCCTAGCAGGACAAAACTCGGGCGTCCCCTCCCCCTCGTGCCACCCCCACCCAACCCTTCCCCCCCGCCTTCTAAATACACACACATTCACTGACAGATACGCATACACCAGCTAACAGAAACACACTCACACTAATAGACACACACACAGTAACAGACACACACACACACACACACACAGTAACACACACACACACACACTAATAGACATATACACACACTCACATTAACATTTTTTTTATTTTATTTAATCCCCCCTCCCCCCCGCCCTCCTTACCTTTGGGAATCCTGGGGGTGCAGTGGCTGCTGGGTGGTCAGGGGGCACTTCCTCTGAGCATTCTGCTCAGCTCCCTCGCGCTCCTCAGAGTGAGGCTGAGAGCCAGCTCCCAGCCTCACTCTGCGGCGTTCGAGGGAGCTGAGGAGACCGCTCAGGTGAAGTGCTCCCTCGGCAGCCGCCCGGCATGTCAGCCGCGAGGCTAACTATGCATTTGCCCCCTGAAAAATGCCGCCCAAGGCAAATGCCTTGTTTGCCTTGCGGCTAAAACGCCCCTGACAGGAGTAACAACACTTGAGGGAGGAAAGACCAGAATTTCAGTTTTGGTCAAGTTTAGTTTAAGGAAGTGGGCAGCCATCCAGTTAGAAACGGCAGAGAGGCAGTCAGAGACACTAGTCAAGAAGGACGGGGAGAGATCAGGAGAGGACAGGTAGATTTTCGTGTCATCTGCGTAGAAATGATATTGGAAGCCAAAGGAGCTAATGAGTTTACCAAGGGAGGCAGTATAGATGGAGAACAGTAGGGGACCAAGGACTGAACCTTGGGGGACACCAACAGAGAGGAGTTGGGGAGAAGAAGCAGAGCCAGAGAAAGAAACACTGAAAGAGCGCTGGGAGAGGTAGGAGGAGCACCAGGAGAGAGCAATATCTTGTAGACCGATATTGCGGAGGATGAGAAGAAGCTGTTGATGATCAACAGTGTCAAAAGCCGCAGACAGATCAAGGAGAATTAGGATAGAGTAGTGACCAGAGATTTTGCAGTGAGTAGATCATTGGATACTTTGGTCAGTGCCGTTTCCACAGAGTGCTTAGCGCGGAAACCAGACTGAAGCAGGTCTAGCAGAGAGTTGGACTCGAGGAAGTCTGTCAATCTCGCATACACAATTTTTTCAAGGATCTTGAATGCAAAAGGTAGTAGCGAGATAGGACGATAGTTGGATGGGGAGTTAGGGTCAAGATTGGGCTTCTTTAGAATTGGGGTTACAGTTGCATGTTTGAAGGGCAATGGAAATATACCAGAGGAGAGAGAGAGAGAGAGATTGAGAATTTTAGTGAGAGGTGGAGAAAGAGAAGAAGACAGAGTACGGATGAGATGCGAGGGAATTGGATCTAGGGAGCAGGAGGACTGGAGCAGAGCAGAAACCTCTTCCAATGTAGGTGCGAATGAACATAGAACAGCAGAGGGAGTGAAGTTAGGGGAAGTATTGTAAGGGGAAGAAGAATGATGAGAGATCTATTCTCTGATTGTAGAGATCTTGTCAGTGAAGTGAGTTGCAAAGTCTGAGGCAGTCAAGTTAGTAGGTGGAGGAGGAACAGCAGGGCGAAGAAGAGAGTTAAATGTGTGAAATAGTCGTTTGGGTTCACAGGAGAGTGGTTATGAGGGTATTGAAGTAATTAACTTTTGCAGAGGAAAGAGCCAAGCTGTATGAGCTCAGCATAAATTTATAGTGGAGAAAGTCACAGTGAGACTTTCTCGAACAGCGTTCAGCAGTTCTGGAGCATTTTTGGAGGTATCGAGTGAGCTTGGTGTGCCAGGGTTGTTGTTGGGGGGGCCTGCGGCGTTTAAATGTACAAGGTGCCATGATGTCTAGTTGAGAGGAGAGGGTGGAATTGTAGAACTAGGACAGGTGAGGTTTGAGATAGATAAAAGGAGAGTTTGGAGATTAGTGGAGAAATGCTCTAGGTCAAGACATTGGAGGTTTCTGTGAGAGTGATGTTCAGACGGTGGTGTCAATTGGGTCTTAGGTATGCCAATGTCAAAAGATGGTTGTCAGATAGAGGAAAAGGAATATTGGAGAGATTATAGGCAGTACAGAGGTTGGTGAAGGCAAGATCAAGAGTGATCCTGCTGGATGGGTTACTAGATTGGACCATTGCGTAAGGCCAAAGGAGGTTACAGAGAGCAGACGAGAGGCATCAGTGCAATTGGGGTTATTGAAATCCCCAAGTATAAGGGAAGGAGTGCTAGATGAGAGGAAGTGGGGAAGCCAGGAAGAAAAGTGTTCAATGAATAGTCTAGGATAACCGGGGGGGAGCAGTAGATGATAGCAATTCTTAAAGGAGTGGGTTTAAATAGGCAGACAGTGTGAACTTCAAAAGAAGAAAAGGATGGGGCAGGGGGAGTTATGATTGGTTGAAAGGTACATTGAGGGGAGAGAAGGATGCCTACGCCGCCTCCTTTACAGTTGAGTCTGGGAGTGTGAGAGAATTGTAGCCCACCAAAACATAAAGAGGCAGGAGTAGCGCTATCAGAGGGGGACAGCAAGGTCTCTGTAAGTGCAAGCAGTGTGAGTGAGTTTGAGATGAAAAAGTTGTGTATGGTTGTTGATTTTAAATTACTGCAGATGGAGCGGGCATGCCAGAGTGCACAATTAATTTTGGTAAGTGAGGGTAAAGGGCAGGGTTGTGATGAGGTTTGTGGGGTTTCTGGTTGTCTTAGTGTGTGTAGAGAAGGTGAAGGGCCCTGGATTAGGAGAGACATCACCAGCTGCTAGAAGTAGGAGGAGAGAAAGTGACAGGTGGTGTGAAAGGGTTTTGTATGCATGGCGTCTAGGATGAGATCGATTGTGGGTTGGAGTGAGAGAGTAGAAAAATGAGTGCAAGGCATGAGATGAGAGAAGGGGGGAGTGTAGCAGAGAAGGGCATATGTAAATGTGGATGGGGGGATGAGTGAAATGGGTGTTAGGAGAGATTTTTATACTGAGGGAGACTGAGGAAATAAAGAGGAGGAGAAAACAGATCATTGCTAAACTGTGAAAAAAAAATTGGAGATACTTGGAATATCAAGAGCAGGTGAAGGTGGTTTATGGGATAAGAAAGTGCAGGAGTGTACTAATAGGAGGCAGGTTTCTAACCTAACTAAAATGTAGGTGTGACAGACAATCTATAAATGTAATAATGAGGGTGGGGTGGGTATCAGGCTTGCTCACTGAAGGAATGGGCTTGCAAAGTTGGGGAATCAGGCTTTGCAGACAATCAGGCTTGGTCACTGAAGGAATGGGCTTGCAAAGTTGGGGAATCAGGCTTTGCATACCTAAACATACACACTGGCACACACACACATGGTGCAAAACACAGGACCCGACCCGGTGCCAAAAGGCTCTAGGTACACCCCTGGTTGGTGGGTACAATCAATAATTGCCCCCAGCACTACAAAAAAAAAATTCTCTCGTAGGTGTCAACCTCATCATTATATTTGACTAAAGTAAATATCAAGGGGAAAATTTTTTTTAAATCTTAAAAATTCCAATACTTTTGCATTGCATTGTCAGCATATTTTTTGTTTGTGTTTGTTGTGAGTATAATGCCGCTATTTAACTTTGTGATCAGATTTATATTATTTATCATTGTACTGAACATTGTTTTGTTATAGAAACAGAGTTTTTTTTTTTTTATGTTAAGGAAATTTAGAAGCATACAGTGGCACTAGTAAAAATGTGAAACTTATATTAATTTATTATGCGTACCAATTTATGTGTGATTCAGGCTTTGAGTGCCATTCATTACAGGGTCTCTAAGAACCTTCCTCTGCAGGTGGAAAGGGTTCATCTTGGAATTTAATTGAACACAGGACATTCTTCCTTCGAGCCATTGCCATTTGCTTGTTATGTTTAGTGATACTGAGTTGCATATACCAATTTCTACTAAATTAAAACATGCTTTGCAATTGTATGTGCAGTACATGCTCACAATAAATTAGTTGTGCTGTTTTCAGCAAAAGAAAAAACGCTAATGTATCCGATTAGACTCAATGTAATTTTGACCAGTAAACACTCCCTTGCCCCCATCTCCCACCATTTTATTTTTAATGTCTCAAATATCATTTAAACCAGATGCACAAACAATTGTCAGTTTTTCAAGCACGCATATTTTTTTCACTATAACATTGACTTTTCAACCTAAATGTGATTGTAAAAGTGTATTCACATCATAAAAACGAACACATTCACATACTAATTAATTTTTGTAAGCCGTGGGTTTTGTGCAGCGAAATCATCATGGATTTTAAATGTGTGTAGTACACAAATACCTGAAAAGCAGTGGACATAGTCTTTGTAATTTAAAGCACTTTAGCTTGCTGAAATCCTATATGTGTAAATCGTGTGTCCTGTTTTTTCATTTACAAAAAGTGCAGATTTCAATAGAAATTGTCACTTTTATAAATGAACCTTGTTACTCCTCCCCCCCCCTCCTCCTCGCTGTCAGTCCTGCAGGGCCTGTCACTTCCTGGCTTGGTTAGCTCAGTGGAGCTTAACTCAAAAAATACAAGGGATTCCTCAGAGCATCTGCCTTACAAAGACTTACCATTGAGCGGCATTGGAAATGCTATGATTGGATAGCCACAGAAAGTCTGGGAGGGGTAACAAGGGGAGGGCTTGCAAAGGCTTCAGACAAGAGATCTGCAGGTTTTCCAAGCTGTTTTTAGATGTATTCCCAACAAAAAAATGCATACTTAAATGCATGCATGTTTTCATTGAGGGTATATCTACTAAACAGTGATTTAAAAAAATATATATATATATATCGGCAGTGGAGAGTTCCTTTAAGTAGCCTTGAGATAGTTAAAGAAAACATGCACGCACACAAAAGAAGAGCTTTAATATGTTTTGGTCTTTACAACAGTACCACTGTTGGGAGTTGTAACAATTTGAATGCTAAATATCTGGCATTAATCTTGGAGAAGCCTATGTTAATTTATAACAGACTACAGCTGAGATTCTAAACCAGAAACCAGTGCTGCCATAAGGGTGATTAAAAGCAGTACAATCCTGTTGAGGAGATAGAAATATCTCCCTCAGTGAGACCACATGGAAAATACTCTGGAACAGACTCCTCACTTGTGTGCATTGCTGGATTTTTGTACACACTGAAACACTAGTTGGAGAATGTGCACTATGCTCTTACTTCTAACACATAGGAAACTGTAAAGGAAAGCAAAAGGAGCTTTGCGGCTCCCAATGGACTCTAGGGAAGCCACCCACCTGTACCTAGAAGGTAATGTAACAGGATGCTGGCTAAATTACTATAAAAAAAAATAAAGCACTCCCAGACACAAAGTTTGAAATATTCTCTGTGAGGCAGGCATATTTACATCTAGGATTGTGTACTGGTGTATGCATGTGCGTGTAAAGTGTTTGAGAGAGAATGACTGGCAAATTAACCTAGACAGTGGTATTGGAAGGGGCCAACTTAATTCTTTCTGGGCAATTATGAGTAAAAAATTAGAAATGACTACTGAGCTTCAAGCAAAGTTAGCAGAAGACCATGACTTACTAGCTGCAATTGCCACCAGTTAGAACTTCAGTGTGTACAGTTACTAGACCTACAAAAGGCATCTTGCATGCCATTTGATGCCTTGACCAAAACTCTTGCATGTTGCTTGGGATATTTCAATTATACCTGTTTGGGCAGATACATTTCTCATCTGAGAGAAATAGTGTTCTTAAAGACCTACCATTGAATTTTAGAATTTTTTTAAAAAAAATCTGCAATCCATTTTTGGGTGGTGTTTAAGATGCTAAAAACATTTGACAATTGTATCAAATCTTCATTATGTAAAATTAGCTTGCATTTTTCTTTGTGGTATCTGGTTTTCAGTGGTTGTAATATGCCATGTATCTGATTGTGAAATACTGTTTTGTTTTAAGGATGACCAAGGCCCAGTATTGAAATATTGCATTGTCCCCTTTTTGTGTTCCATATTTAAGCCATATGTGAGAGTCTTGAGTTATGTTCCCAATATTCTACAGGTACCATAATTACCTCTGTGTGGTGCCATGGATCGTATACAACATAAGCGATGTCAGCAAAGTCTATACCTTTAAATGATACCTACGCCACACAAATATTTTATACGTTCACCACCCTTAAAACAGTACATAATTAACACAATTACTGTTGGTCCATATGAAGGTTAATGAATATGCTTTAATATTTAAATCTGAACAGCAAATGATGTTGAACACCTTTCAGATACAAGATATGCAGTTCAAGGCATTTTAAAGCAAAACGCAGGTATTTAGTACAACATTATACAATCTACTCCCAATGAGATTTCCAACGTAGTTTCTTCTGAGAGATTGTAGCAGCATTGAACCGTTCCTTCACTCTTACAGCAAATGAAAGCAGATAAAAATACCTCTAGTCACAGATGCATATAACAATTCACAATCTGATGCGGAGAGAACACAACTGCACCATTTGCATTTTTTTTTTTCAATCTTTACAGTTACTAGAAAGTTTAACATTGTAACAATAATGTACATAAATGAAATAAAATCCTAAAATAGTCTGATTTTGGTTACAGCATTCGTGCTGTTATTTTGGTACAGCTCTTTGTACAGAATGGTGATACGAGGGCAAAATGATGAGTCCAAACATCTCTTTAAATTAGGGGATATAAGCATAGATAAGGCCCCAACTATAAGATCCTTAACTCAATAATTAAAAATCTGTCAGCCTTCCCCAGTGGATGTGGAGATAATTTTAAACTGATATGTGACTTTAAATACAAAGGTCAATATTTTTGAAGGTCAGGTAGCCACATATTCCTCAAATTCCACATTCTATTAACATATTATTAAGTATAACTTGGGGTGAGGAACTAATGTTTTGTTATATGGTTTTATACAAAATGTATAGACATGGCTAACCATATGCATATTGCAACGATTTGCTGTAGCCTTGCCTTGCTCAGAAGTACCTTCATTTGATTAATGAAACATTCAGCACCTGAATTCTGTGGTTTTCAACTAACCTACGGGTATTCCAAATAAACCGTCCTGAGTTAAAACATTAAATTTAATTTTAGAATATTCTATAGCTAAATAAACGTCTGAACATACTTTGGTAAAAATTTGTTTATACGCATCTGGGATTTATCAAGGCTCACACTGCCAGAAATCATTTTTTTTTTTTTACATGACTATACATATAGATTTGTGTGTATATATATATCCTATACATTTTGTAAGGTGCTAGACTCCATAAATCACACCTGCCAAGCAAAACTCTCTGGATGGTATATAGTGGTTAGTGTTAACATTTTCAATTTGCAATATTGCTTAACTGTTAAAAATAAAAGTAGCCACACATCCCTAGTGTATAAATTACACATTACAGAAATAAACATCAGTTTGCAATTAAAACCAACCAGACACTTATGAGCTAGGCATGCAGGTTCATCATAGCTAGAGTCCTAAAACATAGAAACTCATTTGATATTACAAAATACAAAAATAGTTTATCGGAACTTTCATTTACATTTAATTTACAATAAGAGCCTAAATAACTTAAATTCATTACCATAGTCTGAGAACTAAAATACTTGGAAAGAAGAGCGTGTAATAGAGGGTAATTAAAAAAAAAAGAAAAAAAAGAAAAGGGGGATAAGCGAGCAGCATATATTGTATGTGTATGGCTCACATTCAAAACTAGAACGCATATTTGTATTTAGACAGAAGCATGGCAGTTTTGTTTGTTTTGTTGTTTTTTGTTGTGTTTTGGCGGACTGAACTATGCAAGTTTTTAAAGTGAAATGTGCAAAAAATATAATAAAATACAATATTCACTATATCAACAATTTATGACTATCAAATATAGCTCATAATTCATACTCAGGATGTCAAATTACATACGGGAGTTACAGAAGGGGCTTATGCTATCTTTAATATATGTTTTGTTATAAAACATTTGTGTTCAAAATGTAGACCAGTGCAAGTCTATGGGTTATTGATTTACATTCTACAACTGTAGTTATGAAGGAAACTACTATGAAATTATGCAATTCTTGCTCTTTCGTCTTTTTCTGCTATGTAATTGTCCACGACCACCCAAAGTGGAAGACTTTGGTATGCCTCCTGAACACTGACCGTACTGATGGATAAGGTCCTCACTAGTAACATATCTCATTCGGGTAGGTTGAGGAATTGGTTCTCCCAAGAAATATCCTTCATTGTCTGATTCAGAAGAAGAGGAGCATGTTGAACACCAGTCATATTCATTCATATACTGCCCGTATCTTTCACAGAGATGGTTTTGTAAAGCAAGATCAGATGCAGTTCTTTGATAGCGGTTGTACATCTCTCTTCTGACAACCTGATCCACTGAATCCCTTGCTCCTCTTTGTTGCATGAATCGTTCATAGTCTTCTCTGGTACGTATGAGTGGGTGCTCTAATTTACTGCACTGATCAGTGGCCAAGTGGAGGGCGTTGTCTGACCGGGAACGCCTTGACCTCCTCGGACGATGGTGGCGATAATGTTGATCATTCTCACGTGCCTGTGTTCGCCTTCTGGTCCTCTCACTCATTGGTGTAATTTTCACATTAGGCTGGCCAGGCATTTCATTCATGGACATACCTGCATCAAAAGTAAATCCCTGACGAAGTCTAGCATGGGGTGGAAGGTCCCTGTATTTGCTTGAGTTACCAAGATCACTAAGATTTTGTCCCATGTCTTGATACTGTTGCGCAGAGAGCAGACTGCGGACTGATTCAACACTACGAAACTGAGATGAAGAGTTTAATGTTCCCATGGTGCTGAGTTTTTCAGAAATGTTCATTCCAGAATCTTTGCTCAGATCTGGCATAGAAAATCGGGATAGATGCTCCTGACGCTTTGGACCTCCATCTGCAGAAGCACCTTTTAAAATAAGACAGACAAAATGTATTAAAATAAACCGAAAACACACAAAAAACCTTCATTAAAGTAATTTAATATACTTGAGTTTTATTAAGGTGATTATACATTATTGATATTTATTAGAAAACTGTATTTCAGCTAAAAAGATTATTCCAACCTCAACGATCACTTCTGCTTCTAGAAGTGGTCATGGAGGAAGCTAACTTTATATGCAGCATTTTGGTACTGGCGACTAGTTGCACCTCTGACACACACAACTTGCAACAGTGTTATTGACGGCCTAATGTTCTGTGCAAAAAATGGACATAATCAACTTCTTCACTTGCAGGCAGCACCTGTGGCCCTCTAATGATAGACCTTTCTCTCTCTCTCTCCCACCCTCCCCAATGCCTCCTCACTACATTCTAATCTATTTTTCCTGTATACTTTACTTGCCTTCCCAAGTTCACCCCACCGGTCCACTTTTGTGACAGATGATTGGCGCATTCGCAAAACTCTCCACACATTTGCTGCTGATCCATCAATGCTTCTGAGAAATATTTGTTTGGACTGCAACCATGAAGATGATGTTGCAGTGTGACAATAGAGTAAACAATCTGTCAGAATAGCTTTGCACTGGATTGCAAAACAATGCAAGTCCTAAATAAATATCAAATCTGACTATTAAAAGAAAAATACGGGGACTTAAAAAACTAGGTGTAGTAATCATTTTAAGGTTTAATTTAATCGAACTGTGAACAAAGCAATCTTTCACACTAATGTTGTGGACCAATTGTTCAAAACGGTGTGGGGCAGGAAACCACTTATATTCAAAATATGAGGAACAGAGCTGAGGTCCTCTGATCTCTGCTTAGACTAGAAAGCAGATTCACCCTTAGGCAGATTCAAAGGTGAACCATCACTTCTTTCCCTGGATTTTAACACTTTATTTATGTATCCCTGCACTTAGCAAATATGTTTTTGTGAGGTATGAAAATTAAGTGTAGAAACCAATGCCTCTTTTCTACTGCAACTGGGTGCTTACATCTTAGCTCCCTGTCAGTCATTGTTATAAGCAAAAATCCCAAAACCCTTTGGAGACCATATCAGATGTTTCTGGAAAATCCTTAAGACACAAGCAAGTTGTGTAACTAACTGTACCTCATTCAGGACCAATGACATGCTAGACTATCAATAATAATAATAAAAAATATATATATACGTGTGTGTGTGTGTGTGTGTGTGTGTGTGTGTGTATGTATATATATATATTTTTTTTTAAACTTGCCTAACCTTGGCAAAAGTTCGTATTGAGGTGAAATGACAAATGTTTCAATAATTTTACATTTACAAATGTCTACATGTCTTAATAAAGGCGGAACATTCCCTGGTGTATCCCTTGCTGTAGGCAAAACTCTATAACATTTACCTTTTGGTACCTGCATGGATCTGCCACAATTTCAGCCAATTGGCACTTATCTGTGACTAAACCCATGGAATTCATTAAATGAAAACAGTTGAAAACTTACAATTAGGTTGACAGACACCTTTCAGGACATGTTCCTCTACTTGTTACAGGAATACTCACTGTGTATCCATTCTCTCAACACCGAGAAAGCCACGTGGCACAGATTTCACAAACACGCACACTAACAATACTTAACTGAATGACAATAGATGCATTGGAATCTGGACTCTATCTTTTCCTGCACAATGGATGTTTATAAAATATTTAATTCTATAAAATCGTGATAATAGCAGGTGGTCGACATTTATTAAGTGCTCCGATGTGGTTATAAAATGAGATAGACATAGACAAGCTTTCCTCATGATGAATGGAATATTCAGTATACACTATGACAAGATTAATAGGAGCTACTGGAGCTGACATTTCAGGCCCACACATTGCAATCCCAATGTCAGTGGGATGTTTCAATACTGGCTTTTAATAATGCCCACGTTTCAAAAGAAAGTTTAAAAAGGTAGCTACGTAAGGGTACCTAATAGCACATTATCACACTTGAAATAAACTGGTTTAGATTTACTCATTAAATCTGGCATTGCTGAGAACTGACAGAATTAAAGAATTTAGTGGGAAAAATATAACTCATATGGTATAGACGATAGGATATTTTGCACTAAAAAAACGCTAAAGAGGGTGGAGCCTGACTGCCAAGCTGTGCCGACGTGTGCTGAGTGAGCTCCTGCACTGGGCACATTATTATCTTTATTTACTGCAGTCAGAAAGGCTCTTTATACACAAAACCGACTAGATCGTAAAGGGTAATCTTTAGCACACCGATCAAGACCAAATTTGGCAATACCCTCATCCTGATTGTCTGACTTGCCCCTCTGCGGCCTAAGTGCACGGACGGCAGGGGAGAGACGGCTGCTCTCTGACGCTGAAACAGACTAGCTCACTACGACATCTTTGCTTCCACCCCCCCTTCCCCTTGGACCGACGGGGGGTTATTATGGTCCTAACTCGGGCACTGCTGAAGTCCTCCTGAAACCTCCTACAAACCTGCTGGCACCTCGGGGTGGCGAGACCTACTCTTTACAAAATGGCTACCTCGCTGAGATCTACAGCCACAGCGGTCGACTCAAACCCGCCAACATACGTGGATAACTTTCTACAAGCTTTTGACAACATATGTCGGCAATTCTGGGACAAGCACTATACTCAGAAACCTACCTCTGCTCCTCCGGTCCATGCAGAGGTCCCTCGGATGTACCCGATCAGCCGCCCTCGCATCCCAACACATGTGCGACACTTCCCCACAGGGACAGCGCAGAAAAAAGGCTGTAACTCATCCCACTAAGGGCGATATACACCCCTCCATCCTCAACATAGCCTATCCAGCCCGACAGACTACACCTCACAACATCGAGCAAACCCAGCTGGTGGGCTGCATTAACAACAGTGCTGGACTCAGGGATGTAGAACAACGGTAACCCTCACGGCCTGGAGCAGAAATTATGGAGAACTGTGGCAATCCCGTCTCACTGCATACAGGCAACAGGCCACCCACCAAGCCCTGACATACCTCATGGAGGTGAGAGGAGAAAATACTTGCCTCCCTGCGGCGATATACTGCACTATAACAAGTTCCGGATTTTGGGCAATCGGCTGATACCGGACTCACTACTCCAGACATGTAACATATTTCACACAAGTGTTTTTATCATGCCATTTGCTCTCACCCTGCATTTATAAGTCTTCTCGTGCCTTTTAGCCTACCCGTTACCAGTGATCTTATTTGATCTCACTCTACCTGTGTGCGGTGCAGTAACATGGTGGGGAGTGGAGACCCAGTGGTCTTCTAATCTTGGCCATCTAGCTTGTTAAACAATAATTTGTGTGTGCCAGCATGTCCCTTATTGCAAAACCTAGCCTATACCCAAATGCATATACTAATCTTGTATACCCCTGAAAGGTACTTATTGTCAGATGAAGCTATTGTTTTGTTATTTGTTTTACTCTACCTAGACAATAGAGCTACTATTTCTTATGTCACCTTTTCTACCAAAAAAAGTGCAGTATATCTTGACTTGCGTGTTTAACATCTGGCATGTCCTTCATCAGTATTGATTTGTGTATGTAATTCTGCACTTTGAAAAATAAAGAATATAAAAAAAAAAAAGACTTCTAAAGTCACCCAGACAACTGGGTCTGGGTGTAGTGGTCCTGTCATTTTAACACAGAAATGAAAAAACATTACCGTTTTGAACAAACAGCAATGTTTACACTAAATGGTTAAATACACCACAAGTGGCTGTTAGAGGTGCTTGATAAAGGCTCTTTTAGAAACCAAAATGTTGCTACTCTCCACCCATTAAAGCTGATTGGAACCTATATCAGTGCCCAGTCTTTATTGTTTGTAATTAGCTTTTGGAGTTTTGTCACCTCCTGACTGGAAGCACGGTCACCATTTTTAACCTGTGCCTGCCTGGCTTTTCCTTTGCAGGACTGAGTTTAACTCCATTCTGGACAATCAAATGCTACTAGCATTTGAGTGGAGGAGATCGGTGTTTGACCACACATCTATCTCGTCCACTAATGCTTCTTTGTGAATAGCATTCGATTGGATGAGATTGCACAAGAAATCAGCAGTCAATGCTGATGTCTTCAGAAGTGCAGCAGAAGCAGAAGAGTTTCAGAGCTGGAAATGAGGTAAGTAATCATTATTTAATTTAAATTATCAGCAAAGAGCGGTATAGAGTGGTCACAATGATAGAAGAGAATATATAGTCCCAAAAAAACTATGGTTATTTTTGAGACTATAGGTTCCCTTTAAAAAATTTTTTTTTTTTTTTTAAATCAACCAACTAAATGTACTAAAACATTTTATGTAAACAAAGAGCTAGAAAACTCACAGGTCAGATATGGTTTATGATAACGTGTTTGTCTGCATCTAATAAAATGGTTTCCATATGCGAAAGTCCATATCCTTCCATAATCAGCCAACCATGTGACATTTTAATGGTTGACAGCTCAGTAGGCGCTGATAAATGGAAATCATTAAGAGCAATGGTAACTTATTACTCTTTACCCTTTAATAAAACCATTTAAAAGGAATGAGTTATGTCTTAATACTTGTGCTATTATATCCTTGTCTTCCATAACATTATCACTGCAGAGATCACATAAGGCACAGACATTATTTAGAGGTGATTGAGGGGAAAAAAAGTTAAACCTAAGAAAAACCAAGAAAGGTCTTTGTGTGAGATTTGATAGCACCATTTCTCTTGACCCTTGAGCTTGTTTAATATATTTCATTATTTTTCCACAACTTTTAAAATGTGTGTGGGTTGTCCTGAAGAACAACTCTGGAGCAATATTCTAATTGTGGAGCAATTACCATGGAAACAGATGCATGTTTTTCATAAGGCTGACGGATTAAAACAAAATTAGCACTTATTAGGCTCACCTACTTCTCCCATTTACTCTATTATTAAGACAAGATCTAAGCTGCCACTGGTAAGGGTTCCCTTGCAGGTCCTGATGACCGATCACATGACCCATCTCGTGGCTGTGATAGAGGATAGCACATGATATCTCCTCTCCCTCTTTAACAGACCAGTGGGGTTATAAAGTTGGGCTACATCCCAAACAGCTGATCATTTTAAATGTTGTTGTGAGCTGACGTCCGGTATAATTTTTGTAAAACATTATGCTGTCAGTCAAAAAGAAAATCTTATGTTCAAGATTTATATATTTTTTTTCTCCAGGTTTGTTAGTGATATAAATTGACTGTAAAATACCCTGACAAAAGAGATCTTCCTAAAACACACATTCAGATCAGATACATTTTAAACAAGAAACACACTAATTAATTTCTCTACCAAACTGAAAAAAGGAAACAATCATTTGTAGGCATGTATTTAAATGATGAAGAAACATAATTGAAAATACTGTATGTTACGTCTCTGCGATTTGTTCTTGGTAGTTGTCATGCAAGGAATATAATAAACCTTAAAAACATTTTTTTTTAAAAAGTGTCCAGATTGTTCAGTCCATCTAATCATTCTGTTCCTTGTTAAGAACAGCCCTTTTAGCAACCAGCCCTTTCTGCAGTGCTGTATAACAGTTGGACTAACAAACAAGTATTTGAAACAAGACGAGTTGTGCTGAGGGCCCTGCACAAACGAGTCTACATTCTAGAGGAGCTCTGAATGTTTGGCAAGTATAAATGTACAACAACCATGGCAGGCCTTAGGCCTCCTGCAGCCTGTGTGAAACTTAGGAATTATGCTTTCCTACAGATGCTAATTTTATACTTCTTTTTGATGCAGCATATATTTATTGCAGCTCGCTTTACTGGTTGTGGTGCCCTGGCACCCAGCATTGTAAGGAGTCGAACCAATATCAGATTGTATTACTTCTTACCTGGGGTCTGCCTGGTGCCTCTCCCCCGGAGAATTATAGCACCATAACAAGCTGAAGTGGTTATGTTGCTAGGAATATTCCTTTAATCCGATACTTGTCATTACTCCCATTTATCTTTTTGATGAGCATTATTTTGAGTGTAACTCAAGCTAGTAACGTAGACCAGGGGTGCCCAAAAGGCAGATGTTTTAGAACTACAACTCCCATGATGCCTTTTGAATGGCAATGCATCATGGAAGCTGTAGTTTTAAAACATCTGGGGATATACCTTTTGGGAACCCCTGCTGTAGACACTAGGTCAGGGGTAGGCAACCTTTTAGCAGCACTGTGCCGAAATATGATTGTGATGTCCCGTAGCGTGTCGGTCCTATTTCTTTAAATTGAGGTGTGCATGTTGCCATATTCTGCTTGTGTTATTTATACTGCAGTTGCTTTGTATCGTTGTATTTGTGCGTATATTAGCTATTATATTGTATATGTTCATTAATAGTTTGTGGTATCATGTATAATACCTATGAATTTGGACTGTGTATGAGGACTGCTTGTGGAATTGTGTGTGGATGGATATGTCACATGTCACATTGGGTATTTGGTAATGTGTGTATGTGTAGGGCTGTTTGGGGTTGTGTGTATGTATGTGGATTGTTGGTGGTGTTGTGTTTGTGGGGACTGTATGTGTGTTTGTGTGTGAGCTGTTTGCATTATTTGTATGAGGGGAGGGTTATTCTGCAGCTCTGTGTATATCTAGCAGTGTGGAAGGCTTCCCTGGGTTTTAGTGGGGACCAGGCTGGCCATATACATACAGCTCAAGGACAGAAGCTGCAATAGGAAGCTGTGGGCTGCTCTACTGCAGAGTGAATTCCCATTCACAAGTGCTGGGAGGAAGTGATCTGAGATCACTTCCTCTACGTGCTGAAATGCATAAATGGAGGATTGTTCTTCACCACCTTTTCGTATTAGCAGATATCTGAAGTTTCACTGGGACTCCTGACAGGCCAGAGCCTGTTTGGCTCTTTTAGCCTTGAGTGCCGTGCAAAGGCACCTAGAGTGCCATGCATGGCACTAGTGTCGTAGGTTGCCTACCCCTGCACTAGGCAAATAGTGTAATTCCATATCTGCAACTGAAAATTAAAAAATTAATTGCAATATGTCCAGTTCCTCTATGTTGGCCTACTGATAATTCCTTTGTCAATTCTCCAGAAATTACAATTTATTAAATATCTCCGTATGACTGTACATAGTAGCCGTTTTATTAAATCGATCATATATTTGATTGGCATGTAAACTAATGCTTATTTGGTTATAATTATAAGCATCATTCCAAGGGCTGCACAGTCATAGTTGGTTGAATATGACGGGTTTAATAATTGTTTGAAAAGATCATTAATCATCTGTGTCTCAATATTAACAAATGCCTTCTGGGACTCACAAGGAGCAATCAGACCATTACACAGAGTCATTTTACATCACAGACATTTTGTTCTGTCTCTGCATTATGAAATCTACACATTTAATGAAACTGAAGGATGCAGATGTTGCAAAATCGACAATTTTCTTTATAATTAAGCATCTTAAAATCTCTTGTGTTCTGCTATGACAAGACTCCCATTAATAATAAAAACAAAAACACTGATTCTATAATTGGCAACAACATTTATAATAGGCAATATGTACCTATATTCTCTACCACAAATCATAAATTGGATTTTATAGGTAAAATGGAACTGTCATTTTTCTAAAAATGTTACCCTTAAATAAAATACCAAACATTACCGATATCTTAACTGTTTTTTTTCCTTTTTGTGATGCTCTGTTTCCCTTTGATTTTATATTAAATATTTAGAAAATTGCATCATAATCCAGGTCAGTCAAGTCAAAATACCTACATCCAAAATAAAGAGAATTTTGGCATAAGAATCCAAGATTTGTTTAAAAGCTATGACATTTTGTGAAAAGCAGATGTAAAAAAAAATAAAAAAATGCAATCTCCATAATTTATTGCAGTACTGTAAAGAAAATGTCGGGGCGTGGCCTGACTACCAATGGAGTAAGACGCACCTAACTCGAGCTCCTAGGCCCCAACCTGCTAAGCCCAAATACACAAGCCATATTTTTCTACAAAACTGCACAAATGGGGAAAAACAAGCGACTAACTGCCGCAGGACCACCCGGAGCGACCCCGGCGCGGCAGACGCCGGGCCCGATGGACGAATTCCTGTCGGTGCCGCCCGACCTCCGGGGCTCCGGGGACCCGAGCATGCAGACTCCCTCCTCCCCAGGCTCGAGTGTGATGGGATCGGCACAGGACTCGCCCGCAGTAGGCACCCTATCACAGATATAGGCCGATCTGGCTGCGATCTCCGCAAGCATGCTGACTCGCAGAGACAAAACTGAAATGGTGGCTGAGCTGCGCTCAATCATAAGGGAAGAAGTGGCAGCAGTCCGCAACGACCTCGCCGCATTGGAACAGAGGGTGGATACCCTGGAAGAAACGCAATTGCAGGCCGCACAGCATCAGCAGGCCGCGGACCTGGCCACCACGAGGCAGGGCAACATTCTCCTGGACCTACGCCGGCAAATTGAGGAGCTGGACAATAGAGGCCGCCGGAACAACATCAGAATCCGGGGCCTGCCAGAGGCGGAGGGGGAAAACCTGCAGGAGATCCTCACGGGCCTATTTACGCACCTCCTGGGGGACCTGGCCCCACAAGAATTCGGCATAGAAAGGGCACATCGAGCCCTGAGGGCCCCCAGGAGAGACAGTCAACCCAGAGACATCGTCTGCTCCCTGGTGTCATTCCAACTGAAGGAGGCCCTTATGAGATCCGGCACGGCCACATGTCACCTACATGGACGCCGAGATCTCCCTCTTCCAGGACCTATCCATTATCACGCTGGACGCCCGACGGGCCCTGAGGCCAGTAACGCGCCTCCTGCAAGAAAGGAGAATAATCTACAAATGGGGGTTCCCTTTTAGCCTCCATGCCAAAATCGGGAACATTTGGCATGTTATTCGTTGGCCCAACGACGTTCCCCGCTTCCTCCGGACGGCCGGCTTACCTGAAGTACCGGTCCCAAACTGGATCCTAGATAACCCTCCGGCCCGATCAACTGGACCGTCAGACGCAGCGCACAACCTCCGCCCGCACCCAGGGACTCCACGGCGACGAGGAGGCCCCGAGGGCCCCGAAGAATAGTACCAGCTAAGGAGCCACCCCCGCACAAGATGCCCGCCCTGGTACCCCAGCTGCACCAGCGCACACATGAAAGCCGGCAGCACTCACCTCGCCCTCTAAAGGTCTCCAGCCGTAACCAGGCGGGTATGTACTGACTCGGGAGCCCGGTTAATTTAGTCTCTCACCCCTCAGCCTAAGGGAAAAGCCACCAGGGGATCCCCACAGGTTGGGAGGGACGGAGCCTGCACGGAGAAGCGCAGAGGGGAGGGGGAGACCAACCGATAGAGGGGTCCACTGGCTTTTTACCCGGGGTCCCCTTGAGGTGGGGTGGGGCACGAGACACAGGGCACGCATGCAGGGGTCTGTGGGGTCGGATACGAACTTGAACACTGCCCCAATTTCACGGGTATCTTACAGGCATGAGGGGCTTTGCGGGAGGGAAGGGGCGGGGGCAGGTCGGGGTGTAAGTGGCGACCCAAGCTGAACGATCAACAGAGGGAGGCAGGCGAAGAGGAAAGGCGTGGGCCGCCGCAGAGGCCTAACAGTTCAAAGTTAATGACAGCATGTTTAGTTTACACGTGGTTTCATAGACATATAGCATAGCAAGCTACTAGCAAACACACAATTGCTACACACACTAGGTAAGGCAGCAAAGGCGGATCCAGGGGGCGACGGGAGAAGGGGGCGGGGAGACAGAGACCCGGGGTATGGAGCTAGGGCACCCTGAGGTCACCCATACCACCCTAGGGTAAGGACACCCAGTTCGACACCCCAGAAGCAGGCCTTGACTGGGAGGGTACTCCGGTGGAGCACACAGGGTAGTGTACAGGAAGGCCTGGGGAACTAGGGGGCGGAGGCGAACACTTCAGCCAACTCGAGGAGCGGGAACACACTGGGAGGGGCCGAGGAGGGGGGAGGGGCGGGTCCAGCCGGACACACAACAAGTACCAACTCCTGTTCACACCCCTATATGGACTGGGTCAGCACATAGGTACAATAGGGCGGACGTCAAGATACCCCCACAACTAAGACCTGCTACTTAACACAATGCATATAGCACCCGCAGGTTGGGAGCCATAAGGGGAGTTCGTAGACTGGACACAAGTACAACCGATAACTTACCTCCCTCGGTGGCTACACTGAACCTCACTGTGACAGACCCTTTCTGTATATAATACCGGGGTCGCGGGATACAGGCATATTTCTGACCCTGTGACGACCGTAACCGGTACCGGGACAAAGTCACACCACACTCTCCCCTGAACCCAACCCTCAGACAACCGGACGGACACACACCGGACATACCACTGACAACATATTTCTCTCTCTCTCTCTCTCTCTCTCCTTCCCCTCCATGCCCTCCCCGGGGCGGGGCAGCCCCCTCGCTGCGGCCGCAACTACAAAGTGTTTCGCGCCGGCCCCACTAACGCTCTGGTCGAATAATGTCCAGGGTCTCAATGTGCCGGAGAAACGCACACGCCTACTCAGCAAGCTCTGGACAGCGAGGGCGTCGGTGGCGTTCGTACAGGAGACGCACTTCAGAGGCAACGAGGCTCCCAAATTAGAGAACCGTCGCTTCCGTTAGGGTTCTACGCGAACCACCCGGACTTGCGCTCAAGGCGGCAATGACAGACCCCAATGGCAGGGGTATACCTTCGTTACCATATTTGCCCCAACAGACGGCAGCACACCTTCAGCAGCAGGACACTAGCTAAACTGGAAAGCTTCAGGGAAGGTATGCTGGTGATGGCGGGACCTTTATCACTGCAGGACACTCTAACACAAAGGTGAAGCGGTACCAGGCATGCGTAGCACAACCGATAGACCAAATTTGGACACCTCCAGAGCTGGAGTGAGCCACTGCGACCTACCGTGCACTACACGGCAGGGGAGAGTGGCACTCACTACAGCTGCACAGACTAGCTACTACACACTTTGCTTCCACCCCCACTGCAGCCGCGGGATTATTATTTCCTAACATGGCCCTCTGTGGCCACTCAAACCTCCACAAACCTGCTGGACCTCGGGGTGGAAAACCAACGAATCCCTGCTGGCTGACCTCGCTGAGATCTACGCCACATCGGTGACCCCACAACGCTGTGGACGAATTCTACAACCTCCCCACTGGTACGGAATTCGGGATGCGCACTCACTCAAAACCATTTAGCATCCACCGTCCATGCAGAGGCCCTCTACCATCGCCGCCTGCATCCCAACGAAGCGACATACGCTGGAAGAAGGACAACTACACCTCACAATCTCGAGCAAAGAACTTAGAGACATACTATCAAGGGAGCTACACTCAGCTAGAAAAAAGCCAGATTCTTCTCACGAACATTCCAAGAAGAGCGGCAGGTTGCTGGCGAAAATGCTACAAGACATAGGAGGGCACAACACATCCATAAAATACACATACCTCATGGAGAAGAGAGCGAAAACCAGAAGCCTCCCTCGAAGCCTTCCAAGAGTACTATGCGACACTCTACGCGCAAGCTCGGCCCGGGAGGGCCCCGCAGAACAGCGTCATAACACCGAGTCCGGACATACCTTAAAATCATGTGGCAGAAAACTACCCCGGAACAGGCAGCTGGACCAACCTCTGACGATTGAAGAACTGGCCGGCGCCATGAAAGCCTCAAAGCCGCACCGGGCACCAGGCCCAGACGGGTACCGCTATCATACCATCGCACCTTCAGAGACTCCTATTGCCGAGATTCTCACGGGCCTCACTCAATTCAAACGGATGGCCACTTCCCTACGGACACCTTGAGAGCCAAATCACGGTCCCCCAAAAGAGGGTAAAGACCCCACGAACTGCGCCAGCTTCCGCCCAATTTCCTTACTAAATGCAGGATCTGAAGATATTCGCAAAAGCAATGGCACTACGGAGTGCCCAGTCTTTATTGTTTGTAATTACTTTTGGAGTTTTGTCACCTCCTGACTGGAAGCACGGTCACCATTTTTAACCTGTGCCTGCCTGGCTTTTCCTTTGCAGGACTGAGTTTAACTCCATTCTGGACAATCAAATGCTAGTAGCATTTGAGTGGAGGAGATCGGTGTTTGACCACACATCTATCTCGTCCACTAATGCTTCTTTGTGAATAGCATTCGATTGGATGAGATTGCACAAGAAATCAGCAGTCAATGCTGATGTCTTCAGAAGTGCAGCAGGAGCAGAGGAGTTTCAGTGCTGGAAATGAGGTAAGTAATCATTATTTAATTTAAATTATCAGCAAAGAGCGGTATATAGTGGTCACAGTCAGAGCCCTCAATGTCATACACGCGGCCAAGATTGGAAAACAGCCAACCATGGAGGTAGTGCTCCAATGTCGACGTGATGCCGAAAAGGCACAGCGTTTGAAACAGAGTGGACCTGAGGACGTTCCTCTGGAGCTGCAGACGCTGCACGCCACATGGGCTTTGGCCACACCCACATACGATGTGATGGGCTGGCCGCATTATACACGGTCCCAACGGCGCGCATTCACAGTCCACTGACAAAAGAGATCTTCCTAAACACACACATTCGCCAGGGATACTGTCAAGAAACACATTAATTAATTTCTCTACCAAACTGAAAAAAGGAAACAATCATTTGTAGGCATAATTTAAATGATGAAGAAACAAATTGAAAATACTGGCATGTCTCTGCGACATGTTCTTGGTAGTTGTCATGCAAGGAATATAATAAACCTGGATTGTTCAGTCCATCTAATCATTCTGTTCCTTGTTAACCCCTTAATGACACAACTTCTGGAATAAAAGGGAATCATGACGGAATATTTCCATCATGTGTCCTTAAGGGGTTAATAACAGCCCTTTTAGCAACCATAGGCCCTCTGGCATTCTTTTTCATTATTATTTATAAAGCACCAACAAATTCTGCAGTGCTGTATAACAGTTGGACTAACAAACAAGTATTTGAAACAAGACAAGTTGTGCTGAGGGCCTTGCACAAACGAGTCTACATTCTAGAGGAGCTCTGAATGTTTGGCAAGTATAAATGTACAACCACCATGGCAGGCCTTAGGCCTCCTGCAGCCTGTGTGAAACTTAGCAATTATGCTAATTTTATACTTCTTTTTGATGCAGCATATATTTATTGCAGCTCGCTTTACTGGTTGTGGTGCCCTGGCACCCAGCATTGTAAGGAGTCGAACCAATATCAGACTGTATTACTTCTTACCTGGGGTCTGCCTGGTGCCTCTCCCCAGGAGAATTATAGCACCATAACAAGCTGAAGTGGTTATGGTGCTAGGAATATTCCTTTAATCCGATACTTGTCATTACTCCCATTTATCTTTTTGATGAGCATTATTTTGAGTGTAACTCAAGCTAATAACGTAGACCAGGGGTGCCCAAAAGGCAGATGTTTTAGAACTACAACTCCCATGATGCCTTGCATGCCTTTTGAATGGCAATGCATCATGGAAGCTGTAGTTTTAAAACATCTGGGGATATACCTTTTGGGCACCCCTGCTGTAGACACTAGGCCAGGGGTAGGCAACCTTTTAGCAGCACTGTGACGAAATATGATTGTGATGTCCCGTAGCATGTCGGTCCTATTTCTTTAAATTGAGGTGTGCATGTTGCCATATTCTGCTTGTGTTATTTATACTGCAGTTTCTTTGTATCGTTGTATTTGTGCGTATATTAGCTATTATATTGTATATGTTCATTAATAGTGTGTGGTATCATGTATAATACCTATGAATTTGGGCTGTGTATGGGGGCTGCTTGTGGAATTGTGTGTGGATGGATATGTCACATGTCACATTGGGTATTTGGTAATGTGTGTATGTGTGGGGCTGTTTGGGGTTGTGTGTATGTATGTGGATTGTTGGTGGTGTTGTGTTTGTGGGGACTGTATGTGTGTTTGTGTGTGAGCTGTTTGCATTACTTGTATGAGGGGAGGGTTATTCTGCAGCTCTGTGTATATCTAGCAGTGTGGAAGGCTTCCCTGGGTTTTAGTGGGGACCAGGCTGGCCATATACAGCTCAAGGACAGAAGCTGCAATAGGAAGCTGCGGGCTGCTCTACTGCAGTGTGAATTCCCATTCACAAGTGCTGGGAGGAAGTGATCTGAGATCACTTCCTCTACGTGCTGCAATGTATAAATGGAGTATTGTCCTTCACCACCTTTTCGTATTAGCAGATATCTGAAGTTTCACTGGGACTCCTGACAGGCCAGAGCCTGTTTGGCAATTGTAGCCTTGAGTGCCGTGCAAAGGCACCGCGAGTGCCATGCATGGCACTAGTGCCGTAGGTTGCCTACCCCTGCACTAGGCAAATAGTGTAATTCCATATCTGCAACTGAAAATTAAATAATTGCAATATGTCCAGTTCCTCTATGTTGGCCTACTGATAATTTCTTTGTCAGTTCTCCAGAAATTACAATTTATTGAATATCTCCGTATGACTGTACATAGTAGCAGTTTTATTAAATCATTATGACACTTTTTTTCTAAGTTCAATCAATCATATATTTGATTGGCATGTAAACTAATGCTTATTTGGTTATAATTATAAGCATCATTCCAAGGGCTGCACAGTCATAGTTGGTTGAATATGACGGGTTTAATAATTGTTTGAAAAGATCATTAATCATCTGTGTCTCAATATTAACAGATGCCTTCTGGGACCCACAAGGAGCAATCAGACCATTACACAGAGTCATTTTACATCAGACATTTTGTTCTGTCTCTGCATTATGAAATCTACACATTTAATGAAACTGAAGGATGCAGATGTTGCAAAATCGACAATTTTCTTTATAATTAAGCATCTTAAAATCTCTTGTGTTCTACTATGACAAGACTCCCATTAATAATAAAAACAAAAACACTGATTCTATAATTGGCAACAACATTTATAATAGGCAATATGTCCCTATATTCTCTACCACAAATCATAAATTGGATTTTATAGGTAAAATGGAACTGTCATTTTTCTAAAAATGTTACCCTTAAATAAAATACCAAACATTACCGATATCTTAACTGTTTTTTTTCCTTTTTGTGATGCTCTGTTTCCCTTTGGTTTTATATTAAATATTTAGAAAATTGCATCATAATCCAGGTCAGTCAAGGCAAAATACCTACATCCAAAATAAAGAGAATTTTGGCATAAGAATCCAAGATTTGTTTAAAAGCTATGACATTTTGTGAAAAGCAGATGTAAAAAAAAAATTAAAAAAATGCAATCTCCATCATTTATTGCAGTACTAAAAAAAAAATGTCCTTCAGATATTGTTGGAATAACACTTTTGAAATGTGCACACAACTGATAGACTGCAAAAGGAAGTCTGATAATGGACAAGCATTTCTTATTGGGCATACCGCTGTGCACATCTATTGCTCCATTAAGTAATTTACTTCATTATATTATATTGAAGAGATCGGTGGAATACTGCACATGCACACACAGTGAACATAATGTACATGGGTCTTAAATAAAACACTGAGATGAATGGGGGAAGCACTTTACATGCTGGTGTTAAAACGTCTTCATAAGCAGTGATATCTTAGATAACTGGTATAGCATGGACTGCATTAAAACTGACCTGAGCTCATACATCTTATTTTACCACATTTATAAATGGGATATTCTTACCTCTGGCTTCCTCGTGCTTACCTACATAGCTCTCCATAGCTTTGCCCCTGCTTACAGTGCCAACATCATTACAGCCTGGCTTCTGCAAACGATCTGTCACTATCCCTTTCCCGCACTTGTACCCCAGACTTTTGCCTGCATGACTTGTCCAGGGTTACCACTATTGCCTCTCCAAGTCCCTGCAGTCCTTCATAAGTCCCTAAAAACATACTTCTTTAGAGAAGCTTCTAAACTCGCCCCTTAACTCCTCATCCTTTATAACTTTCCTCTGCCGTCTCCGATCTACTGTGCTCCCTCTTCCCAAACATCACCCATCCTTCAGGTACATACACAAAGGGAAGTGATGGAATCAAGTGATCTGTATTTGTCCCTCATCCCTAGAGATTGTAAGCTTGTTTGGGCACGGCTATCTTCATCCACTGTTCCTGTATGTCAAATATACTTTGCTAGAATTAAATGTTTGTCATGTTGGCGCTATACAAATAAATATAACTTTACATGCTGGTGTTCAGACACTAAACATGTTCATGACCAGTGATATTTTAGCACTGACCGCTAACCCTTAACCTGCAGTCATTCATCTTACTATAATTAATTTATTTTAATGAGATTCTCTATAGTCTACATTTTAAAATGATATACAACCCGTCACCAAAAACGTTGGGGACGACTACATTGCCTCTATGTATTTCTTATATTGGAATGGACACTAAAATGTTGCAATATTCATACCAATGCAATCAAACAATATATCTTATAGAACAGTTGGCAGTTACTTTAATAGAAATCAGCATATGGCAGAAACACACGGCTCAAAAAAAAACATAATCCAGGACACGGAGACTTCTTTTCTTTCCATATTAAATCTTCCAGCAATTGATTTTAATCCAAAAAAATGTTTTGGCAATGTTTAGAAACGCCAGGCACTATCTGATTTCAGTCCAATACGGAGATAAATTATTTCTGATGCATACAATATGCAGGCGCTTTCCAAAGCAAACTGTTCTAGAAGCAAGTTTGTTACAAAAAGTTGTGATTTTAACTAATAAGGCTTTTCTCCTTCGACGAACAGCCAAGAAATAAGGCTATCAACATATCAAAGAACTACTAATCCCTGGAAAGTAGGGCTCATAGTGAACATTAGTCAATGCCATACATTTCTCTAAACACTGGAGATTACTATATATATTTTTCTTATCATGATTGTCATTGTAACAGTCTTAGTCTTTCCCACCAAAAATCTGTACAATTGTCTACCCTTGTTTATCTCGTTATCTTATCTTTCAAACTGATAATAATGATGAGATAGCCAAAAGAAGATAGTTCTTTAACTGTAGAATTGGGTGAAAGATTTTGTTCCTGGCAGATAATTTATTAATGTAAGTAAATAAGCTCAGAATAATCATTCTGTCTACTTAAATACAAACAATATAGTTAAGTTTGATACAAAGCATTACAGCTAGCATGAAAAATAAGAATTGACTTTCAAGACACAATATTTAAATATTGGCTTGGTAGTTAAAAATATAAAGTTAATAAAGTTGTGTTTAAAAAAAATATATATATATATATGGTTCTACCTTAGTACCTTGAAGATATACACTGTTCTGAATTTTTACAACAAATATATGTATAAAAAGCATTTTTTTTTACAAAATTGTGATGAAGAAAAAAAAAATCTTTTGACATCTGGAAATCCGGACCCTGGACATCTTTCTATGCCTGTCCTTAAAAAAAAATCTATATACATGGAATTACTGGAAATATCAGAGGTGCAATTCATCATGGACATAAAATTATCTAAGGTAGCATGAATGGAATCAAGTAATAATTATCTGGCCTGATCCATGCTCCTGGGTGCATTCAGAGCATGTGTGCTATCTGGACATTTGCCATGGAAATGATGGGCCAACTCAACTTTCCATAAAATTCATGAATGGCAAATGGGGAAGCCCATCTGTGCATCATATCTAAATGAAGGATGTCCTTCTGTGCACCCACGGCGATGACATCTCAAAGCTTAGATCATTCTACATCTCTGCAAACTTCTCTTTTTTCTATACAGGGAGTGCAGAATTATTAGGCGAATTAGTATTTTGACCACATCATCCTCTTTATGCATGTTGTCTTACTCCAAGCTGTATAGGCTCTAAAGCCTACTACCAATAAGCATATTAGGTGATGTGCATCTCTGTAATGAGAAGGGGTGTGGTCTAATGACATCAACACCCTATATCAGGTGTGCATAATTATTAGGCAACTTCCTTTCCTTTGGCAAAATGGGTCAAAAGAAGGACTTGACAGGCTCAGAAAAGTCAAAAATAGTGAGATATCTTGCAGAGGGATGCAGCACTCTTAAAATTGCAAAGCTTCTGAAGCGTGATCATCGAACAATCAAGCGTTTCATTCAAAATAGTCAACAGGGTCGCAAGAAGCGTGTGGAAAAACCAAGGCGCAAAATAACTGCCCATGAACTGAGAAAAGTCAAGCGTGCAGCTGCCACGATGCCACTTGCCACCAGTTTGGCCATATTTCAGAGCTGCAACATCACTGGAGTGCCCAAAAGCACAAGGTGTGCAATACTCAGAGACATGGCCAAGGTAAGAAAGGCTGAAAGACGACCACCACTGAACAAGACACACAAGCTGAAACGTCAAGACTGGGCCAAGAAATATCTCAAGACTGATTTTTCTAAGGTTTTATGGACTGATGAAATGAGAGTGAGTCTTGATGGGCCAGATGGATGGGCCCGTGGCTGGATTGGTAAAGGGCAGAGAGCTCCAGTCCGACTCAGACGCCAGCAAGGTGGAGGTGGAGTACTGGTTTGGGCTGGTATCATCAAAGATGAGCTTGTGGGGCCTTTTCGGGTTGAGGATGGAGTCAAGCTCAACTCCCAGTCCTACTGCCAGTTCCTGGAAGACACCTTCTTCAAGCAGTGGTACAGGAAGAAGTCTGCATCCTTCAAGAAAAACATGATTTTCATGCAGGACAATGCTCCATCACACGCGTCCAAGTACTCCACAGCGTGGCTGGCAAGAAAGGGTATAAAAGAAGAAAATCTAATGACATGGCCTCCTTGTTCACCTGATCTGAACCCCATTGAGAACCTGTGGTCCATCATCAAATGTGAGATTTACAAGGAGGGAAAACAGTACACCTCTCTGAACAGTGTCTGGGAGGCTGTGGTTGCTGCTGCACGCAATGTTGATGGTGAACAGATCAAAACACTGACAGAATCCATGGATGGCAGGCTTTTGAGTGTCCTTGCAAAGAAAGGTGGCTATATTGGTCACTGATTTGTTTTTGTTTTGTTTTTGAATGTCAGAAATGTATATTTGTGAATGTTGAGATGTTATATTGGTTTCACTGGTAATAATAAATAATTGAAATGGGTATATATTTGTTTTTTGTTAAGTTGCCTAATAATTATGCACAGTAATAGTCACCTGCACACACAGATATCCCCCTAACATAGCTATAACTAAAAACAAACTAAAAACTACTTCCAAAAATATTCAGCTTTGATATTAATGAGTTTTTTGGGTTCATTGAGAACATGGTTGTTGTTCAATAATAAAATTAATCCTCAAAAATACAACTTGCCTAATAATTCTGCACTCCCTGTATATATATATTTTTAAGAGTTCTAAGTTAAATACAATATAAAAATCTAGGTACAGCAAACTCAGCTGGGGAGTGGAGGATCAAATCTCAGTAATGTCAAGGAATAGAATAAAACCGTGAACAAACAAATAGAAGAACAAAACAAATCTAAATTCCTTGGAAAACAATTTTCATTAACTATTTAAGAGACACCGAAAACAATAATTATGGCGGGATGGGAAAAAAAGATAAGGCTAGAAGGGAGAGCAGCAAAGATTTCAGGGTCTGAGGGACAAATTTACTTCAAGCAACAAATCCAATCACGTAATGTAGTAATCAATGTTTGGATTAAATTTGATTATCTATACTTACAAATATACATGGTATGGTATATTACTTGTTTTATTCTTAATTACGGTTGCGGCAGATCTATTTGAATGTTTTCAGAATAATACCTTGCATGGTGAATTGTGCTTTACAATATTAAAATATAAAGTAATGGTGTCGAAATCTAACATCTGTTGGACTATGGCCCTTTTTAGTGAACTGGACATTTGCCAAACATTTACTCATTGAGATTCTAAGCAAAATATCTTACAACATTATTATTAGCAGCTCTCTACGGGTATGGGTGTCATAGAAATGCCAATTCGGCATTGTAAACATAGTTATGTACATACTTAGTAACTTAAATACAAATACCTAAGAAGCTTCAAGCTCCGTTTTCAACTTCTAAACACCGAAGCAGTTTAACATTTTGACAAGTACAATCTGTGAGGTCCACTTTTTCTCTTGGTTACAAAACACAAAAACTTTGCGTTGTTCCAGGCATTATTTATTAGGTGAAAAGCCTGAAATTAATTGAAACAGTGGCCTCCCAAATGTCAAACTACAGTTCACTGAAACTTAAACGCAATACTTACCAATTTCCAGTTTACCTAGCTTGCCAATTCTTTCCAATATGTGTGTTTGGAAAATAAATGCTAAGCAAGACAATGGATATGAGGGAACCCAAAAATAATTATTACTTTTTATTGGTGCACATTATTGTCCAAGGAAAGGATGGTGTGTTTAAGGGAATTTGAAATACTTGCGTATTTGGCTTCAATTCTGACCACAGCAGTCACAGTATGCTAAGTGGTTCAAGTGTATTTTTCAATTATTTTTGCATAAAATGGCACATCTATTATAATGGGTTACCAATTATATTAAGGCCTGTATATATGTATGTCTACATATATATTCCTTATGAAAGATTTGTGAAAAATCTGAAACAATATTTTTTTTAACCTTTGGAAAAATTCTAGAGTGTTATATGTTCCACGACTATGTAATTGTTTTTCCAGATTAAGTACCAGGTATAACTTTTATGAGTAATCTCGTGAGTGCAGTTTTTGTTTTTTTGTTATAATCCATTTCTCCTGTGTCCCAGAAATGCAAGATTAAAAAATAACACTCTAAAAGAGTCCTATCTATGATAATAAATGGCGTCAAATAGAGCATAGCACTACAAAATATTACCTGATCTATTTAGGAAAATCTTAATCTTTACTATAAGTTCCACCGTCACCCAACATTTATTTTGTGGAGAAAATCCTAACAATATGCTATAATCCTACTAGAGCTACATTTGTCACATTTGTTATCAAGTATATAAACAAAAAGGGAGGAATTCTGCACTCCTATCAAAAATCCTGGTGCAGCCAGACCTGGTGTTGGCTACCCCAAACGTAATAGTTGAATAAAGTTGTTGTCCAGGCACTCAAGGATCAGTTTAAATAGCAGATTTATTTGGAAAAGTGCAACATTCCGATCTGTGGGAGATCTTTCTCAAGCTTGAAAAAGATCTCCCAGAGATCGAAATGTTGCATTTTAAAAAAACAAAACAAAAATCTGCTATTTAAACTGATCCTTGAGTGCCTGGACCACAACGTTATTCAAATTTATTATCAAGGACAGACGGACAAAGTTTTATTGATTTAACCCGAACTGGATTATCCCCAAATCTTGTGGGTAGTTTTTGGTTCTTTATGACTGGTTTGAAAAGTACTGTACTAGAGCAATCATGGTCTATAATAGATTTCTCCACCAGAGACACAGGGTATTCTGTTCAACTGCATACCACTTGAACATGCTCATTTGGAGGTCATGTGTAGAAAAACAGCTAATGTGAAGTACCACTTATGTGGCTAGAAGAACATCATGTAAGATATAGTCTTCACAATAAGGTGTTTTTTTGGTTTTTTTTTTTTTATTTGAGATTTATTACTAAATAACTCCCAGAAAGTTCTTAATCTGACAGAGCAGTCCTGTTTATCCCAGGCACCCAGTCATCTGAGAATTCCTCAAACATTACAAAGTGGGCATGTCCTTAAACTTTTGTGATGGGAGTTTGTCGACACAGGATTGCATCAGCAGCAGTCTGCACTTATAGAGCCCTTGTTGGCTGCTAGGTAGGGCTGCCTTTTTGGGGGCCATCCATCGGTTTCCCAGAGTTAATACATTATACCAAATCTTGCAGACATGAGTTAAGCTAATATGTCTAACATTGTGCATATTTCTGGGAGGTTACAGCCTCTGACTCATGTGTTCCCTGAGCCACAACAAAGTAAATAACTCACTGGCGAATGCGATATCACCATAGTTTGTGAGACACGTCTACCGATGCATTACTAGTAGATGTTCATCGCCTTACCTTAAGTACCATCAATGGATTTAGCCAATTTTTGCATTAGACATTTGCCAGAAGTTGAAAAGGACCACATGAATGCAGAAAAACAGTCCAGGATGTTTGGGATGTTTATTCTCCCTTAAATAGTTCTTTCTCTTGAGTCCTGGCAATCCACTGTAAAGTCTATAAATCTGCTGTACAGCATGTCTATGCACACAAAGTCAGATTCAGGAATTTTACACTAGAGCATGAAACTGTATCAGATACCCGATTTCTATTCCAAGGCAGTCATAGTTCATTCTAACACAAATCAGTAAAAGGCCTGGTTCAAACTATACACACGTCTTACAATTTCAATGACATTTTGTTCTAAACATTACTCGGACTGGCACTTGGAAAACATTCTTTGTTACTGACACACAGCAGGGCTTCTAAAACTGGTTTTACTGATTACAAAATATTATAGATTCCAGAATGAGGGGAAAAAAATACTGCATCGCAGTTGTAGCAAAAAAACTTAAAGATATATTTAATGAAAATCTGTTATTGGCACAAAGTCATGTAAAGGTCACTTTAGATACCTCTCAAACAAATACCAATCACAGATTGTATTGAAAATATTGTATCTAATCCTTTGTGATTATTTTATTTAAAAGAAATCTCATCTAATTTATGGAAAGATTTATATATATATATTTTTTACAACAGGCATACTTTAACCAAGACACGTTTGCAAGCTAAACTTCTGGTAAGGATGAATGTTTAACATTTGTGCAATATGTTTTGCCCAATTTGTTTTTTGTCCATACTTCCTAACGGAACTATGTCAGATAAGCACCTCATTCACCGACTGATCTCTCCAAAAGAGGCCACACAACCAAGTAACACTATTGAACGCCGGGCCAATATAGGTTTGGTGAAACACACAACACCTCTGTTCTACTAATAGTTTGCCATTTGGAATGAATTGACTGAATATTCCATTTCTACTCCCTAATCCAATATAGTTTTCACCCCAAAAAAATGGTTCAGAGGAAGAAACACAATGGCCTCTTAAAGCCACCCATACCATCCTAATTTTGACATTTGTGTTTGACCATTCTCAAACCTATTAAAAGCAAAAAGCATGGTAATGGATACTATGGTACTTTTCTTTAATTCATAGATGTAGTCATTTTATATCTTGTACAAAATCATATTACGCTGAAAAATATCATTGTATAAGTGGTCATGTCCGCTAGAAAACCTGAGAAGCAAATTATATTTCATATAATATTGTTACAAAAGTAAATGTCACTTGGATAAACTCCAACAGGCCAAAAAGGCTTTGTTTGAGTTTAGGGGTTTAGCTAGGGAAGAGAATGAGTAAGGGCATTTTGTTTTTTAAATCTCTGGTCACCCCTTTGTATGTTTGTTTGAAAAGTGCCAAACGTTTCTCATCTCATGCTTGTGTGGCATACTCTTGTGAAGCCCAGTTATCGATGTTCTCCAAGAGAATATTGTGGATATTTTTCAGGTGTTTTTTCACGTCATTTCTGTATCTAAGTAATTTCTCTATTTTTACATTTTTAGTTTATAAATATTTGCTATCTGTATTATTGCCATACCAACCAAACTTTGAGCATTATGAATGTAAAACTGGAAGGGGTTGTAGAGAGGGGTCATGTCAGTGACATGTACGTCTAAAGTCTGCCAACTTGTACTGCTGTATGATGTGTATAAGTTTGCCTTCACGTGTGCACAACTCAGAAGTGCTTGTGCAAGGGTACACAAATTATTGAAAATTATATTCAGTTCAAGAAATTTGATGTTTCGATGAAAAAATACCATGCAGCAATATCCAGATTTTCATTTATGGTATGGCGCTTTGATAACAGATCTACAAGCATCTAGAAACCTATACAGATATACATGAGAAATGTAAAATTCCTATTTTATGGCTGTTCTGAGAAATTTTGTTTTAATTCTTATAATATTCATATTCCTACTAATTGAGCTTAACAACTTCAGTAAAGTACTTTAATATAAACATAGAACTAAGAATGTATTGTTACTGAATAGTTAAAGTCAGGTAGGTCAAGCTGTCAAAAAGTGCATCAACTATGAACTTTTGAGTTGCGATTTTGGAGCATATATATTAAGCATCACATTAAACAGCGGTGCCCAAAAGGTAGATCCCAGAATGTTTTAGAACTACAACCTTCATAAACTTGCCATTCTAAAGACTGGAAAAGCATAATGGAAGTTGTAGTTCAACATCTAAGGATCTACATTTTGGGCACCCCGAAATATAAAATTGTTTGTTGTGCTGAAAATTGACATGGCGAGTTAAAATCTATGTTTCTTGCTCTAAACAACGCCTGATTGCAAAAAGTAGTGTAAAACAGTGAACATCCACAGGAACATATTTGGCACGTCTCTCTCTGAAAAAGAGAAGGACCTTTAAACCTTTTGTATGCCTGAGTGTAGCAGATGTGCAGCTATAACATGAGCCAGTCCTTTGACTCCAAGCTTACTTTTATTGTCTCTTCAGAAAAAGATTTACAGTGGAGGCATGTCAGGCCTTCATTTAAGTTAAAAATGCAAAATTAATTCTATAGAATGTATCATACTATAAAAGATGTAGTTGATCTTGAATATTTTTTCCCAGAGAGTCAAATATAAACTTGGCAATCGGTTGTTTTTTAGTGCCGCAATTACTGCATTTTTGTGTGCTTCTGTCTGGAAGACCATATTACATTTGAAAGTAAACCTGCTTTCTCATCCTTTTTCTGACATAGTTCCAATATGAAACGAGTGCTATAATTGTTTAAAACTAGAGAACACATTGACCGTGACATAGGAGCATTACAGTAGAAAATGAATACCTGGCTTGCTGGATTTCTCATGGTAAAAAAACAAACACATTTTAGGGTACTGTTCCAGCAAATCTGTTGGCAGATTTCAATATGCAGAGGGGACTGGGCACTAAGGGCCACCAAAGCATTCCTTGTATGGTCTTCTGGAAGGGGTAGGCTGTCAAGCTTTCCCTTCATGGGTGGTCACAACTTCTTTGGCAAGTAGACCAACCCAATTTGCTGAGCATGCCTGCCTCTTTTGGCAGGTGGATCCATGCACTTAACCTCTAGCAAGCCCCCTGGACCTCTGCTCTCTCCTTGTCCCAGGCGCAGGACAGAAAATGTTGGCATTTCAAATCTGCATTTCCATTAGGGAATGAGCCAGATTCTAACTATAAATATATTTTTCAAACACCAAAAAAAATCCCCAAAAGTATTAAGAATGGTCAGCAACTCATCGTCCACGATATTAATCATGACATGTCCTTAGTGGGGCTTGTACACATTCGTACATTCTTTGCTGCTACAGAACTGAACCATATATATGAATAAAATAAATACATGTCTGTTCAAACAGTGTTTAGGAATATACTTTTCAACACATTGCGTATCTTACCTGTGGCGTTAGAAAGGGCAAGAGATTCCATTGATCCTCTGGGCGTTTGTTCTGTTGGGGTAAGACCTTCTGGGAATTTAAGTGCATTAATTGGATGCCTTGTTCGACACTGCTGTGAACTCATCCCTTTCGCATCCTTAAATTTTGGAACTCTGAGACTTGACTGTGCCTCGTTGAAACTATGACTGGATACATCACTAAAGCTTTCCTGCTGTCTTAACCTTCCTTGGTAGTAATCCTCTCTGTTGTCCTGAGAGAAACTCTCACTGTGCCCCATCATTGACAGGCTTCTTTTCTGGTTGCTGAAATGCTTTGCCCACATATCTGGTTGGGCACCAGCCCCCTGTCCACTGTTATAAGACGTTCTTATATTACACTGGCTAAGAAGCTGAAGTGGGCTTTGTGATTGGCTTCTTTCTATTTTATTACCATAGTGATACAGTTCATCTCGGCTTCTCCATAACTGATCTCTATTTAGGCTTGGGTTCTGGCTCGATACACTCAGTAAATCCATCTGTAAGGAGAGTGGATCTACATCTGTGGAGAGTCTATTGGCTGCTGCATGCATCTTCATGCTGCTGTCTTCTAACTTAGGTTTATTCTTTCCAATCTTGGCACTTCGTCTGGATTCCTTTGCCCTAGCATTCTGAAATGCTGAATCTGAAGAGTCTGAGCCATTTGGATCTTCACCCACACTGCATGCTCTGGAACAAAATATCTGTCCTTGCTTGGGCAGGAAAGGACGTCCAAGTAGAGATTTTTTACAGTGCGCGCAGCAAAAACAATTTTCTGTCGCATGCCAATGTTGGCCATCATAAGTCATCTGACCTTGGTCAATACCTGAGTAAGAAAGAGAACAAATAAAGGTTGTATTATTGTTATTGTTGTTTTAAACATCTCTGCTGCTTCTAAAAAAAATAGTATTTATATTTACTAAGAACAAATGTTATGTTAAAAGCACAAATGGGATTCATTTAAAAAAAAAATGTAAGAATAAGAAGCCTGCTAAGCTATATTATGTAACCAATAACTTACATTAAAGTGACATTCCAGGCCCCTAAAGCTCTTTATATGTGTCCTCTTATTTTACAAAAAGTGAAAATGTAAATAGAAATTAGTACTTATATAAATTGATGTTGTTACACCCCCCCTAGATGTCAATCACACAACCTGTTCTGTTACTTCCGGTTTGTTTTTTTGTGTTTAGCTCACTGTAGTTAAACTCCGGAGTCAAGCAATTGCTTAGAACACCTGTATTGCGAAGATTTCTCATTGAGCTGTATTTTGAAGTCTGGGGTTGAACAGTCACAGAAAGTCTGGACTGAGTTAGAAGGGTAGCGTTTCCAAAGGCTCCAGAAAAGTGATCTACAACTTTGCAAGTAGATATGTCTGTACTCGCACCTCTGATGCTTGTCTTCAAGATTTCTCGAGAGCTGCACCGTTCCTGTGGAACTCACTTCCCTCCTCCATTAGATGCTCACCCAGTCTCCACTCCTTAAAAAAATTGTTAAAAACCCACTTCTTCATAAAAGCGTATCAATTAAACTGTTAATAGCTCCAGACTGATTCCTCTTCTGCAACTGTCACTAGTCAAATACTATCCTTACCTTTAAGGTCACTTTACCCCACTCCCTCTAGCATGTAAGCTCATTGAGCAGGGCCCTCAACCCCTCTGTTCCTGTCTGATTACAACTACGTTTGTTCGTCCACCCACTGTAAAGCACTGTGGAATTTGATGGCGCTATATAAATACCATAATAATATACCCCCAATGAAAATATATATAAAAAAAGCAATTAAATGCATTCATATTATCATTGATGGTATATCCAACAAACAGTGATTTGTATTTATTTTGTATTTGGGCAGTATAGCGTCCCTTTAAGAAAATAACCAGCATATGTATAGATAACGTATACTTGTTTGAGAATTTGTATTGTAGTATGTGCATTGGGGTACATTGGAATGAGCATGAACCCCATTCTCCCTTTGCATTTGTATTATGATTTTTATTTATTTGTTTACAGGGGAACCACTTCCTTGGATTTTTTTTAATTTATGTTTCGAAACTATACAAATATTAAAATGTCTTGTAAAGAAAAAAAAAAACCTGAAAAAATTGATGTAGAAATCCATAGCGTTATCCTGGAACTGAGCACCTTCGTCTTGGCTCCCTGTCAATCAATGTTATAATCTTTGTCCTTTGTACCTGGCAGTCAAATAGAGAGATAAAGGAGCAGAAACATGTTTATCTCCTCCCTCAGATGTACTATGTGCCCTGGCTGTGCCTCTACTGAACTAGATTGTAACGGCTAATTCTTTAATCTCCATGAAAAAAACAAATAAAAACAAACTTTATACGCAATTATTCAGTTGTGTAATTTCCAGATAAATTACATGATCCCTCTAAATATATTTAATTACACTCTAATTTTGTGGGAAATTAATTTTTTTGTCCTGAAAAACTGACATAAAATTGGTAAAAAAAATTTGTTTTTTAAAAAGAGTCTGATCGGAGTTCAGACTTTTTTTATGTAGATTCTTCCTTAGGGCTGGTAACCACATGCCAAGGAGATAGCTTGAAACCGTATACTTGCTCATAAACTAACAAGGGCTAGGATGTATAACAAACTTCTAAAAAAATAAACAGATGGGGAAGTGTTTTTCAAACGGAAAAGTCAACAGAAGCTCATACTGTGAAAATGACTGACGGTGACACCCAAAAATGTGAGAGATTGTTTACAGGGAGAGAGCTGAGATCAAAGAGAGTTTATAGTATTCCAGGGATCACGTGAAACTAAGGCTGGGTGGCCCAAATGATTCCCATTTGCCCTGTGTATCTTTCAATATCCCTCCAGGGACAATACAAGTATACACGTTCAAAGGCTTCTTAATGGTTTGTTTATTCAGTGTATCCTGAAACTGTGTGTTCTGATCCTGATTTCATTGCTACCACAATAAATTACATTTTCAAGAGTTCGGTGTGATTAGATGTTGCTGATCGGCATAGTAGTTTTTGTGGAAAATTTAACAATTACGATGTTTCTGTCAAAACGCATTTTTATGGAGTAATTTGTAAGCAGACACTTTTTAAATAAAAATAGATGCCTGATTGAAAGACGTCAAAGCAAAAAGGTCACCCAGGCACCTTAGAGAATGCTTGGTCACGTCACTGGGAAGAAGCTAGTTTCTGAGAAAGTCTATCATTTTCCAGGGTCTACCAGAAGAAGACCCCAAGCTCATTGTGTTTTACAAGGGTATGATCCAGACCTCGGTAATAAGACCTATCATAGTTTGTTTTAAGAGAGGAAAATTTTAGATTTAGACTGTGCTTATGGATGGGAACATCTCATTAGCCCCTTAACACGGTTTGTCTGTTGTAGCCATTTTGAGTGGCCCCAGACTTTTAGATCAGCTGTTTGCAGCTGGGAGCAAGCACTGCAAACCGCTCTTTAACTAAAGATCGGGTGTGAGCAGGGTTAAATCCTTGCTCACACCACTAACCCTAGGTATCAATCAATACCTTGGCCTCCTGTAAGGCAGCTGGTGACATTTTTAGTGGCCTCAGACTGCCTAATGAGCTCTGTGCAGCACTGGAAATCAGCACGGACTGTGTTCTTATGCAGATTTCTGCCCTTTAACACCATTCATAGAACCACAGCTGCAGCTTTTGTGGGGTGCTGGCTGCTGAGAGGAAGACCTCCAGGGTCTGAATAGACTCTGGCAGGGTCTCATAGCTGATATTTACCATTGCTGTGCTTTCCCAGCAAAGATCTCTGTACATTGGAGACAAGGCTCATTCAGAATTATACCAAGTGTAATTCTGAAAACGGCCAGTAGGTACCACCATGTGTGGTGTTAAATACAGTAAAACCCATTTTTAATATCAGAATTGATATGAGCAGTGGGTTACCTTAGGCCGTGGTGTATTTTGGATTTGTGCTGCCCTAGGCACGACTAAATTCGGGCACCCCCAAAATCTAAATTTGACCCCCCCAATTTGTGTCAAGGACACTTTTTATGACTGACAGACACATGCCCTGTATATCATACATGCACTGATATACACTCACTGACAGATACACAGTCATTGGCACACACATACAGTCATAAGCACACACTGTTTAACCAACACACACTTTCACTGACAGACACACACTGACACACCCACTTACTGACAGGCACACACTCTCAAATACATATAAAATGACATACACACACTGACACACACTCACAGGCACACCCATTCTCAATGAAAGACACAGACACACACTGGCAGCTACACTCACTCACTCACAGTAAGGTGGACAGCCCCAGAACACAAGACAAGCAAGGCATTTGTCTGGGTGCTTGGGGTGGCATTTTTTGGCACCCCCCTGAAAGTGCCGCCCTAGGCAAATGCCTTGTTTGCCTTGTGGTAAATACATCCCTGACCTTAGGGCTGGGGTTAGTAATGGGGTTAGGTTAGGGTTATATTTATGGGTAAGAGTAGGTTAAAGCTACATTTAATGTTTGGGCTGGGTTACCTTTAGGGCTAGAATAAGGGTTACTGCTGGGTAAGTATGGGTTAATACTATTTTAGGGTTAAAGATTGAGTAGGGTTGAAGTTGAGAGTAAGATTAGGGTAGAAATACATGTAGAGGTAATTGAGTACGGGGTATGGTTGGTATAGCATTTGCATTGCCCATCAAAAACAAAATTGGATCCTAAACATATGAGATATTTAACAATGACGACCGATGCTTGAATCTATTTTGAGTTCTATTTAATTAGTTACATTGGATGTATACAAATAATTATAAGCAAACATGAGGGGAAAAAATGATTTTTTTTTTCCTTTTAATTTTATTCTCATTACATTTTATTCACATGTAATGTTATGTTAGGTATACATACAGCATACAGGGTGTTAAATGAAACCCTTTATGGCCTTTAAATGTTTTTATATAACATGTATGGGGCCACTTGGGAAAAAAACAAACCTTAAATTATGGTGGAGCAAACCTAAAGGTTTTTGGTTTAAAACGTGGACAACTCCCTCTGTCCTTAAGGGGTCAATGTAAAGTGTTTGCTGTATTCTACAAGTGAGCTTTTTGCTTAGAATACGAAAGTGCTTTATCAAAATCTGACTATAGGAATTTGCATTTTGTGTAAATATTTTAAATTAATAGGTACATTTTTCAGATTGAACTGTCGGAATGTTAACAAAGAGTTCTGTCAGCAGGTAACTTACAAATGGTGAGTTATAAAATAAAAATTAACATTCTAACCAAACCTTTGATATGGTTCAGAAAAAAAGGGCATAAAGATAGTGTAGTCTCAATTTAACTTTTTAAAGTGAACCCATTGTGAAAAACATTTACTTTCCTGAAATCGCTCCAATATACATTGAATACACAATATGTCATAGATATATATTTATTCAATGTAAAATAATGAAATTTACTCACCTTTCCTCCGTTCCAGCGCTGCCATCTGCAAGCTTTGTGGGTGTTATTCTTAATATAACACCCACCTCCAGGCCGCCCTCTGCTACGCCTGCAGTCTGTAGGAGGTCTTTTCTTTTCTGCACTCCCTTGTCGGTCAATGCCTCTTTCTACAAAAACCGCTACCGCAATGTATAGTATATATGCATTGTATGTGCAATCTAATGAGTATACGTTGTTTGGGGCATGACAGGACACTCTAAACACCAACACAACCTTAGATTAATAAAGTAATTTTGGTGCATAGATCATGCCCATGCAGTCTCAATTCTCAATTTCCTGCCATTTAGTAGTTAAATCCCCTTTCTATGCAGCCTCCAGCCACACCTTTACTGGCTTTACACAGTCTCCCTAAACACCTTATGAAAAAGATTTATGTTTTTTTTTATCATTCCTTATTGCACAGTGTGTTTAATTTTGAATATTTTTTATCTCCCACTCTGTTAATAGCATATTTAAGTCTGCAACAGCCTCAAGTATATGATTAAACTTCAATTAACAGAGCAGAAGGTTAGAACATCTAAAGTAAACACATTGTGATGTAAAAATGAAATCCATTGTTTTGTGGAGGCTGTGTAAGTTACAGTCAAGGAAGGTGTGTTTACAGCTGCATAAACAAGAGGACAATTCCTAAACAGCAGAGTTTATATAAACAACTTAACAGTGAACAGAGGGATGGCACCAGTATTCCAGCCTTCAAAACTATTTCAAAAGTATACATTTTTTTTTTTTAATGTTGGTTTGTTATTATGACTGAATTATTCAGTCATTGGTCCTTCGGGGGGTTAAACATTGTAAAACTATCAATTTCATCCTACTGATCATAAACTGTGACAAACTCCACAATACCCTTACATTATTTGGATGCTATATTACAATGAGATTTTACAAAGCATCAGGCCTAGTAATTAGGTGTCAAATCTGGAAAACTCTAGAGCAGATCAAGAAAGTCCCCAGGGCTGCAGACTCTAGTGGATAAATGGCATATTATACAGTGAACTTCAAATTAATACTGGCAATACATTTAGAAAATTATCATCCAGACGTTAACAGCAGATCATAACTAGGATTGTTTGTCTAAATGACTGATTTCTTTTTTTGTTTAACATATTATGCCAAATGTTCTGTGCTACCCAGTATTGTGTGTGTATATACATCTGATTGCATACATATTTTTCAATCGTACATGGATAGAAACAAAAATTGTTGGGACTTTATAAATAATAATAATACATGGACTGTTTCTTAATGTTTAAATTCGAGTGGGTAGGAGACCCCAAATGTCTTATATCCTGCGCAATCTTACACAGACAACAGGTACACCAATAAATCAAGCACACAAGGTTTTCCATACGCGTGACACATTATTATTATTATTTCAAGAAAAGGGGGCTTGGGGCACTAAGAAAAAAAAATATTGCTTTCAATATTCAATGGACCTCATCATGAGTCAAGCCAACGTTTATGGACCTCATCATTGCACCACCATCTGCGTATATTTATACAGCATATATTTTTTTATACCCATTTAAGATACACTGTTGCCTTAGCAACTAGCACATCACAATTTATTTATAGACTCTCTGAGCTGTGAAGAGCTATCTCAATGCTAATGTATTCAGTAAAACAAATGCTATCCTCTGGCAACAAGGTAGCTGTGGAGTAAGTATGGATGATAAAGGAAAAAAAATTACCCTAGCACCTAACAAATCTTAAATTTCGTGTTTACAAGCCCCTTTGTTCACAAGATACTGGTGGGACATTGTGTTGCTGTTTTAGAATGTATTTTGGCACAGACTGAGATAAGTAAAAGGCATTGTAATTTATGCCGTAAGTCATTTTCTTGGCGTCCCAGGATCTGCATTGTCTCTGACTCGGGCAGCCTTCCAGCTAATTGCTGGCCACTGGGACATTTTCTCATTCTCTAAAAATACATTTGTGTGATTCCACTTTAGTTCACGGACTCTACATCAATTTTATGGCTTCTGTAAGATTCTGCTTATGATAGGTTAATGGAAAGTTTGGTTTTAAAATAAAATAAGGAGACCTAAAGGATTTTTATATAAATCACACAATCCGGTCTTGTTTACCAATTGATTTTTTGCCTTTTTTTTTTTTGACTGTCTTCGATTTAAAATGATGCTCGAACAAATAGACTAAAGTTGGGTGAAACGCTGAATTACTTTAAAAAAAAACAAAAAAAAACTGGAGTAAGTCTTTTTTATTTTAAGCCTCTAGATCAAGTGTATGTATGAAAACATGTCCACTAGATATTGTTAGTCTGCCACTCTTATCTCCCAGCCTCAAGCCAGCAATGGATTATAGCAGCTGCGGTCCAAAAACATTTCAAGTAGCAAAGCAAACAACCCTGTTCTTTCACTATCAGATAAGATTTTGCAAGCAGCATCCACAATAATATTAAAAAAACAAAATATGGAGAAAAAAAAATTACCAATGTGTTGAGCGCATGTGTCACAATATTCAGCGTACAGAGATTCAAAGCAATTGCAGCAGTATGGTCGGCCTTCCTTCATAATGTACCGTTGGCCACCCAGAACAGTTTCACACTCAAAGCAGCAAAAATGTTTCATATGCCAGTGTCTCCCCTCCGCTTCAGTGCATTCATCTGCAAAGATAATCTAAATGTGGAGAGGCAGAATTAACAACAACATATGGTTTGTTCTGAAAAATGTATCAGCATTTCCACACAGTAAAACAAAGCCATGTTTTGCATTTAATAAAAAAAATACAAAAAACAATGCATGAAACAAAAATGGTGATGAAGAACACCGGTCCCCAAGAGAAGAGAATGTTGGCTGTTTAATGTTCTGAGCATGGTATTAGTTAGGACTTCCATCCTTTCGAGGTGCGCAAAGGTTTAAAGAAATAATAATGGCTGAATACACTAAACTAAATGCAAGAATTATGAAAAGTTAAAAACAGAACAGCACGTTTTAGGGCAAAAAATAAAATAAAAACTGGAACAGGTCCTCAATTTGTTTTTTTCTTCTCTGCTATTTCAACATAAAATGTAGCAATTTTTTTGGCAACTCTCCCCAGTTTATTCATTTCAGAGTATTTTACATAGTGTTGTCAAGAATTCAAAGTGAATTTCTAATTTTAGGACACAATTTCCAAATTGCTAAAGAGTTTCCAAGTTTGCTTTTAAGTTTGGATTTATTTTTTTACATAAAATTTGTTACGCATTTTGAATCCCAGAAAAGTCACATTTCAGTGAATAATTCTGTTAGTGTTTTACATGTAAGTATATACAATAAGCTTTTCTCAAGTTTGTCTTGTTTTATCAATATTAGAAAGATGAACGCCTGAGATGACCATGTGACCTGAAGGTTTCAACAGTACAGCTTACGTATTAACCAACTCCTTGGATAAGAAAGAGGAACACTCCATCCAAGCAACATAACCACTGCATAGCACTGTAGAGATTATGGTGCCAGGAGTGACTTTGAGTTCCCCAATGAAAGTAATTCACCTATTTGCTAAAGGTTTGTCTTCTAACCTATGGTCCACTGGGTGTTTCTCCCTGCAGCAAGAATATCTCTGCTTTGAGATAAGTCCACTAGTGCAGGACCAAGTACGAAGTCAAGCTGGTTGCAACTGTGACTTTTCTTAAATGGTTTGACTGTTAAACGCTGGTTTGATTCCAGGGCACTCTTGGCACCATCATCACTACAATGTGCTAATGCTTGGCATGAATCCAGTTTTGCTAGTCAATATCAACAATATGGTCAGGCTTTCAGCCTTGGCATAATCACATTTCTGGTGAATCCTGGCTCAGGGCACATTTTAGTCTTTTACCCAAAGGTATGATGTATTTTGTATAACAGACTCACTCCCACCACACATAGCAATACAAACTGCTTAAATAAATGGAGTAGAATTTAATCTCTCACACTCACAGAATTATTCATTAAACTGCTAAATGCAGTGAACTGAAATCTGAATTGCAAATTAATGGCTCAAATGGCCAAGTTGTTACTCATCCATGCTTCCACCTCTGCTTGCCCAAGTACGTGATCATCATGCACATGCTTATCTGATAATTGGATCTGCTGACAAGTACTCCATATTATATAATGGAATATATTCAATTCATTTTGAAAGTAATGGGACTATAGTGCAGAAGCTACAAACATGTGCTTTTGCACCAAATGCAAGGATTTCAAGTCACTTTTTTACATTTTATTTTTATTCATTTTGCACATTTGTGGATATTGCAGAGAAATGTTTTTGTCAAATAAGTCTTCAATGGCCAGTAATCTATCAAATGTATCCCCCAACTGTATATGAACTCATCTTCCCTATATTCTATACCAGGGATAGGCAACCTTTGGCACTCCAGATGTTGTGAAGTACATCCCCCATAATGCTCTTACACACATAATGCTTGCAAAGCATCATGGGAGGTGTAGTCCAAAACATCTGCAGTGCCGAAGGTTGTCTATGCCTGTTCTATACCATGTGTGAACTATAGGAAAAATTGATGTAACACTGCTTCCTTACTGCTGGTGGAGGTTTCTCAGCCCATGACCAGACGGCTTAGTTTGGAGTGTGTTATAGTGAGCTTGCATTTCTCTGTATTGAAGTGGGTCTTTTCAGCTATTGTGCCACTGAACCAGATGGACTTTACCCTCAAAAATATATGAAGATCTTTAGCAAACAAAATAGGTCTATGGTGCCAAGAAGCAGGGGAGAATTAAATGTGATGGCTTTGAGTTTGGGTCCACCAGTAGCCTAGGTTTCTTTATTATACGGTCATATCATGCACTAGATGTGTAACACCTTTTGTGTGGCCCAATACTGCTTTAACAATTAGGCCCTCAAATAGAGTACGACTAGAGTGGGTGGATGGTTGGTGGGTAAGATCAGGCCACTCTGCACATTTTCCTAAGGAGATATTTTGGTATGGAACTCTCTGGTGTTACACCAAGTGCAGCCTTCTTTCGGTACAAACAGCATAGAGATGAGGAAGTGATACTATGAGCTATCCACAAAATGCTCTTATTTTTCACACCGGGGCTAAAAATGAAATTGCCCTTATGGTACTAAACTAACACAACACTGTGTTAGTTTCAACAACTGAATTGAGACTGTTTTCAAAAGGTTGTACTTCAATTCCAAGGACACTATAACTGTGCTCAGGAGTGCCACAGGGACACAAAAGATCCCATGTAACATTTTTATATATACATATATTAATTTCAGACTAGTTCCTCTCCCCTCCCTTTTTTCATTGTATTTGTAGTTCTTGTTTTACATGGAATGGTGAAGTTAACAGTATAGGTCACAAGTCACCCATGGTCTTCTCATCCTAATCAGGTGCCCACGTAATATTTTTTTTTTCCCCACATTTTCCCCTTCCATTTTTGTTTTTTTTCAATAACCCCTTCATTGTACAGCGTTGCAGAATTTGTTGGTGCTTTATAAATAATAAAAATAAGAAGAAAAGCAATGACTAGGCTATTGAGTTTATCCAGCTTCACAAGCACGTTTGTTAATGCAATTAAATTACAAGGCTGAAAAAAACAGGACTTCTGTGCTGCATATATTACTCATTTATAGGATGCCAATGCTTATGATTTTTTTATATATATATTTATTTATTTTTTTACACACATTTTAAATATTTTTTTAACTTTTTTTTTTTTTAAATTATACTGATTAATGACTTAAATCTCCTGCATATACTTAATTATTACCAACAGATTGCATTATTTTTGGATGACTTTAAATAGTCGGCATAGTATTTTTTGCATACTTATTAGTACTCATCACTGTATGTGCTACCTTAAGAAAGAATGTCTTATAATATGTTCCTATATCGTCTTGCTATGCTTATTTAAAAAAAAAATAATAATAATTTCCCAACTCAACACAATTGATTAATCTTTAATGATTGTCTGCATTTCCAGTCTTCGGAAACAATGATTCAATTATCTAAAATTCATGTATCCCTCTAAATTTTCTGTTGGCTTCTCAGCTTAAAAATCTTCTGTGCTTACATATATAACACCACAGGTCTCAAGTGTTTAAGATTAAACATGAGAAAAATGTATTCAATTTACACATTGCCTCTGGGACGTCTATACCCTTCTTCTATCCTATCATGGAATATTTGCTTGGTGTGACTTTTTCTTGTTAGTTCTGTGTATATATAGGTGAGATATGGCCACAGCCATTTCTCAACAGGACATATATCAACCCAGAGAGCTTCCACAATATTTGTGTGAACTGCAATCTCTGGGATTTCTCATAGCATGGCTGGGTTTCAACAACCAGGTCACCAATTATTAAACCTTCTTCTTTTTTTTGCTGACTGTATAGGGAATGTGAGAATTTAGTTTATTGTTTGGAGTTTTGAAAATACCACGGCAATTATTTTTGTCAGGGTGGCTTTACTTTGCACTGCAAGGCATGCTGACACTTCAATCTACAAAGCCCTACATGATTTCGCCTAAATAACAGTGAAAAGTTACATACATTTCCATCACTGTTAAATTAAACTAATATACATAAACACGCATATAATGGTGATCCTTGTATTAATAATACTATGAGAAGTTCTGAAAGGTAGTTCCTAATATAGACGGGCTAATAAGTCTCCAGGACATCGAAATGCTATTATTATTATACCTTAATGCACACTTGACAATTATGGGTCTTTTTATAGGACATGATTGTTCCAGCTCAGGAGATGGTTAGCAATATTTTAATCTCTGATATATATCCTATATATATAGTTATTCAAAGTCTGGTCTTCCTGATATCAGTAGCAACTGGTGCAACTACCACTAAGTTAAGGCAAATTGTGACTTTCGCTGAGCTGTATGAGGGCCTATATTGTACCTATCAAACTGTGCATTTGAAAATGTATTAATGGGCGGATCATGTGTTAGCCCTAGTTGGTGTGCCATGGAGTCCTACTCACTGCCTGTAAGATCACGTTTAGAAGATTATGGTAACATTGGTTGCATGGTTGATATAAATTGCACAGGCAGCTGGGTAAAGTATACTGCAGCCCACATGCTCTGAATTGGCAGATGCTATAAGAGTCGTTGGGGGGCAGAACAGCTATTTGTGCTGTTGCCCTGTTCATTCCAAAAGGTCACATTGCAGAAGATCAGTAACTTTAAGACCGGGCTAGCAGTGTTAGGGACAAAATGCTAAGCCCTCTATATATAGTATAGCAAGAGTAAATACTGAAGTCTTTAATATAATACTAATGCCTTTAATGGGTCCCCATGGCTCAGTTTATGAATGTTTCCAGAACCCACAATGGCTCTTCTTACCCAAATACTTGTTTTGTTTGTATGTATCTTTCTGTATTAAATAATAAATTTTTTAAAATCTTTTTTATGAATTGTCTTCCTTAGGAGTTTGTGCAGTCTTGCTTTTGAATATATTGGTCAGGCACCCTAGGATAGAATGTGTCATTTAATCCAGTTTTCTACTCTATATGTCAACATTATCTGTTGGTTGATTGTGGTTTTGGTATGATGACTCTAATCACCTGTTGGACACTGGCTCTATGCTTGCAAAATGTATTATGTTTATATCATCTTCTTCAACATGCGTTACAACCCATAATTTTATATCTGGTTATAATGTGTAAAAAAGAGAAAATACCCAGGACCTGTAGAGTCACAATATGTATAACTGCATTCTTCTTCCTTCATATCTATTCAGTGCACTGTCTAAAGTGCCGTTAAAAGGACACTGTAGGCACCCAGACCACTTCATCTAATTGAAGTAGTCTGGGTGCTGTGACCCTTTTGCACTTTAAATTGCAGCACTAAGTCTGCCCTCTGTGGCTGTCTAACAGACAGACATTAGAGAAAAAACAAAAGAAGAAAATGTAAATCGCGCTTTTAAAATTATAAATAATACATACATATATTTGTAGGTAATTCCAATGAGTCTGAAATCTCAGAAAAAATAAAAATAAATAATAGTGCAATACAGTAACAATAAATATTATGAGATAGTGATTGTAGCTTGTAGTTCAATCCACTCACATTTGTATGAGCTATAACAGAGCTCAGCTGTAGTGCGCTTGGACGGTATAATCCCCGTTTTAGGATGTGATGTTCCAATAGGTCCAGATATATCAAAGTGCAGTATGCGTAATAAGAAAAAGAATAGCAGGCAATAGTGAAGTAAGTACTATTAATAGAATTAATAGAAATTGGTAATGTACTTACAATTTTCAGAGCATGTAACTTGCTCTAGTATAGACAGCTTAGGTGGTATAATCCCCACCAAGGATATGCAGGATCCAGGAAGTAAAAAATGAATGGATGTAAAAGTAACTAATTAAAAGTATACTTTAAAATAAAACAAAACATGATATAAACATAAAATATGTAAAAGACAGTCTCACAGACCTCCAGTGTCAGATGTTCCCCATAAGAAAGCACTGAATGATGCTTTCCTATGAGGAGATCTAAAGCGCGCATGGCCATTTCCGCTCATGCGCATTCAGTTTTCCTGGGGGACCCTAATCACCCTTTAGTGCCAGGAAACGGCTTTGTTTTCCTGGAACTATGGGATCCCTTTAACAAGACATAAATCACAGAAAATGTATGTTTTGTCTGCAGGATGGTAAGGTGCCATTTGGGTATTAAATAGGTCCCAGGTGTGAAACATACAGGGTTTTTATTGCAAAACAGCATGTGGTTTCTTTGTACTCATCACCAAGTAGCTATTTTTCAGCAACATCAAAAATTGACACCATTTTGGTTGGTTGAAAACAGAGAATTATCACATTATCCGCGCTGTTCATAAAAGTGTGATTTTTTTTTCAGTGATTCAAAGTGAGCTGCAAATTTTAGGCCAGCAAAAAAAGGTCTCCAAGTCTGAATTCTTGACAATTCACGCATTATTGAATTACCTTGTCAGTGCCCATATAGGCCAAAGGGTGGTTTGGTGAATCAAATGCAATAGAAAGTTTAATTTTCATATTTTTTCTTAATTTATGTTTGCACTTTACCTTTAATTTGAAATTGCTGCCATGTCAAAAACAAAATAAACAAAAATACAACAAACCCACCAAACTACTGTTAGCCTAGTAAGATCGCACATAATACATACTAATGATATTCCTTACAGCAGTCATTCGAATGACCAATATCACAACCCAAAAGACCTGTTTTGCTTTGTTCTTGCGACCTTGTTGTGACCTTCAATGTAGTCTTATAGTTGTCACAATACCTGATTAAGTGGACCATTAAGACTACAATCCATATTTAAATACATGAGGATGCCGCAGAGCATTTTCACTCTGTTTCTAGCTATGAAAATCCCCCGAGTGCAGCAGAGAGATGAATTGAGCAGCGTGATTCCTTTCTGCCGCAGGGAACTGGATTTAGTGCGATTAGGCTAATCTGTTCTTACCTCGTCACATGCTGAACATCGAGGTTTCAAGCACTCAGCGTGGTGTCTGCCACAGTAAATCTTTCCATCTTGGTAGAAGTAAATAAGATCAACTAGCAGCTCATTGCAAATGGTGCATACAAAGCACTGGGGATGCCAGCAGATGCCATGTCCCGCTCGCGATGCAAATACTGCAATGTCCCCTCCGTTGATCTGACCACCACACTATTGTTTAAAAATATGAAACATTTAGTTAGAGAAATAGAAAACATACATGCACCACAATATTAATCGTCTTCATTCTGACATTAAATGAACATTTGAGACAAAAATGTGAATGGGGTATTTTTGTTAACTACCTATTTATCTGCACTCTTGACACCTGCATTAACAGGTCACAAAGGTGGACTCACAGGGGAACAACATTTAAAGATTGAGACTGTAGGCTGTGGCTGTACATTCTTGTATTTACCCAAACCAAACACAAACTTAGAGGAGTTCCTCAGTATTAACCAGGAGAAACTTGGCAATTAGCCCACCCCCTTCCACCAAATCATGTGTGGGTCGTGGATTAGAAGGAAATACGTAAACTGGTAAGGGCCTGGTAAAAGGCTCCTATCCTTTCTCCCACTACTTGGATCAGTGGTAGGCACCCTTCGGCACTCCAGATATTGTGGACTACATTTACCCTGATGTTTTGACAGCATTATGGCTGTAAGAGAATTATGGGTGATGTAGTTTGTAACATCTGGAATTACAAAAGTAGTCTAATCCTACCTTAGATGGTGATGTGGCTAATAAAAGAGATTAGATTTATTGACACAACCACCACAGATCTCATGTTGAGCCTGCAGTGGCACCCTCAGAATTTTAATTATTGTAAATAGCCAAGCCATTTTTAATAAATCCTTAAATAATTTGGCTTTTCTTTTTTGTTTCATCTGACAATTATAAACTTGGGAGTTAATGTAAAGGCAAGGAAGGGTTAATGAATACAATGCCATACACATCTGGCTGACCTGGGTTCAGCTGGCATTTGTAGAACGTCCAAACATTTTATAAAATAAATATACTTCTATTCCATTAGAATGATTTGTCAAAGAAAAATATCCAAATGGTAACAATCTGCATTTTCTAGTTTGGCCTCCAAACAAAGCATGGCTAGTTTTGGGTTTATAAATGTTCGATTTGCTCAGCACAAGCACAAAAATGGTAAAAATGCTTGTAATGCAAGAGGAGGAAAATGGGATATGGTGCTAAATGAGAAAACGAAAAAATCGAATTCCCTAGTGCAAGTGCTAGAGAAAGAGCAGGCATGAGTCAGTCAATTTTAATGGCAAACAAAATATTGTTGCTTTGAGACCTCCGCATGTTTTAGGCGATACATGACTGGTTCTCTTAACTCAGGGAGCCAATCAGTCTTCTCCAATGCAAAACAATTTAAATAATTACGAAAAATAAATTGTGGATTAAAGTCCCGCCCTCCCCCCAGCCCCCCAAAAAATGTCAGGCCTGATAAATGGTCTTTTCTTTTTTCTACCTAATGGGCTGCAGAGTAGAAGGCTGTTTAAGGCCCATGTGGCAACAAACAATCTTAAAACAAAATAAATGTAAAAAACACACTTTTTTTTGTTAATGCCTACCAAATACTTTCCATCTTGATTAAATAACTTCTTACTTCTATATTTAAAAAAAAATGGCAAATAAAATAAGAAAATATCATATCCTTCCAAATAGCATCAGATAAAGATCCAATTCACCAAAAACTAGATTAAATTTGTTTTTTTTAAAACAGTGACACAAAAAAAATTTCATGTAGGTCCAGCGAGGGCGCCATGCAGACTGATCATTGAAGGTAGGAAAACCCTTTATAAAAGGCCTTCTCGTGCTTTAAATGTTCAGTGAGAGCACAGTGATTGTTTGGCTTGGGTATAATGCATAGGAGTCCACATTATTTTTACACTGGCTGTAAGGTGGAAATATTATATTTATATATAATGTCCACCATACAGCCAATGTGGTCAAGTAAGAGATGAAGTCACTCTCCAAGTCTCTCCTGGTTTCTTTGGGGATCTCAAAAAACAATTTTTTTTTAATGTAATGGATAGAGCCAATTGGATCTCTTACAGGCATAGCATATACTGTTTATTTTACTTTCACTTTTAGAGCCACAGACTAGTGGAGAACAATTAACTGAATTTGGTTAAAAACAAATGGCGTTGAGGTTCTTGTTCTCTACACAGAACCCTTTTACAAACTGGTGTCACAACAAAGTAAATCAAGCTGAATAGGTTTCTTTTACAAATGCATGTGCTTTAAAAATAAAAAAATTGAAAGAAAGAAAGAATAAAAGAAGTTCTGCCTGTCGGCTTCCAACAGACAAATGATCCCAGCTTTAAGTACGTCTTTTCACAGCTGTGTCTAGACAGTGCTGGTTTAGGGGGTTTAATGCATTATATTAGATGTACTAATGGAATCTGCACTTGTGTCCAGAACAAATTGTCCAAGATTCGAATTAATTCACGGAAATCTTAACAATGAAAAATGGATCAAAACCATCTTTTAAGCCTTACCTGCTCACAAATTGCTCCAGTCATTGTCACAGGAAAAGGTCTGACATTTCCTCGTCCCAAATTTTCTCTCTTTCGCTGGTTGCTAAAGAGTTTTAGCTCCCTCTTTTCCTCTTCATCTAATGAATTACAATACCGAACCTAAAAAAAAGAAGAAAAAATGGAAATTAGGCAATACATGCACTCTTTCTAGCTATTTGCTGATATTTATAGATACATTTATTGCCTCTACTCTCCAGGCTTATCTCCAGGTGACTAATCCAAACACTTACTGTTGCAGTAAGTCTCAACTATTCTTTCTAATAAGAAAACAAATACATGTATTGGATTCTTCATAAAATTGAAGGGGCCTGCAATGGGTTCCCCTTGAAGAAGAAAAAAGTAGGCACCCCAAGATTCTCCTGTAACCACCAAGCTACAAGCACCCATGGGTCAAGGAGCTATTGCATTCCCCTTTTTATCAACCTGTCTCATAAAAACTCTCTTGGCACCCAAAAGCCAGATGGTATGTCACAATGAATATGTTCAATAAATTAGAAAAAATGTAATGAACATGAATGGTTTTCTCACACAATGATAAGCTCTGAAATATAGCACATGAGAGTGAATGCCCATTCTGTCACCAAATGATCCAAAGTTGTCAAGTGATGTATGCTCACGCAGTACAAGTATATTGGATGGTTACATTCTTTTTATGGTATCTAAGGCAGAGGGGGTAAGTTCTTGGTTCAACAAAATTTGGAGTGTTCCCTTTAATATGGTTGCAGCACATATTTTCACCAGGGGTACTGTAAAAATGCTTGAAGGAATTCTACATTGCTCTTGGCATCTCTTTATTTGTTAAAAACTCCCATGTCTTAAAGGTTACATTACATATGAGTCAAGGTTGTTTTTAAATCAAACATTGTTTTGTTAAATGGACCCTTTAAAATGAACTATTCTGATGACTGGATAAGGATACTGGCAAATCTTGGTCTGGCTCGGGCCGTAGTGGCAAAAGATTCTAAACAGTATTTAGCTATTAATCTTTGGTTAAGCTAATTTTGTCTAATAGGCAAGTATCACTTGTAATTGAATAGCATTATACCTTAAAAGTTAATGGGAGAACCACTATTTTCAGAGTTTAACTCTAGAATTCAGTCCTAATAGAACTGAATACGCTGTCGTTGGTGAAAAAAAAAAATACAGATTAATTGGGGAGAACATGTTTTTATTAAATTTGCAGGATGTTGGCGGTAATAAAGGAGACACATTTTGAAAGAACTTGCATTGAACAAATATTCCACAAATATGCAAATTCCCAAATGGATATTTTCTTAAGGGAGTAATTAAAACGAAATGAAAATTTTAGACCACAGTAACCAAGCATAAAGCATAGTTGACTTCAAGAGTTTTTCCAATTCAGGTATTTTGGCCTTAAATTGCAAATGCACTTTTAATTCTCACTTTAGTACATATACCAGTCAGTGTCTCAATGCAGTTTATAGGTACGAGCAGCAGTTAATCAAATTGAATGAGAATTGAGTAGATTTTCAGTGTCTGAGGATAAATGGGCAGGTTCTCAGAGTGGATGAGCCAGGGGAGAATGAATGGTCTTCTTGTGACTGTACAGGTTCTTGAAGTGAGAGGATCAACATATTATTTGGTTGCCCTGGCAGACTTCCAGGCCATTGTTCCCTACGTGAATGATTTTGGAAATTATATTTTAAAAGAAAACGTGTTGCATTTCAATTCCTGAATCTCGAAATGCCGATTCCAGCTCTCTGTTGTACATCATGGTTAATTATTTTGAGATTTCCTTAAATGGACTATCTGGAGTTTTGTTTGCATGTAGTTGAGGCTAATGGACTCTTGTCTGCGAATTAAATAAACCGACAGCTGTAGGCCAATTACTGTACATTCTAAAACCAACAACGTAATTGTAGAGGAAGCACGTAAGGATTATTAAAGGACCATATGATTTGTTGGCTTTGAATAGTAAAGTAACGCCACTAATAAACTCCTTTTACACGTATTTATTTCTCATTTATTCTCTCATTACAGGTACGGCACGGCTCTCTGCCTAAAATACTAAAGATAACACATTAAAAGACTAGCATCGGAATGCTGGAATATTAAACAGTTCATAGACACTGTGCTAAATATTGAATTATTAACAAGCCGTTGAATTGCTGCAGAGTACGATCTTCCAACAGGTGGTCAAATGAACATTAACAGTAACGATGCAGGCTGCCTTCAACTCTTAAAACACTGTGTGCGAAATATTCACCAAACAAGAAGCACATCCAACGTATTACTCAGACTGGGGAACAATTGATAGGCTGAGGCCACCAGCTGTTCATCAGCACTTTCCTAATTGAAGCCTAGGACCATCAGTGACGGAGCTGGGTAGAGCAGGCAGGTGTCTTCTCAAGTTTGGATTTAAACCATTCTTAAAAATTGATTCATCTCTAGATGTAAGACGGCACCTGGTACCTCCTGGCACCATTACAACTTCACTGATATAAGTTATGGTGCCTCAAGTTTCCCTTTTAAGGTATCAAGACCCTACCATTCAATATCAAGACAACCATTTTTTTAAAAATGGTTAATTATGGAGATAAATACAGTTTTGTTTTGTTTTTCTCACACAACATGCTAACACTAGCCACTGTGGTCTGTCTGCACAGTTTTCTCGATGTGGTGTAATTGGCAGAGCTGCAACATCACAATGCCCCGCCCACATGATCTGCCATATGAGCCAACGCTAGTGCTGCACACAGGGTCTTTTCTCGGTTTACTTTAAAAAGCCTGCAGGGGCCAGCTATAGACATCAAAACCACTACATTAAGCTGTAGTGGTTCTGATGACTATAGTGTCCCTTTAATGTGAGGTAAATTAGAGATTAGTGCCACTAATAATATACTGGATTGCCTACTTACCACAAGAGGGTGATGATGGGCTCAGGTTGCAGTTTGGTTCCACTGGTCTGGTGTTAAAACATGCTCTCTGGAGTCAGTGCTCACAAATATCAACGAACAGGAACCAGTTCCATTTTTTGGGGGCCCCTTACAGGGCCGGACCGTGAATATGCCTACAAGTCCTGCCCATGAGTTCGCTCACAGGGAGTGTGTGTAGGGGATGTGTTATGTGCAGGGCCGGACTGGGAAAAAAATTTGGCCTGGGCATTTTTCAGTCACAACGGCCCCCTGAGAAGGGGGTGGGGCCAGAGAGGATGTGTCACTAATGACAAGCACGCCCCCTTTCAAAGTGAGCATGTTGGTTCAATGCGATGTGCCCCGCTGAAGAGCTCTAGCATGAGAAAAAGGCCCCGTATTTGTTCTGCGCAGTGCAAGCAAATTTAATAACATGCTTGTGCTGTGTTTGCTTTTAACTTGTCGCTTGTGTCCAGAGGACAAAAGGGCCAAGAAAGTGTGTCGTGACTGTGTTTGGAGCTTGTTTGTGGGATTGCCTGTGTGTAGAGTGAGCTGATTGTGGTGGGGTAGTGTGTAAAAAAGTCGATTTCATTCATGTTTGTGGTCTAATATGTGAAGCTATGGGCTGTAGAGAGTGTGTGTGTGTAGGGGGCATAGTGTGTGTAGGGGATGTAGAGAGTGTGTGCATACGGCTGTAGTGTGTGTGTGTGTGAGAATAGGTGATGTAGTGTGTGTGTATGGGGTGTAGAGAATGTAGTATGTTCACAGGAGATCCAGAGTTTGTATGTCAGGAATGTAGTGTGTATAGGGATCTAGTGTGTGTGTAGCTTAGATGATTCAGAGTTGGGTAAGGGATCTAGCGTGTATCTGGAGCATAATGTGTGTAGTGGTGCAGTATGAGGGTTGCTGTAGTATATACATTTATATGTGTGAGGGGTGCAGGTGTTCCTCAGAATTAGCATTGAAGTGATTTATAACCCTTATCCCTTTACATTAGTTGAGACTTAGTGAGGGTTAAATAAGCACTGATTTCTTACCACAATACACACGGCAACGCTCGGACCTTGCGAGAGGAACCCAGCGGAGCTGCATGTAACAGCTCCCCCGGGTCTTCTCTACCTCCCTCCCCAACCAGCGGCCGTATGTCTGTGCCTGTGGGCTGGTGAGGGAGATTTGATCCGGGTTGGTTACGTGTTGTAGAAGATGCAATGTGTGTTTGTTCTTATGGAATGTAGTGTATAGGGATACCAGTTTGTGTAAAGGGATATAGTGAGTGTGTATAGGGGATGCAGTGTGTGCGTGTGTGTAAGGGATGCATTGTGTGAATCTGTGTTTGTATGTGTAAGGGATGCAAGGTTTTTGTGTATATATGTGTAATGGTATTTATTAATTAATGACTTTACATCATAAAGAAAGCATATTTAGTGTAATGCTTTGGGGGCACCACTAGGGGGAGGGTGTAGGAAGACATGTGCTTCTGGCAGTGACATCACAGGCCAGCCTACTTACACTGAATAAAAACCAGATGTAGGGGAAAAACTTGGTCTCTTTGCCTGTAACTGACTGAACCTAAGATGTAGTACCAGCTCTGACTTAACCCCAGCCAAAGGGCTGGGGCCTTGTAAGTAAAATGAACATTTAGCAATTGTAATAGCCTTTTGTATAACATTTAGCAACCTTTTGTAAGTAATATGTTGTAGTTTTGTATTATCATTCTTGTAGTAAATTGACATTCTGCTAGCATGTTTATTTATTATAGTTATATAAAATATACATTTAATATTACAACGTTTTGTGTATTTTCTATCCACATATTTGACCATAATACCATGAATTATAAAAATATTAATGTTGTTCCGTATTGCTTAATTATTATGTATTAAGAGATTAATATTCATATTTAGGTCACGACCACAACAATATGTAATGTAATGCAATTCAGTGTGTGTGTCTGTAAGGGGTGTGTGAGAGAAGCAGTGTGTGTGTGTGTGTGTGTGTGTGCGCGTGTGCGCAAAAGCTGCATTTTGAGTGTGTGAGGTATGCATTGTGTATATGTAAGGGATGCATTGTGTGTTTCTGTGTGTGTAAAGGAAGCATGGTGTGTTTCTGTGTGAGTGTAGTATGCCTTGTATGTTTCGGTGTGTCAGTGTGTGAGACCCTTAATGATCTCTTTCACTCCCCACGTCCCCATAGTGGTCTCATCTCCTCTTCTCCCCCTGTCCCTTAGAGGTCTCCCCTCCTATCCCTTAGTGCAATCCCCCACCCCCCTATCCCTTAATGCTCACCCCTGACCCTTAGTGCTCCCTCCTGCCCCCCGACCTAAAGTGCTCTTCCTCCCCCCCACCCATCTTTCCCATGGTGTTCTCTCCTCTTTCCTCCTCCTCCTCCCCCCAGTGTCCCTTAGTGCCATCTCCCCTCCCCGGCTGGGTACAGGAAACAGATGCTCCTGTATCGCGGTCCGCGTTGCCCGGCCACACTACACTGAGTGACTGGCAGGAGGGAGCACTGTGCGCTTCCCTGCCGGGTCACTCAAACCTTGCGACCCCGGGCCGGTGCGCCCTAGGTGACTGCCTAAGCCGCCTCTAGGACGCGCCAGCCCCATGTGCAAGTCTTGATATTTGGTAGTCAGAATTAAGAATATCATCTGCCTGATTGACAGCTCTGTGTTGCTGGTTAAAGCTGCAGCAATTTTAGTTATTCATTTGTAATTGAATCACTGTGGTTCTATCTAAGACACTCTCGGAGAGTACGTGCAGGGTACTTTCTGTACCATCAACTTTGCTGTCATGCAAAGTTGTGATTGTTCTAGGATTACCTTTTTGATACAGACCTTTCGTTGTCATATAGATCACTGAATAAAAGTAGATTTAAAATGAAGCACAGTAAGACAAAAAATAATGGGAAAACAATAAGCATATGGCTTCAATAAAATAATATATATTTCAACTCAAAAATAAATTAACTTGTAGAAAGATTTTTCATTTTGAGGCTCAGTTGGAGATAATTTTATAAATAAAATGATCATATTTTATATTTTACTCAATCTGCTTTCTTTTATCTCAGCCAAGGTTTTGCAGGAGACTACATCAATTATTTATTTAGGTTTGTGGAATAAGTCCAATTTTTCAATATGCTCATCTAAAAACACACCGATCCAATTGTTATTTTTCATTATTATTTTCATCTTTGCCAGCGACAACTAAAAATGCATCAGCGTTGATGCTGGGGAACTTCGTAAAATTCAATCATCTTTTCTAACGAAAACTTATGATTTGCTTTTCTTATAATACTGGTACTAAAATATTCGCAGACGCCATCATAGGGATTTATGCTACTGTAAATATCCCACTGGAATTGTAACGTTATCTGCCACCAAGAGTTTGTGTTGACAGCGTCAAAGAGTTCTTACAATCATACAACACACTTTTTCTTCAAGCTATTTAAAAGGATATTGCAAGTGCTTTGGATATATGGATTTATTAAATTAAATTAAATTGAATTGACATATGTTGGCAACGTGCAACACTTAGATGTTGTAATCCCCAGTAAAAAAAAAACAAAAAAAAAAACCCTTTAATTGCTCTATTAAACTTGCTTATATTTATTGTCTTAAACTATACATTTTCTGCTTGTGATTTTTAAAAACCTAAAAATATTTTTGCAAAAAGTATATATGTGTTTGATTACCTGCATTCTTGAGTTTTAAGAATACCTTTGACTATACTGGACTCTGTGAATGCTTAAAAAGGAAAAACAAATCTGATAAATGGGGAGGTGACTACAAGTGACTTTCTAACGTAAAATGTATTATTATTAAAATATCCAGATATTAAAAAAAACATGGGGAGGTGCCCTTTAGCCATAAATTTCTGTGTAACATTAATAGAAACGTCTCCTTGGAATGTTGGTTCTACAGTAAAGTAAGGCGATAAACAAGGAGATAAACATAAAATATTATTTTAATAAAAATAAGAACAACACATGTTGTCAGTGGTCTAAAATCTGAAGCCACACACAGGCACAATTAAGGTTATGTACAAATAGCAATACCACTTCAAAGAACGGTCAGCAGAGCATTCCATTGGTTTTCATGGGGTCTGTGCCAGTTTTAAAACGTTGACGATAAACAAGTACAATTTATAAATAACCCTAGTGTATAGAATTTTCACCTTAAAGCCATACACAGAATTTCTTTTGCATTCAAGAGGTTAGATTACAACATGTTCCATAAACAAACAGATTAAATCTACAGAAAGAATAAACATTTCTAACATTCCATTTGGTCTTATTTGTGCACCTGTACGGTATCTATATAAAGTGTAACAAAACACTTGCAACCATTTTTTTTTTCTGTTGCACAATACAACATTTCACCATAGTACACCACTCTGCTAAGGGACATAAATATGGGACAAAGTTTGTGGGGTTTTTTTGGTTTGTTTTAAATCTATTTGCAATTCAATTCGTAAACTATAGTTGGATCGCTTTTCTAATTTAGTGAATTAGTTATTTTTTTAATTGCCAGTCATTTTCTACAGAACAGAATAGACTAGGGAACAATAAATCAAACAATGTAAATAAGACTATGCGGCTACAGCAGTATCTTAGATCTGTCAATGTATGTCCTGCTGTTTGCAGTTTGAGTTTTGTACACATCTTACAAACCTCTAAGCTGCAGGATTTAGGCTACGTGCAGTTTCTTGAAAATCAGGAAAAAGGAGGTGGTGCTAATGCAGAAGTGCTTTTTGCATTTTGTCTGCATGTGGCCGTGCAGAGGAAAAAAAACCTCCATATCATTTCTGGGTGATAGGTGCATTTTTTCATCCTAGATTCTAGAGTGTCCCTTTAAGTGTTATAATAATTGTTGTAAATGAAGAATACATCAGCAGTACATTATACCATTTAATGGAATATTCTAATGTAGCAATAAAAACGTGTCTTAATGCTAGAGTTTTACAACTATTTACCTTACTCGGCCCTATTAATTAACCGAATTAAAGCATTTTGCTTACTTTATTTCTCTCAGTGCGACAGGTCAGTCTTGCCCCTCCTCAGCCTCCAACGGGAGGCTAGAGCCAGTGTGTGACAATTGCTGCGCTGCACCCATCAGCATCTCCTCCTAGAGATGGACTGACTAAATGCATCTCTATGGGGAGTGTTCGGCATGCAAGATCTCAACCAGGAAGTCCGTCTAGTGACTGTGTGAGTGACAGACACTAGAGCTGACATTATGCAGCATTGTGTACACTGCCTTATCTCAGAAAAGGCAGTGTTTACATTGCTGAGCCTGCAGGGACAGGCTAGGTGCCAAATAATCCCTACATTAAGTTGCAGTGGTTCTAGTGCCATGAGCATTTCTTTAGGATGAGTGATATTAGCATCTTCTCAACCTTTAAAGAACAGATTAGACCCTGCTGGAATAGAACTTGTGGCAATGAGGCTTGACCACACATTACAATTAGCATGTTAAACACAGGCATTCTCTTATCATATCAGATATATAATTAAATATCTTAGCATGCAGACCAGGGTTTCCCAAAAGGTAGATCTCACAGCATTCTAGATCTCCAATGTCCACGATGCTTTGCCAATGTAAAGACTGGCAACGCATAAAAGGGAGCATTAAATTCCACCATATCTGGAGATCTATCTTTTGGAAACCCTAGATGTAGACACTTACTTCATTGTCATGTGGAGGCAGTTGGTGTAGAAGTTGTTTTATTCTGGATTTTTCTCCAGGACTATTTACATAAGGGACTTTGTCATCAGGTAGACAGCTGTAGTACTGGTGAACCTAATGGTAGAAATGCAAAACATACATTAAAATTCAACAAACACAAGAAAAGACTTTTCCAGCAAGACAGAGATCCAAATTTAAAAAACAAAAACAAACACACTGTAATTTATTATTTTTTTTTTTTATAAACCACTGAAAGGCTGTTTTCCCCTTAAAGTAGCCATTAAAACTGCTAATTATATATATATCACACAATAATGCTATTACATTATATAAATATATCACACAATAATGCTATTACAAATTTTAAAAAATGGAGAATAATTTGACCTTTTGATAACTCAAGTTTAAAAACCAATAACAATAAAACAAACTGTATTGTTATTCACTGTATTGTTATTCAATCTGTATCCAAGATTGCCACGAAAGGGGAGATTTATACAAGTGTTGCTAAGAGAAATCGCTAAAATGAACAATCACCATGGATTCATCAGGAACATTCCAACGGTGCTATTCTAGAAACCAGACCCACTTTCTTCTTATCCCTCTCAAATGGTTAAATATAAACTCAGGGTAAAACTGTGATCAAGGAAATACGTGATATAGAAAGTTATGAAATCTTTCATGAGCTCATAATCCCCCCAAAATATTCAGACTTTTTGATGTGTTTTCTTTTAATTTAAAGAAATTGTCAGCACCTGCCCTAGCAACAGCTGTTCTCATTAAACTTGGCAATGAAACTGTTGTCTATGTCTCCACCCACACTACATATCCAGAGAGCGCTCTGTAACAATTTGAACAGATTTCATCACTTATCAACTGTGTTCAAAGGCTTGTTTGTAGTATATTAAAAGTGGTTACATAAGAATTTACTTTAGATGCTGATACATAGACTATCCCCTTCAACTACTTTAAACTCTGAGTCAATGTGTCTTTTGACCTTGTCAAAATCCCAAAATGTATTATGTATATTGAAAAGGCTATCCTTACACGGAACGTTTTGGAGAAGCATTGGCTCATATGTATGAAGAGCAATTGTGGGACATTTAGTTATCAATCAATGTGAAAGTTTGCAAAAACAGTGGGGCATGAATTTATGTTAAAATATTCAGCATTACTTTTCAGTGTGAAGAGAAAATAATTGCTTGAAAACCTATTTAAAGTGTCAGTAATCCTAACTTGGTTTAAATGGCTTTTGTATGAAATCGCTCAATCTTACAAGACCAAATTTGTAAGCAGGGGTCAATGGATTAGCTTTTTTGTGCATTTTACTACTCAGCATGGGCACTCTGACCGTTCTGCGGCTATATACCCCGTATGCTGCAACCCACGATGCACTGTGTGTTCTGACACCATTCTATAATAGCCAGCAATTTGAGCTACAGTAGCTCTTATGTGTGATCGGACCACACGTGTTACCCTTTGCTACCCACGTGCATCAATAAGCCTTGGGTGCCTATGACCAGTTCACCAGTTGTCCTTCCTTGTACAGCTTTTGCTGTGTACTAACCCCTGCATACCGAACACCCCATAAGACTTTGGAGATGCTCTGACCCAGTAGTGCTCTCCCAAAGCACCTGAACTATACATAAAAGGATCATGGGAAGCCCAGTCCTCTTAAAAAACGATCTTTGTACTGCATAGTGAGCAAATTATAACAATATTTAGGCTTTTTTTTTTTTTCGTAGCATTTATTTTAACAGCTGCATCCACATGTAGAATTATTGTAGCATGGCTTCCTCAAATAGGATTTAAACAAATTAAAAGATAACAAATATCTGAGGAAATTGGAATTTAACAACGCTGTCTTTAAAGAGCTATCTGTATACTCAAAGAGAATTTAAAACCCAGAGTGCTTTTTAATGCTCTAGGCTATTTTTACATTATTTTTTTTATCTCAAGTCCTTTGAAGGCAGGTAGAAAGTGTAGGCCAGCTATATCAATATCATCTTCAAGTGCAGCGAACTGACGAGAGTCCCTGGGGCCCACTTGCAGATCATTTTAAATAGGACATTGCAACAATGTAAAGTCTAAGAGAACACACTGGAATATAAATTGTTACAGTGCGACACTGTGTTCAAGTTTAAACTATTCCTCTCAATATTTAATCTAACTGATGTTTTCCTTACGTCAGAATGAGGCACCAGTACCTTTATCCCACATTTTTCCCAGCCATTTCTGCTCTTTTTCTGCCCCTTCTTTATCCCACATTTTTTTTATATTTACATATCATTGAAATTATATGCATTTGTGAAGTTAAAACATTAAAATGAAACGTAGAAATCCACACATCTTTACCCTGCATCTTAGCTCCTTGGTGATCATTGTTAAAGCAGGAAGACCGCAAATAAAAACCTTAATTGCACATAATAAACTGCTTCCCACACACTAGACTACCACAAACTCTACACACACAATACTCACCCAAACTCCCCCTTGCCCCAGGGCCAGCTTAAGAGCCCATTGGGCCTGGTGCTGACAATATGATGGGCCTGATTACAGAATCTTATTGACAGAAAAAACTTAAACCGTTATACCTCCCAATCTTCATGTATCTGGTGGAGAAGGTGCTGGAGGGAAACTCGCAGGATTTAGCGATCAGAAAAAACACAAACCCTATGCTAATCTCTCGCTTTCATCTTTCAAGTAAATCCATACCCCCTAACAGCAGTGTCTGGTGAAGCAAGAGTTCAGTGGACGAGGTAAAAGGGTGGGCCACTAATGTGAATGATATAACCAGAACTGCCCAAAAGGGACAAACATGCCCAAAAAGGAGTGCGTGTCTGCACAAAGAATTAGTGGGTCAGCCTGGCGTGAAGCACCCTGAGATTGGCATAAAAGTGTTTAATGATGCATTTGCTTTATGCTTTCTAAGGACTGTCCCCCTAGCACTCGCTAGTCCACACCTCTCCTAACCTTCTTACTAGCAGGCAGAAGCTCCTGTCTGGGACAGAGAACAAATGTATGTAGTGAGTGTAGAAGAAAGGGAACATGTCACAGTGTTGGAGAGACTGAAGCAGCAAAGCATTTGCATAGTGTGCAAAGTCAGCTCTAACTTAACTAATTTCATTGTATGTCAGTCCACACCAGTTTTGTTCCCCTATATCTCTGTAGTGGAGCGGCAATATTAAATCCCACGATCTCCGCTGGTTAAGAAGGTAATCCACAGTCAAGCACTGAAAAGCAAGGCAATATCCCAAATCCCCCAGTAACAGGACGAAACACAGTTCTGGGAGTCAACTGAGGTCTTTATTCACATGCTCCAGTATTTATACAATTCTCCATGCAAGGGATTTCCTGAGTCACATCACAGGGGTATTACAGGAGTGGACTACATGGGAAACTTAATGTACAGAGCATTTCTCCCATCAGGCACTGCTGCACGAAAGGGATCCTCCCACTGGAATATACCGTTAAGTGGATTATCCCTCCGTGCAGCAGAACCGGCATTTCACATTTAAATACATAACTTTTACACTGTTCGGTTTATTTAAACGAATGGACATTCGGTAGATAGCTGGGGTCTGAGCGCACATTTCGTGAGAATACCGCTCAGATCCCAGCTAAAACAACGGAACGCCGCACGAAAAACATATTCATCAAAACATACATTCAAAAGACCGATTGGCATACGAGGAGTAAAATACCGAAAAGCCCGAAACTCCCGAACGGCCTGGAAGTCCAGCGGTGTTCGCGCCGTCGAGTAGCCATTTTAATTACCACGCGCTCGACGACCAAACACCGCTGGAGGAACAAAGGATCCAAGATGGCCGACCACCGTGTGGTCGGTAGTCGAATGACGGCCACCTAGTAGAGCCTCTAATTACCGATTGCAACATTGTTTTAAGAAAATCTCTTAGTGTGTGGGCTACTGCAGGATAGTTTATTCGGTTCACGAACAGCCCGCAAAGGTTTGCTTTCGGCAGATAGCCCATACAGGCAATGCAATCATACGTTTACAGTACATTACAACCAGGCACATATAACGTTATAAGAACTATACAGGCAACCCTTAAAGCTATAGTCTCTCTGTATTGTCCAAGTGGCTAGGTTTGCCCCCCAATCGCTTCCTCTTCTCTTTCTCTCTCAGGATCTGTTCTCCATTTATTCCTGTCTGCTCTAGTTTTCTTTAAAACATAAGATAGACTAGGGACTATTTGTCTTTTGGAGGTTTCTTACGCCTGACCATCTATGACCAGTAGAGGAGCAAAGTGTACTCCATTTCCTGTGGTCAGAGAAATTTTCCCACAATTCTCACCTTTCCTCTGTGTTCTTGCGATGCCTCCTTTCCGTATTCCCAAACGTCGGCAAAATTACAGAATTTTGCCCTAACAGAATGAGAGCAGTTGGTCCATTCATGTTAGGACGAAATTCTGGACTTTTAGGTTGGTTCGAAATTTCATTTGAATGAATGACATTCCGATTCATGCTGCGGCTGGATCTTGCAGCTGCTTAGTAGATAGCTCCCTAATTTTCACGGGATCAGGGAGCTATCTACCAAAAGGCTGAATGACCAAGATTGATATTTCAGCCAACTTTACTAATACTAATTAAAGATTACTCAGCATTAGTAATTAATCTGCCCCTACTCGCTATATCACGAGTAGGGGCATGTCTAATAAACAGCCTGTGGCTGCTCACTAAAAAAAAAAAAAAAACACACCCCACCCCAATAAATGGTTCCATAGTGGGGCATCTCTTATTTAGCCATGGGGGCTATTCAACTAATCGGGGGACCTATTGTCCCCCCCTCCATCCCCTACCCATGAGCAACAGGTGGGGGCTCTAAATGAAAATGGGGGGTGTCCTCCCCCAGTAGAATCCCTTTAATCTGCCTCTGCATTTGAAAGGTGTGTTCTGGCTGTGCCTGAACTCATTTATATGGTTATTTAATTACTAAACCTTTAATATAAATTGAAAATAAAATAGAACAATAAATGAAAAAGGCTAACACAAATCAAAGGTGATATTCAATGTATTATTCAGTTGTGTGATTGCCAGAGGAGCAATTTTTTCCCTTAAAACATGTAACCCTTTACACAAGATGGAACTCCAAGTGTCATAAACATTACTGCTTATTGTAGTGGTACTATAAAGCTTTGGAAACAGTATTGTTTTCAATTAATATGACAAATAATAATTAAAAAAAAAATACAACCCTCCACCACCGCTACATGATTACTTGCCAGTTAAAGTGTTAATCTAACCCTCTTTTTCCAGTATTTTAAAATTCCCCATTTGACGTCATGAGAGCCGTCACTCTGCTTAACTGACTCAGAAAGCATGCCTGCATAAGATGGGGGTAAAAAGAAAAAGAAAAATAGTGAAGCTTAAAAGCAGGGAGGGCTTCAGTAAAGGAAAGGAAGAGAGGAGACAAATGATTGTAAGGAAGAAGCTAATTACATCTGCTGCCAGCGTGCAGTCTGCAATATTTGGCAGTCAACAGTAGAGTTCCATGCTGCCAAAGGCTCACGTGTCGGGATGTAACTAGCGCCACGCATATAAGTGCAAAATCTCTGAATATCTCGTGCAGAAACACTGGACATACACATTTCTATCACCATGATCACTTCTAAAAGCAGAAGTGGAGATGGTGATTGGAGTAACCCTTTAAGCCCAATACTTCAGCTGGGCATGTCATTATTAGGGAGTTTCACTTGCTTGTTTTCCATCTAAATATTTGTACATGCAGAGAGAGGCTAAATGTAGAGATATCCAGCCACCATTATGGACACATGAAATGCGGGTCAACTAGTACCAAATTTTAGATAGAGGGAACACGTACAGAAAGTACAAAATCCAGTGAAACATGGAGAAGACATTGGCCAACAGACTCACTTTGCTGTCATCGGAAGCTACTCCTTCAGTAAAACAAAGGCAGGATTTAAGAAGTGTACAGAAACGTATTTTCTGCTTGGATTCAACCAAATATCTCAGAACTTTGCTTGGCATTTCCCCTTGCAGTAGGACAATGACTCCAACATATGCCTAAAACAACCGTGGGTTTTCCAGAGCCATATACTGACTCATTAAATTTGAATGGCAATCTCAATATCCTAGCTTACAGAGCATGAATGTCTTGGAATATAAACTTGACAAAGCATCACCAAGGAAACTAGCCAGTGTCTGGTAATAGACTATGGGTCTCCAATTACAGGCAGTCATCATATGCAAAGAATTTGATTTCGTACTAGCTATAATGAAGTTTAACATTGAATTGATTTGTTTAATTATGGAGAGGTTACGCATGCAAATGTCAAATTCATACAAGCATTCATGATTTATGAATGCAAGTACCTTTAAACTGAAACGTACAGTCTGCATTGTAATATCCAAGTCAATGTTGCTTTTTAAACCAATGCACTGGATCACATATCCACCCCCTACCTCCAATATGCAATACTGAGATCATTAAACTGCTAATATTATTGCATTGAAGTTCTTTCTCAATTCCTTCCTGAAAGTTATTGGCCTGAATGCTTATTCTGTTCACCATCCATTTAGTTGGCTATTTACAGACCCCTAAAGCATTTTATCTTGCTGAAAAACTTTATGTGTGAAGACTGTGTTCTATTTTTTTTATTTTACAGAAAATGTAGATTTCAATAGAAAGTAACCTGGTTAGGCCCCACTGGCTTTCAAGCAAACAGGTCATGTTACTTCCTGGTTGTTTAGCTCAGTGGAGCTAAACTCAAGAGACCACAATTGCTCAGAACACCTGCTTTGCAAAGACTTTGCATAGAGCTGTATTGGGAAGTCTGGGTGGGGTTAGAAAGGCAGCAACAAAAGATCTGCATGTTTTGAAAACAGTTTTTATAAATAACCCAATGAAAAAGATGCACAATTTAAATATATATATAAAGGTTTTCACTTGGGCTATATCTACTGAACAGTGATTTTTCTTCTCTGTGTCCCTTTAAGTCACAGATGCTATCTGCACAAAATTTTATTTTTTACCATGTATTTCTACAATACGTGATCATTTCCATAGCCAGTGATTTGTCCAATTTGGCTAAGGTAGGATATTACATTTGAAGCTCTACATGCCATCTAAATGAAACTGTAATTTCATTGGCTGCTTCTCAATAAATGTCAACCAACAAGAGTTCTAGCACGTCTGTTGTGTCAAGAGCAAACTGCTCAGATTGTCAGGTTAACACAGCCTAAAGCCATTATGCTGTAGGGCTAAGGACCTAAAGAACACAAAGCAGGCATTAGACCATGCCCAAGGTAAAAAATAAATAAAGTGCAATAAAATATAATAAATTAATTAAAACCATTTTACTTCAATAAAAATACTCTAATAAAAGTATAAGAAATTGTACATATTATATAATAATATGATATAAAATAAAGAAAAGGAAAGTTAGATTTACTAAACAGGAAACCGTTGCAGAAGCGGAATGTGTTGTTGCCGAACCAATCTCTCCATATGAAGTCTGCAAGCAAATCACGAAGAACCCCGCTATTTCTCTTGATTACGAACCTTACATTTATTGCAGTAACAATCTATATGTTGCGTGTGGGCATCTGTTGCATAAACAAATTGAAAATTTGGATCACTGTGAATGACACGTTCAGGAATCAAATTCAGTGCTGGGTGAATATTGTTGTAGGCAGTCCAGGAATCACTGTGCACTTTCGAACCTAGGTGCACCACACATTGAATAATAGGAAGGAGAGTTTCAGCACTTCTGTTAGGAAAAACTTCCATATACCCAACAGCTGGTGTTGTTGCCGTGTCCACAATCCCAAAGACCCACATTTGGCAACCCGGGGTACGACCAAATGGTACTCTATTTTAAGACCAAAACAAGACTAGTCAACTTGAACATAATCGCCATGGCCACCGATCAAAACTGAGTTTGTACAAAAAAAGACACTAGATACTTTACGATAAAGGTTTTAAGCATCAACTACAGTGCTTTCGGATACTCCAGTCAGTTGTGCAGCTTATTTTCAGCGGTTTCCAAACACCAGAGGTAAGTAATGTATAGCCACTTTTTCAGAGAGATATGCGTTTTTTTTAAAAGAAAGAGTCCTTTCTGATGGCTAACCACAATGTCACACAATTCTTGTTAATACATTTCCAGGAATATCTATCAGAACATTGGCGACAAGCTATCTAATGCCAAGGTTGATGATGGCAGTTGTCACAGTTCAGATTGATTGCAAATAAATATCTCCGTTTCATGAACATGACATTGGTGTTATCTGTACCAGCTATAATAGAGTGGAGCGTGTTCTCAAAGAACTGTTGATCCATTTTAATTTGATGCCCCCCCAAAAAAACCAAAACACAAGTTGGCAGTTTATATACCCTTAAAGTGACAATGATGGTTGAGGTCAAGGGGGACATAACCTTTACTTGTTCCAACAATTTTACTGAAAAAAATACTCTAATAAAATTAAAGTGGCTCTGTTACTTTAAACTTTTATTTTCTCTTCCTCTTTCAGAATCTGTTCTTCTTTTCTTCATTTCTGATCTATTTCTGTTTAAAACATAAGACAAAGTAGGGACAACTTTGCTTCATGTATTTTTCCTACACTTTGCACTCTTGACAAAGGGTGAGGCTTAAGGCAAGTTTCACCCTTTTTTAGCTTGACAAACTAAGTGGAGCTGGCATTACGCTCCACCATTTTGTCACAATTTTTGATCATAGGAAAAATACATAAGACATTATAGTCCCTATTTTGTCTTATGTTTTTTAAAGAGAAATAGATCAGAAATAAAGAAAATAATATTTTATAAGAGGAAGAGAAGAGGAAACAATAGGCAGATAAATTTGAGCAATTTTACAGTGTAATTACTCAGTTGAGCCTTTTGATTTCAAAAGTCAGTAATAACACACAAATCTACACATCCATAATTCTGCCCTAGTGACCTTTTTGCCCCTGCCTAGTTCCTAGTGCGTGTCTCCATAGATTCTTGGATTTAAGGGAGAAGACCCAATTTTGGCCCCCCATTCCATCATCTGGGCTTTGTGCTAAAGCTCATGCTGTGCAAAATGAATTCAGAACATTTTGCCCAAAGGTGAAGACCTCAGATCATGCATTGCAACTAGCTGTCCAGCGCTGCTCACCAAAAACAAACAAACAAACAACACCTGAAGGAAGTGTTCCTTTAAGAGCATTATCTGGAGAAGGACAATACATTTTGAATCTAAATAGTGTCCAGTTGAGAAGAGGTGGCACTGCCAGGATTAGAAGGTGATGTTTTAGGATGACTTAATAGGGTGGCTTTCGAGGGGAAGTCATTACGCTTTAATGTCATAATGGCTTCCTCTCGAATGCCGAACTACATACCCTCCTTTATAACCCAATTATAACCTATCCTGGTTCCTCTGATCTGTCAACAGTTAGTATACTTCCTTTGTTAATATACTGACCCAACACTATAATATAAGACACATCAACACATCACTGGGGGGGGATGGGGGTGGGGGAAACACAACTATATTTATAAAGTATTGCATCTGCATGTATTCTTACTACGCCTTATTAATCTACTCTTTATTTAACTGAAATGCCATTACGCATGGCTTAAACAATAGCATCCTCAACAGAATGATCTCCTTATTACGGGCTCCTCACTAGTAACAAAGCTATTCTACGTATACAGGGAGTGGCTTGGAATGAATTCCTAAACCTTCCGTCTCTATAACTGCATATCAGTTTATTTTGTAGATTGCTACTAGTAAATGGTCTCCTAAGCCTTTTCAGAACAGAGAGGAACCCCCTATTCGGAGAGAGCAACAGTTAACCCAGCGATGAGTGTCTGAGCTGCTATAACAACACAATAATGGCTTCATAATGAGTCCAGCACAGTAAGTGTTCTTGAGATAGAGAAGCACTTTACAGATGGCTGGCTACAGAGCGAAGAAAGACTAATGCTATTTTCAATGTGCTGTGCCTTAATATAGATTTTTATTACCAAGCCCATCCCCTCATTATTAGAAGGGGTGTTAATATTCTCTAAATAAAAAAGAGTGCTTATGGATTCAGTTATCATGTATATAAATATGATAGGCTTCTATGGAGTGCTTTTCCCAACCTGCATTATTAATCAATTAAAAAAATAATAATTATATATATATATTTTACAATATCCTTATACATTTATCATTCAACACTGAATCCCTTGTATAGTCTTTGGTTAAGATGACATTTTACATGTGTGTACATAATCCTGTGCTGCGCACAAGTTGCACAATATGGAAAACGTGCAGCTCTCCGAACAAAAACATAGAGGACAACAAGAGAGAAAAAAACGTCAACCTCTTCCTGATTCAATGAGGCTTCAGTAGAAAAATAACAAAGCTTAACAATTCATTATGTAAGAGACATATGCATTTGTCTACCACACACACACACACAATTTTCTCTGCAAAAGCAACGCTCCATCATCTTACTGACATGGGGAGGGAAATATAAGTGGTTCCATAATACAGTTTGCTCTTCCAGGAAGTCAATTGCACATGTAAAGAAACACTCCTATCACTACAATCTCCCAAAGTCATTTGTTAATATATAACTGCAAAGTATCCAGTTCAAACACAATCTGACTGATTATACTGGTTCTCCTGGTACCACAACCTCTACAGTGGGCTTCAGTGGTTATGGTACTTGCCGTGTTCCCTTAATAACACAGATTTAAAACTAGACTTCGTGATCATCATTACTAAAAGTGTTACCACGTTTTTCCAGCAGTGCTCAAATGAAAAACACAGCGACTATGATTGTTTAATTGCAAACTCATGCAGCAAAAAAAAATAAAAAATTAGAAAAAGCAAAACGACAAACTATTAACATTTTGTCGCTGGAAGTTTTTATGTTTTCGCAAGATAAAAAAAACAAACAAACAACAAAAAAACATCAATACCTGTTCTGGTTTCAATCCGGGAGGAATCCAAGCGTATTCTTCTAAAGCACAGCCAGAGTCGTCATCAGAGGTCGAATTCCTTTGAAAGTCAAACATCAACTTGTTCATAGTTTTCTCCATCTCCAGTGGCATTGCTGTTGCACTATGGTCTTCCCGTGGGCACTTACAATGAAGACAAATCTTCCTACGAAAAAAAAAAAAAGAATCTGTGTTAAGCGTGGCTCTTTCAGGCATTTGATCGAAGCTTAGAAACCAAACTATAAACATATTCTTTGGCAACTTGCCCTACCAAAACACGAACACTAATCAAATCTAGTTTCTTTTGTTTGCATACGTCAACATTACACAAGAAGATAACATGGGCATGCAGAGAAGAACAGGTTAGCAATTTTTAGTTGTTGCTATGTTTGCACATTCACAGAGAAGGGATAATTGTATTATACAAGTGTGTCATATTAGCACCAAAGATTATTTGAGAAGATTAAATAATAAAAAAATAAATCAAGCTGAATACCACTTTTGATATTGGACTCAACCTGAAAAAGAAGCTACTGTTGGTCTACCATCAGTATGTCAATGCAGAAAACAGAATATATATTTTATATATACACACACATTTTTGTACAGTCTTAAAATAAAAAAGATTTATCACTAAGATTGTCTTCAAGATGACTATTGCTATTACAGGACATGTTAACTAAATAAATTACACTGAGGCGTACTAGCAGAGTATCTTCCTAGAGTGCTGACCTCAGGGGTGCTACTGGCATCCAATGGCTAGTAGATAGTTCATAATATCTTTTTGATGAGCTCTGAGACTCTTTGCTATAATAAGAGAGCCTATAATATTCACCTATGGCAGGTACAGATCACTTTGTAAGTTCCCATGTGGTTCTGGCACTCCGTTAATGATATCATTCAGTAGTGTTGGACACAAGAAGTACTTACAGTGACAGTGCTTTCAGTGATCTGCACCAGCTGTAAAGTAAGACCACATGGTCCGCCAATGGATCATTAGGGAGCTCAGCTGCAGCTCACCAGCATCTTCCACTAGCCTCCCAACAATCCTACCTATCTCCCTGCCAAAACAGGTGCAAAAAATATATTTTATCAAACTAGGAATGAAATGTGTGGGGAAGTTAAAAATGCAACACACAACACTCAAATCCTCCATCTCGCCCCACAGCACCCCTAGCTAGCCCACACACATAAAATACACAGATCAACAAAACACACAGTCATGGAGAGACAGATTAAAAAAAAAAAAATATCCGGTGCATCATGCCTTTGCATAGAGGCGGTAGCATTGCTCAAAAGATATAGACTGAATGCGAAATCAGTTGTGTATCCCATTAAGCAATGGTTTGTGGGATCACACTCCACAGGATGGCCCCAAACTTTAAAACAACTACTGAACTGAATCATGGCCCTATGTCATATCGCACATGCCATGTATTCCACCTTAAGAAAGTAGTAGAAAGCTTTTCAGTACCCTAATACCCTAACCGAAGTTAGGGCTTACCAGCACAGAGTTACATGTGCTACATCAAGACAGGCTGGAAAAGGTGCAGTGGCATGATGGGAGATAATACACCCCAGTCTTATCATTTGCCAGGATCACAAACTGGGTGAGGTGAGCCATCCAGGGCAGAATACTACAAATTTGACCTTAATAGGTCTTATTTAATCAGATTATCAAGTTTAGGAATACAGTACAGCCAGAGTTATCTGACCAATTATGGCTGTTTTTTTCATCTGGACCACTAGCTGCATATCTACTCAGACAAATAAATAAAATAGGATAGTGGTATGTCGCTAAATAAGAAGTTGTGCAGCTATATGAATGGTGAATCAATAATCAGAAATTCATACAAATACATCTAAATAGAAAAATAAATAAGAAAGTAAAAGTGCACACAAAGTAAAACAATGCATGATAGAATTACCCTTCCTTGGTTTGGGCAATTCAAATGTACAATTGGATATTTTTTAGGGAACCAGCAATATCGGCTCCATTTGATAGACGCACTCATGAGAAAAAAACAACCCTGTTTGTCATAGTTGGACAGTCAAAAAACAAACACAAAAACAAAACATCCCCCCAGAGACACTGGTGGTCAAGTGACCATGCCCCCATTTACACAAAACTGTTTCTATAAAAGGGAGAAATAGTCTCAATAATGACTGCAGAAGCTCAGTCCCCCAGAGGACCTGCTGACAGATGGGCGAGACAATGAGGTTTTCAAAAACTCAACCTCCGCCTCTGATTTATACATTATCAAACTTAATCATCATTTAAACCTGACTCGTCGATGTAAGATATTTCTGCAAATCCTCCAAGCAGTGAACAGATTTTGGAAATTATGTTACGCTCCAGTGGGTTCCAATTAAAGCAGACTGGCCTACTTTGCAGGCTAACACATGCTGGTTTATTCTGTTCTAACCAAAGCAAGTTTTAATATAATAAGAAAAAAACAAGACCTTTTCTTATTCAGCCCACAAATATATGAATACATTAGTGACGCATCTAATTAACTTGTTACAACTGAAACAGTTCCCTGAGTGAGTCAGATGAATTCTCGAGTAGTAGTAGACTTGGTTAACCTCTTTTTGAACAACGTATACCTTCCAAGTATCATGGGTACGTATAAGCAGGGTAATATGAATTTGGGACTCCTTATCATTCCTCCTCCCTCCCCGACCCCCTCTCTTCCCCCCCCAGCAGCAATGCTAACATTAAAGGACCACTCTAGGCACCCAGACCACTTCAGCTTAATGAAGTGGTCTGGGTGCCAGGTCCCTCTAGGATTAACCCTTTTTTTATAAACATAGCAGTTTTAGAGAAACTGCTATGTTTATAATAGGATTAATCCAGCCTCTAAAGCCTCTAGTGGCTGTCTCACTGACAGCCGCTAGAGGCATTTGCGTGCTTCTCACTGAAAATCACAGTGAGAAGACGCAAGCGTCCATAGGAAAGCATTATGAATGCTTTCCTATGAGACTGGCTGAATGCGCGTGCAGCTCCTGCCGCGCATGCACATTCAGCCGAAGAGGAGGAGGAGAGCTGCCCGCCCGTCGCTGGAAAAAAGGTAAGATTTAACCCTTTCCTCACCATCCAGCCCGGCGGAAGTGGGACCCTGAGGGTGGGGGCACCCTCAAGGCAATATAGTGCCAGGAAAACGAGTATGTTTTCCTGGCACTATAGTGGTCCTTTAAATGTTTTGACCACTGCATGATACAGACACATACCCATTCTGGACATTTCTCCTCCAATCCCAGTTTTATATATCTAAGCAGATGAAGAGCTAGGACTGTCATGATATAATGAGATATTCCAAACCCGTTTTCATGAAGGTATTACACCAACTGTGGAAAAGGTACTGCAATTGTTGACCACAATTCCCATCACCGTCGCATTGTAGTTAGGAAGCTAAACTTCCACATTGCTGATGGACTGTTAGGAGATTATCCAAGGGTGGGCCTAAGAAATCCCCAGTTTTGGTCAAATTGCAGCGTAGAAGACCATCCCCACTGACACTTTGGTGCTACTCTGTGAAATTCTAGTTAAATACTAAACTAACATTTTACGGAGGAAAAGGTTTACTGCAACATAAAAGCCGCCTGATATCATAGACAGGACTTATATGATAGTTATTTACAAAAATACATCTATATATGTTAACCTAAATGCGCTGAAATGGTCACAAGAAAAAAAAACGGTCGCTCTAAACTCTTAATGACAAATAGTAAACACTTTACACAGAGGGGTTATGAAGAATACATCTCAGACCATCTTTTGCATAAAACAGATCAACAGGCTGGAGCTCACTGTCTAATTATAAAATTGCCAATGCCAACTATGACCAGCAAGTATTGAGTGGCCAGTTGTTTTGGCAGCTCAGCGCTCAATTCTTGGTGATCTAGAAGATCAAGAGAGCAGAGAGCTTTATCTCACGTCTCCCCTACACTGTCACAATAATGTGTTCGAGAACAAGCAAACAGTTAAATAAACTTAATCTGCATTGGCTCACACATAGTATATATCAGTGCATTTCAGTTTAATGTCCTTTTCAAGGGCACACAGGACCAAAATTCCGTTTAACACAAGAGATGCAAAAACATCAGACATGGTCACAGTGTGCAGTAGGGTATCTGCTACAGACAAAGAGGTCCATAGAAGGACTAATCTTTTTACTCAAAATGTATGCCAATAAAACACAGCAGGGTTTAGGTGCACACCGAGAATGAGTAAAAACTCTGTAGCTCACTCCCTGTTTACAGTCTGTTAGGTTCCAATAATAACAGAAGTGGGCTAAATATTGAGACTTGTGGCTCAATATGCCTAGAGTATGATACAATACATTTTATGAACGGTGCTTAAAGAAGGTTAAAACAATCTTCTGTATCTCAAGTACAGAGGGGGCATGAGTTATTTTAGATGGCCCATTGTACAGCGCTATGGACTTTGCTGGCGCTATATAAATAATAAAATATGAATAATAATAATGGCAAAAGGTTCCCTCTGTAATGGCACACATGAGACTAACCAATGTGAAGATAAGTTTTTTTTTAATCTTTTCTCCTCTTTCCTATACATTCTTATTTCTTTTTTTTTTTTAGCATAAACTCTTTATATCGTGTCAAGGTGTAAATATGAATAAAACCCTCTATTTCCCAAGCGTAAGCTGATAAATTGTGTGTAGTAAGATACCCTGCTGGTGCCCTTCTAGAAGGCTGTGCACTGCTGGGCACATTCATGCTACATTGAAACAGAAAGCAGTTAGGAGGGCATTAACTTCCCACACCAAGCCTGACACAGCTGTGGTTTTTCCACATTCATTAAATACTGGACTTGTGCACAACAGAAAAATCTGGTTTTGCCAAACTACTTCGTCCAAATAACTAAATAAATAAATTTAGGGACGGCAGAATTGAGTCCATGCTAATTTTTGTAAACAACTCAAAGTTTGTTTGAGTCAGTGTGTCATTAGATAGGCAACAGGAACAGTTTTGTGTTGTTTTATTTATATTTGTTTTGCGAACATACCCTCCCCACCCACAAAAAAAACAAACAAAAAAAAGTTAAAAACAAATAAACCCAAACCTTTAAATAAACTAGAAGTGGTACCTTGGCCTTACACTAGAATCAATAACTCAGATTATCTCCCACTCCCACACAGGCACAATGACTGTATCAATGCTGGTGTATCTCTCTCAGTAGCTGCTGTCCTAGTGTCTGGAAGAACCCTGCTTGGAATTATAGGTTATTTTCCAGCTCCTTTTATTCATTCCATTGATCAGGTGTTACTTGATCTGTGATTGAATCAACATATGCTGGCTGTCCCCTAAGCATTAACCATGTTTTATTATTATTATTATTATTATTTATAGCTCTTGATTGGACAGGTGAAACCGTTCCCATGATTGGACAGACCTCTTGCCCAGCATGGAAACTAAACTGTTTATTTGCCCCATCTTCTCCATTTCATCCCCCTTTTTTCTGCTACCAGGAACAGCACTCAGAAACATGAACTGAAACAAGTTTGTTCCAGCAATGAGTCAATTGTGTGATACATTAAACCTTAGATTTCCAAAACGCCAGAATGTGCCGAAATCTCAGAACTATTGACCCAAATTTAAACTGAAACAAAATCTCCAAGTCTATTAAATATCCCAACTGTAAGTATCACTACTATATGGTTTGTCCAAAAAGCTTGATTAATGGAATTACTACCAAATGGCATCTCATTATGACAAAAGGAGCTACAAAGATTACCATTTAAGTTTGATATCAAAGTAAGAAAAGTCTGATGCTTTTTGAAATACGTAGAAAATCGAGGAGGAATGAAATGGTCAAGAAAATAAAACAGAACCCAGTGTCCACAGAATCTGTGTAATTATCGGTCTTAAAAAAAAAAAAAAAAAGCTTTATTTTACAGACAGAATGTGTACACGTGTTTGCCTGCTGACATTTGTATTGTCTCCCACTGAATTTGGTAGAAAACGCAAAGAGCAATTCTGCATGGATAATAATGTTGACTTATCAAATTAATAAATATGTATGAACTTCTCTAAATAAAGAATAGCATGGTTGATTTTGTTCACCAGACCAGAATATCATATTAGATGCGTTCAGCTCAGTAGTATCAGAGGTCTTGTGTGAAATAGTCAATATACAAACATATTGGGTAGATTAAATAAGAGTTTCGAGCTGTCACATAGTGAGTTACCTTCCCAGTCTATTTGTCCTACTTAGCTCATGATATATATATGAGCTTCAGATTTCAACATTAATCTCCACCTCAGCCCATACAATTTCCATGCTGCCATATTATACACACGATGGATGTAGTCTGAAGCAAACTGCACTTGTCTTCTTAATACTCATGCATGTCATGTAATATAGGTGGGATCTCCAGCCATTTAATGAGTCACCATCATGCCGGACACTTCACTTCCTGTGCTAGCCATCTGATGAACATATGAGCTACATTTTTGTGATGTACAAAGCCTTCACCATAGACCACATTTGCCATTTAATAAATCGATAAGAGTTCCTCGCAAGTCTGCCTACTTCATGCACTTTACAAATAATAAAAAAAACAAAAAAACAGAAGATGCAACATGCCAAAGCCACCAAGTTTGCCAATTTCCTTTGCGTGTCATGTTTTGGATAGTAGCTGCAGTAGCCAACTCACGCCTTCAGACCTATCTTACTATTTTAATCTGTCTTTTCTCCACCAATAAACACCACAATGATTCTTCATGGTAAGGTATTACACTCTACCGACTGGACTGGCAGATATCACGCCATCTGTCAACTCCTATGTCATGAAAAGTATTGCTCTATCTGGCACAACATCTCCTACCACTGACTTTGCTAAGAAACTTTGGGCTCACAGTCCCAACTGATTATGCTCTCTGCCAAAAGGTCTGTGAATCTGTCACACCGTCTTCCAAATAACAGAGGCAGAACTTTTCTATCAGTGGGACAAGAACACTCAAAACACGTTATTCAACAAAAGGACAAGTCTTTTAACAAGCACTTTAAACTTCTAGAAATAGAGCAAAAATAATACATCAGGAAAAGGGTACGTCAGGACAACAGAGGCACTAAAATGAAAATCCTTATGCGTGCACCAATCATTATATATATATATATATATATATATATATATATATAAATACACAAATATGTAAAGTAGGCAGTTTAAGCATTCAGAAATTTGCATCCAAAATTCTCACAATGATGCTAATAGAAAAAGACTTCAACACTGGTGATACTGTCAGAAGGACATCCTTTTAAAATTAGCTTCAAGAAAAACTATTCATACATTACGGGAATGTGTCAAATGCTATGGCCCTCATGAGGTGTCTTTAAAGGTGAAATGTGCATTTGTGTGTGAGCTGCCAGAATATATATATATATATATTACAAAACAGATTTATTGTTTTATTCAGAAATAGTTAAAATGTTATTGTTTACATTTGTACACTGCAAAAGGACATGACCAACTCCCCCTACCCCCTCCCACCCAAAAAAGGCACATTAAAATACACTGCACAACACCTCAAATGCACCCATTAATAAATGTTCTACAGATTTACCGGCAAGGGATGGCAAACTTTCAATCTTTACAAGCCAACAGCTGATACTGAACATGCTGTATAAAAAAGGAAAAACAAACTAATGCCCCATCTGTTTTGAATCTTGGACCATTTTAGGACCCAATGGCCAATTCATTTAAGCAGTTCTCAATGTATCTGGTGGCTGAAGTCTACTTCATAGTTTGTAACAGATACTCTGATCGCTAAAATGTACAAAAAAGAATCTTGGTTGTTGTATTGACCTCACCCAATTTGATCAAAATCTGGTGATGGTTTTTTCCTTCACCGTCATAAAGTAGGCTATTTCTGGATTGCTTTAAAGCTGGATAAGTCTACTCATTCCATAACCTGTAAGCGATCTAAAGCTTGGCTTTACCTTTCTTTTCCGTATCCCCTTATACTATTCCCTAAACCAGACTGTCCTTTCACCGCTTCTTAACATAACCATTATTCTGCCATTCCTAACCCTGAACATGCCACCTAACATGATTACCTAACTACGTCCACCTAATCTCCTTAAGCTAATCATTAATCAACTCCTAAAGTTACCTCCCCAAGCAATTCACTAACCCTAATTCTAGAAGGGATCAACGTGACTGTGCACAAAGATCTGAGATCAAAATGACTGTACACAAATCTGCAAATACCCTGAATGGACATATGTTTATTAAATGCCATTACTTATGCCTCACTGAACATTCATCTTTGTAGAATGATTTTCTCAGTATGTTTTGCTTCATTTTTTCCCCCATTCAATGTGTTATCTGTTGTGCATTTCTCTTGGTGACAGATCAGTCTAACTGGCCAAGACATTTAAAAAAACAGGAAATTTGTTTAGAGAGAACAAAATAAAACTATTATATTGTCTTCTTCTGCATTGATTGCTTGGGTGCACTGATAGGTCAACATTCAACATCCCAGTATAAATACAGTGTAAATATATAGCCGTCCAGCTTTCTCTGCTTAGGCTTGACAAGCAAAAATTCAGCTGGTCATTCGTAAAACAGATGTGCCAAATAAAACATTTGTGTAAACATGCTTAAATATTCTCCAATCCTATCTATGATGCGGATTGGAGAACATGTTGAGTGCAGATAAGTTCATTGCAGTCTGGAAAATAAATGTCGGACATTCTGAAAATGTGAAAAATAAAATTGGTATCTATGGGTTTATGCTTATTAGCTAAGACAAAATATTCATGAAATTTGTGCCTTCTACAACCAACATAGTCACCGGATCAAAAGGTGTTCGTGCATCCCACTTCAATGATTTTGATAATGGATAGTGGATAGAGATCTGCTGGTAGCCCAATTTTTGGCTAACAACTCTATCTCCACCAATGCAACAGAAGATATTAGGAATACCGATATATTTTCTCAATATAAATAGTCAAAGACATATAGCTTGCTTTCAACTAAAATTGAAATCATATTCCTGCAGATATTCATCATGTATGATACAATATAAGCGACATATTTCTAAAATCTCTATATTCTGTAGCACTGATTTGTGATTAAAAATAGCATGTGTTATGTAAATGTTTTGCACTTGAAACACATGTAGAAAGATTGATAAAGAATTATGACCATTTGTCACTCTCTTTCCATATGCTAGGGCTGGTAGACCTATTTTAAATTAAATCCATCTAAACAGGTAAAGCTATTCACCCCCCTCAATTATTCCTGTATAGCACATTCTTCCCACTTCAACATCCAAGAATCTTGGTTGTTGTATTGACCTCACCCAATTTGTTCAAAATCTGTTGATTTCCTTCACCGTCATAAAGTAGGCTATTCCTGGATTTCTTTAAAGCTGGATAAGCATCCAAGAAAGATTAACTTGTTGCTCATATCGCAATTGGATCACATGCCAGCAGGACAAGGCGGAAAGTGATTCTCCAGGTTTTGCATGGATAAAATATTTAAAACGATACTTTTTGCAATATTTCACAATTTCAAACAGTCCCTCACAACATAAAGTCAGATTGTTAGTGGATATGTTTGTTATACAACTGGATAACAAGAAAAATCAATAGATTGATTTTAAATTTAAACCACTCTTTTCCGACACATAAGGCCATTGCTGATCTGTGCCGTACATGAAAATGATATATCAGAGGGTATTAGATGCAGAAGGAGACACATTCAGGCAAAAAAAAAAAAAAGACTTGCAGACTCAGTGGTATTTTTTTTCATAAATGGGTAGCTTGGTAGGGTCTAACAGACACATATGACAGTCAAAGGCGCTACCTCTCCACTCCTGAGGCCTCAGAAACAAAAAATTCAGTTTGTGGAACTGTAAAATACAAGATAAAGCTGACACATTGAAACTCATCTATTATCTAGTGAGAGGTAATATGTTCTAATTGAGCACCTGGACCTTGCATTGAAATGTCGATATGATAAGGTCCTGGAAAAAATGGCCCAGGATGAAGACTGAGCTAAGCTTCCCAGCTTTACTTCAATACCATTTATACTAAGGTTATTTACTGGACTTTGCAATGAACGGTTTTCTTTTTCCAGTCACACATTTTTTTTCTGGTTAGAGGTTGTATTTCGAATATAATATATTCTATGCTCCTTTTAGTAGAACTGGAACAGTTGGTTAGCTAAACTCGTAGAGTTGAATATTACAATTAGTTTTTTTTCTTCTTTGTAATACACAGAGCCTGGCATAGAAATATATCTCCCTGTATTATTATACAGCTTTCTTTACATAGATACCACTGAACGAATATTAATAATTTACTATCCATTTTCATTTGAGGAGTATCCTGCTGGTCTTTACCTTTTCAGTTGAATGCCTTTTTTCAATACACCAATGAATTATTTTCTACAATCTATAAATGTAAAAAAAAAAAAACAACAACCTAATTCAATTTATGTTTCATGTGCATATACGGTACTATTGCTATGTGATTATTTTATTGCATTTATTACATGTGGAATGGTCAATAAATAAATGTGCAAAAATGTAAGACTGCATATGCCTTTATGTCAGTGGTGGCCAAAAGGTAGACTCTCAGCTATTGTAGCACTCAATTCTCCACAATATTTCAAAATCTTTGACCAAACAGGCAAACTGTTAAAAATGGGAATAAGGTCAAATATAGATCTTACACTACTTCAGTAAATACATAAAATATGACAACATCCAAATAAAGCTTTATTTTGATATGTAAACAAACTGTCTATTGAAAAATTAACCATCTCATTGTAGTATAGACTCTTACACTGCACTGCAAATTGTGACCAAAAAAAAAAGAAAAGTAAAAAATGTAAGAAGGCGCATCAATAAATATGTAAATTAGTGTTTAAAAAAGTGCATACGTGAACAATAATTTTTGTAGCTGTGCAAACCATTTTTGTGTCCCTCCTCACACAACAAAAGACAAAACCATGACTCATAAGTGGAGCACTTACATAAACCATGCTTAGGGGCTCTAAAGCAATTAAAACATTAACTTAGCTGAATAAATGGTATGCAGTTCTTTATCTCTGTTATTGGGAAACAATTATTGTAATTCTGACAGCCATAAACTAACAGAGAATTATGGGGGTTGTTGGACAGCCCTGATCGATATGGTAACCTTACTGATAAATGAACACAAGTATATAAAATGAAAGATATTATAACCTTCCCTTAATAGCTATTATTTTCCTTAAACATCTCCTGAATCTTTACCGGTATATACATATATATGATAAAAACAGCTACTAAAATTTAAGCAATACAAAAAAATGGCATATATAATAAAAATACTCTTTACTTTCATTTCTAAGTACAATAGTGTGAGACTAGATATTGTGCTGATCACGCTCTCCAGTTAAAATCTACTTGCTTTACTTGTCTTGATAACACTTTATTTTATCTAGATTTGTACAATGCTTGCTTTTTTTTAAAATAATGTTTTATATATTAGTTTTAGAAGCTGTTCATCGTTTATATTTGCATATGTAATCTGCAGCTTAAAATAAAGCATTACAAGAGGCAATTGCCAGCTGGTCACTGAAATTTGCCTGCTCTAGTTAAAAATATGCAGCTAAGAAATTGGTGGAGAAACTTACATGCAATGCTTTATACAAGGCAAACTAGTGATCCTATTCTGGTGCACAAGTGGTGGTGCTCATGGTTCCGAAGTTGCCTAGCACCCTGACCATGATAACGCACTTGGGAGACACATTTCAACATTTGCAGCTTACTTGATTTCTTTGTCTACTTCAGTATCTGTCCATTTAATTTGTTTTGATCATTATATGTCATCAAAGTACCCACACATGTAATTAATGGAAATATCTAAGGCAATACTGGCACGTCTATTACTATCAATGGGAGTGTAGAGCAAATTGCATACACTTTTGCAGGGAAGTGGAAGCTGAAATAATTTTAACCTAGCATTATTCTTACAAGGAGACCTCCAGATTCACGTTAATTTACGGTCATAAACAGTTCTTCTTTTTATATTCTCTTGAATTTGGATTAGTTATAAAATAAGTTGAATTGCAATTTAAAAATGTATTTAAATTTTAATTGTAACCAGACTGAACATCACTTTACTTAATCACAAACATAAGAGAAGCAGACAGCAGGTAAACAGTTAACTAAATATTTACTAGGATAGCTCAGCAATTAGTGTTCTAACTGTAGTACCTCAGTTGTCGGCTTGATTCCTGGTTTCTGTTCACCCGTGTTAATTTGGTAAAATGAGGTAAAGGGACACTATAGTGATAGGAATAGAATCTTGAATTGCTAACACTAGTGCCCCTGTACCTAGTTGTTTATAGCCTTTTCCGTTAAAAATAATAAAATACAGGTTTTACTCACCTTTTCCCCCAGTGGTGAGACTCCCTCAGCACTGCCCACCTTTCCACCTGCTGTGACATCATCAAGGGAGCATGACATCCTTCGGTGATGACCCAATCCAATGGGGACCTGATGTGTATGCAAAGTGGGTGTTGTGCACATCCAACCTTGTATTTTGTGGGCTGACCATTTACCCGGTCTCTAGTGGCTATCAGGAAGACAGGTTAAGTATTTTGAGGTTATGAGTACTAAGCAATGTAGGGTATACTTATAAATATGAACAAATACAACTAAGGCACTTATTTATGCACTCCTCATTTCCCGACTTGACTACTGCAACTCACTACTCATCGACCTTCAAAATTCCTGCATTGCCGCTCTTCAGTCTGTGTCAATGCTGCAGCCAGGCTTATCTTCCTGATTGACAGCTATTCCCACACCTAACCCCAATCATTTAATTCCCTTACCCTTTATGATCCAAATCAGACTGCTAACACTAAGTTACAAAGCCTTTACTAACACCACTCCTCCCTACATTTCCTCTTTTCCCTACGCTCTGCAAACTTCCTTCTCCTGACATGTGTTCATTTCTACACTGCAAACTCTAATCTGCAGGATTTTTAAAGACCTACCCTGTTCCTTTGGAATTTGTTACCCTGTGCCATTAGTCTCTACCTTAACCTCCAGTCCTTCAAGAAGACACTGGAAACACATCTCTTCAGGAAAGCTTACCATCTTCCTAGTTTACATTTCTCTCATTTCACTGCCCTCATCAGTTCCCTTGACTCCATAGCCCAACTCACTCTCTCTTCTGCCACTGTGCAGTTCTTCCACAGGCCACCATTTCTAGCCTGTTATGACACAGGCATCTTATCCATCAATCCATACCCCCTATGACATAGTTATTTCTCTTGTGTGTCTTTACCCCTTCCTTATATTGTAGGCTCATTTAAGCAGGACCTTCTTCATCCATTGTCTCTGTTATAATCTATATGTAAATACTTGTCAAATATCACCATTTTATAATTGTAAAGCACTGCGGAATATGTTGGCGCTATTTAAATGCTAATGATAATCATATACATTGATTAGTGTAAAAAACTAATTGAAGGATAAAGGGGAGTTTTATTGCCTCTTTCTTTGACTAGAAATGAATTAAGGTAAAGGCACTAGTCTATACATATTGTATATCGGTTGTCACATTTGATGTTTCTAAATGTCCTTCTAATTTGCCTATATTATAACTTAATAGTAAACTTAATAGGTTCTTAGGGTAGCTTTATGCAAGTCTTCTTGAATTCCCTTACAGAATTTGTCTTTTAGAGTTCCAAAGAAAGTCTAACTATGGCTCTACCAAGCAAAAAAATGCTTACACATACTACCCCTGAACCTATAACCCTCCAACTTGAGGTGATGAACACTTGTTCTGACGTTGCTCTCTCTGAAAAATGCGCTTTCCCTTAATATACTTGACGTTTCCTATCACCTCTCTCCCTTCTCTCATCTAAGCTATCCATATTTAGGTCATAAAATCTCTCGTTGAGAGATTTTTTTTTTTTTATATACATGCACCATTAATATATAAAGATCTGGATACTCAAAGTCTTCTATTCAATGTAGAAAGATCATGGACATATCATTATGTATTGTGTTGGTTTACTGTGCAAGTTAAAATACTTCCATTGTGTTACAAAACCAGCACTGAATTTCTTAGATTCCAAAAAAACCTAGTTAAAACCCTCATGGTATTGATCTGATACCTTAACAACGGGATTCATTATGTCTCTAATAAGCCCACAATCTCCAACCTTTCCTCGTTAGATCATTATATAGCTTTAGTCAAAGAGCCGGTCTCATTTTCTGACTCCTATAGATCAATACTAGGACAATGTTCAGATAATTAGTCCTATCACAGACCCCTATAGTTTTGCTACAGTGTAAATTGGAAAGAAATACTCAAATATGGAAGATGGTTGTACACGGCTGTCAAAAACATACCAGTGTTTTGTTTCACCAATTAAATGTTAGTTTTTAAGATTATGACAATCTAATCATGTTCAACCTTTATGAGAACAATTCAGGGCATTTCTATCCATCACCACTGCGTGGGGAGATCTGATTGTCCTCACTGCAGGGCTATCTGCCTACCCAATGTGCATGTGCGCAGATAAAACTCTTCCTTTCTGGTGGCCACTTATCACCAGTAATATAAATTTATGGTACAGTACTAACATGTGTCCTCCGAACCAGATTTCATTGTTGGGAGATACATTGTAGAGAAAAATTGCACGCACATCGGCATGATAGTTGCTTAAAGTATACATTTTACAATTTTGCAGCTGCTTTCAAAAAATAAATAAAACTGAATTCTCTAAAGTGTAATTCAAATGCAACGTGAATTTTAGAAACAAACATTCAACTTGGAGACATAACTGACGGAGAAAAATGTTAAGTCCATGTGTTCGAATTGGTAGGGATTCTTCTCCTTGATGTCACCCATGAAAGCAGCCTTATCTTGCCCATTTTAAAATTTGACCAGGAGGTCATCTGTTGCAGTGCTTGTGAGTTGTGGTGGCTTGGGCAGGTCAGAACATGACGTCCAGCTGCTTAGGGGGTAAGAGGGCCGCAAAGAGACTTCTCAGGAGATGGGGCAGCTCATCTGGGGATACAGTGTCGGAGAGGCCTCAAATTTTAACGTGCTTCCACCTTCTTTTTGTCCTGCTAGTTGGTGGGTGAGTGTAGTGTGAGCCGAGGTAAGGTCCTTGAACTGCTTCTGGAGCTCTGTCATTTGTGCTGCTTGTATTTGAGTGGTTTGCTCCACTTCTGTGAGGTGTTCAGTAAACCCCTTAACCCCTCAAGGACCAAACTTCTGGAATAAAAGGAAATCATAACATGTCACATGTCATGTGTCCTTAAGGGGTTAACATCCTCCCTTACCTGGGAGATCTCTGTGGAAAGCGACTGGCATAAGTCGACGTGGTGATTGGGAGACCAGCCGTCGGCTGTGTGGGTTTGGGAGGCCCTTTTAGCCCAGATTTTCAGGGCAGTGGAGGGGAATGTCGTCCAAGCTGTCAGAGTATTCCTGAAAGTGGGCCGCCATGTTAGGCCCTGTCACGCCATGTGGCCTCCACAGCAAGTCACCTATATCTGCAGTATTCCGCAGCCGATCCGGGCGCAGATTTTTCATTTTCCTCCCCATCGGTGTATGGATGTTTGCAGGCTGTCAGCAATGTGATAAGTTTCCTTGTGAGGCTGAATTTGGTCTGTGTGGAGCTGCGATCGTCGGAGAGCAGTAAGTGTGCGACTGACCATGCCGAGAGCTGGGTCCACCCCCAATAGTAACACTGTTTTAATTATGTCTTCTTTAGTCAGGAGATTTATCTTTTGGCCAATCATCAAATCATCTCTTGCAAACCTTGTGTCTGGCATTTCCTTTAACAAACTACCGTAATTGTCACACATTGCTTTTCAGAGATGCCTCCAAAGCTGTTGCTATGCATAATAAGTTAACGTCTATTGTAATCATACTCCAGGAAAAATAACAGGCCTGTTGCTGTTTGTGAGCACTGTTGACAAGAACATTTAAGCCTTGCAATTTGTCTGTGTCTTATTTAGCTTTCAGCTGCCCATGCAGGGGACTCCCACTAACAAGCTTTAAAACTAGTGACATTTTACTCTTACAAAGTGCTATGTTCTCACTTCATCAATTGTAACAAAATCCAGTGGTTTAGCAGAATCAATTTAGAGATGTGTTGCTCAAAAAGTGTAAGAAACTATAAAAAGAAATATATACAGTTCTTTTTTGGATAATCAACAGAACAGGATGCTATCTAGACTGGATGTTGGCTATTTAATTTCCCGCAATCCACCGTTGTTTTAGAATCTGGTAGTCATAGCAATTAGTTTAAGATTGCATAATAGACAGGGTAGATGGGTAATCAGTTCGGATTTGCCATACATTATGGGTTTTTATGCTTCTAATCTCTGTAGCACATTGTTCCCAAACAAATCGACAGACTTTGTTCTACAGGTAGCTATGGCATACAGTGTTGCATTCTGGGTAGTGACATTGATTTGTTTACCTCAAAATAAATTGTTTTTCTTTGCTTCAAATGAGTCAGAGGAATCATTCCCAAGCAATTCAAGAACACATGTCAATTGTATCTATAGATTTTCATATTTAAATATTGAGGAAAACTAAAATAACTGATAACATGAATAACAAAACAAACACATTAAACTGAACCAGACAGAACAAATCAATCTGACCAGGAAGTGGCTAAATAATGTGCAGCCTGAGTATTTGGAGATAACAGTTTACACTTTTATTTGAATGGATTTACTGATTTATGCACTAAATTTCATATATGTAGTTATGGTACTCCAGGTATTGTGGACTACATGCCCCCTACATCTTACCTGATGATTTGGCAGCATAATGTCTGTAAGGACATAATGGGAGACGTAGTCCACAATATCTGGAGTGCTGAAGGTTGCCTACCCCTAAACTAGGATTAACCAAATATTTTATTTATATATATATATATATACACACACACACACAGCGCTACAGAATTTGTTGGCACTTTAGAAATAATAATAATAATACTATGCACGCACACAATTTCTACTGACTGGGTTACAAACTAAGCAGAGGATTTGGCAAGGGAATTGTAAATGCTAGGTCATTTTTCCAGCTTTCTTCTTTTTGTGGTTTCAAAATCTGCATTTCCCTTGCCACTTCTCCACAGCAGAAATAGCAGGTATAAACCCCGATGAGAATTATATGGCTCTTCACAAAACCTAAATACCTTGACTTAAAGATGCTAAAATTTCAGTGTAACACATTTCAATGTAAAATCCAATGAAAGTAAACGTGGAAATTTGTCTCCTTGGGACATGGGTTTGTGGAGCCTACCTCAATTATTCATCCATTAGGATTTAAGAAAGGCTATAACAAAAGGAAGTGCCTTAATGATATACATGCTGAATCACATTAGCAGGAAGCAGGAGGGTATTAAATGGAATACTTTATAATTGGCTAATTTGGAGGGTCATTGTTTTGACACGTTCCATTTTCTCTTGCCATTGTAACATGGAATTAATTACGAAGAAAGATTTTGTATTTACGTGAAAGGCACAAGCCTGCATTCCATATATAATGGATGGGGGTGAATAGATATTTCAGAAAATAATAACTAATGGATGTACCAAGACAAAGACAATTTCACACTTTGGTCAGAAACCATTTGGCTACGCAGCCTTATATGGTACAGTAAAATGTGTCTCTTTTCCAAACCAGTAATGTAATTAAAGGAATTAGAACAGTCTGAAATATTTCCTTATAAAAGACAATCATAGCAATCATAAATGCATCAGTTTATTTAACACATTTTTATTATAAAATAAAATTAGAGCATGCAACATTTTAAAAGTGGGGCTTTTCTCTATATAGCTCTTTATCTGCCTTTGTCACTCTCTTGAATATATAGTTGACGTGCCCATTTTCATGCTTTATCTGTTTTATTAAGTGCAGTTTAGCAGTTGGGGTTAGGCATTTACAATGATAAATAGTCTCATAATTGCTATAAAAAAAATGCTTATAGTTGAAGCTACAAAACCATATTAGGTATTCACAAACACGTATTGTCTGTGTCAATGCATACGTATATGTAATAGGAAAAATATTTTATGGGAAGCCATAGCTGTGCAATGATTTTAAACAGATAAGTAAACGTGAAATTGTTTAGGTTGCAAATTTTCCAGTTTTAAGTTCTCTGCAAGGGTCCGGATGCCCTCACGTAATTGTGACCTTATAGTACCAGGTTATCTTTTGATCAGCAAATTGTTCCAAATAATTGCTCACATATTACACAAAATAGTTCCCTTACATTGTTTTTTGTTTAAATTATTTGAACACATGGGAGACATTTCCTCTTCTAAAGAACTGTATTCTTTCTGTTGTTCGTGAGTGTTTTTTTTTTGGCAACTCCATATGTTAAATGAACCCCATTATTTATCTTCCATCGCAGTGTGTGTTTGTGTAGGTGGGTCTAACACGCAGATAGAAATCTCCATCACTGTACGTAGATATGATCTATAACGTTATCTTATTTTGTATTAAGGCTGATGTTGTACACATCTGTTACTGAAATGGTTAACAGAATAAAATAAACAACTAAATATCTAAGCAGCCTAAAGACCACCTCTCATAGATTTATACTTTGCACTTTTGTATCTGGCCATGACAAGATGGACAAAAAAATGGCATAATTGGCAGGGTATTAGGTCAGGTAGGTTTATAGTTAGTAGCCCTAACTGCACAATTGCGGCTAATTAGTTAGGACTGGTGACTGTAGGGGGGAGATCCTTTGAGACATCTAATACTATCCCATTTCTTAAAACACTGTGCATGTCTCTGCTATCAAAAACAGATTATGTAGGCATAAAAACAGCCTTGGATTTCATTTGTTGCCATTTAAGAAATAGCTTGTGCAGGCTGCAAAGTGAAAGTTTTCAAAAGGCTGCTAAAACAAAGAGCTTTTACAAAACAAAAACGTATCACTAATGAAGCATCAAAATTAAAAAGTTCGGTTTGATTTAGACGGCACTAGCAAGCAATTTTATATTTCCACTGAATAAAATGAAACCTTGGGTTGAAGGACTAAGTCAATCTTTATGATCACTGCAATAGCCTTGCTTTTTATATTAGAGAATAGGTATGGGTGAGGGGGGTTATATTATTGTTGTCCCAATGGGAGACAAAAGGCTTTCAATCACAAAATAGAACGAAAATTTAAATTGATGTAGCAAGACGAATGACCCACACTAATGGTTGCATAGCCAGACATCAATTCAAACTGGATGTTAAATAAATTGGATATGCAAAGTTGCGGAAACAGATTAGAAGGACGACTTTTGCATCTGTCATGAATAATTACGCAGCCCTTATGCCATCAGGCATTTTTGGGGGGCATTGTTTAAAAATGATTTAGTCTGTCCCCAGCAGTGTCCACCACACAAAGCAAGGACTAACTACGTTACTGTCTATGGACACAGACAAGTCAAGCCTATTTTTCATACAGCTGGTTTCGAGCAAGCCACCAGCACCTTAACCACTGTACTAACATACTAAACTTGATGTATGTATAAACAGCATATATTGTAAATATACACACAGAAACACAAAGATGATCAATATACCTGCTCTGCACCTCATAGTTATTAAAACCCACAAAACAGTATCAGTCGGTCAATTATTATTCTTTTATTATTTATGTAGCGCCAGCAAATTCTGTAGCCCTGTACAATGTCAATCATATCATATCTACATACAAAGTATATCAGATATATCAGTTTGGACAAGGTACTTCATTTTCATATATTTTTGAACAACATCACAGATGACATTTTATTTAATCCCACTAACACTTTGGATTAGAGTTTTTCACAGTGCCCACAATGTCATATTCTCCTGTCTAATATCAATAAGCAAAAATGTTGATCCCGCATAAATCCATACTTTTGCCAATGATGACATGGTCAATAATAGCATTCTACCACAAGGCTGTTCCTTATCAGTAAATATGAGAAAAAATACAAAACACCAACACACTATCTTAAAATAAGAAAAGCTAATCTAGCTATGTACATCTATACACCTATCCATGTTAGAGCATCACAAACAATATATAAATTACATTTTAGTGATCTGTATTTTCCCCTTTCATTATCCCTGCTGTACATTGAATAAGATGTGTACTGTACCTATTGCCAACCAAGCAGAAGATCCCAGGCTGTAGGAAATCACTGCTAGATCCTTGTGGAGAGGGCTATTTCTTCAATTCAAGTCTCTCTTCCATGCTGATGGTAGAATCACAAACCCCAGTGCTGTGCTCAGCTGCATAGTGCTGTTTCTCTTCTGCCTGCTTGACAGACATTGGGGCTTTGCTAAAATGAGCAGCAAGCTTTTGACAAAGCCCTTTAGAATAGACCCACACCACCTAGCATACTGTTGGCTGAAAGACTGTGTGCTTTAGGAGCCAGCATCAGCACAAGTGTGATTCCTGCCCTCTCTCGACAGGCTTTGCAGCTCAGGCAGTGCTCTGATAGAATCAGAACATTGTTTGGTTTTCTTTTGCAAAGCTCTTTCTCTTCAGCAATCCAAAAGCATTCAAGAGACTCTTCTACAGATTTTTTTTTTAATGGCCCTATTGTAGAAAGCAATGTTACATCCAATTTACTCTCCTGATCCTGTAAAGTAGATATTTTTCCATCCTACCAAGTGTGTCAGCTTGGTCTATGAATCAGACTCACTGCTGTTGCAAAGCTCTTGTCTGAATACTAATGAATTCTAGTGATGTCAGCAAAGTTAGAGTCTGCCCTGGGACACTTTTAATAGCCACTGGACAGCACACACGCAATTCATTCACATGGAAATCAAACTGGTTTCCTCTTACAAAATCAATAACCCCAGAGGGTGTTAAGCACACACATATAACAAAGAGAGAGAAAAAAAGCCTTTAAAGTGGCTGATCTAGGAGAACCACAATCACTGTAGGAAATAATGTAACCCTTCTAGTGCAGTACAAGGGTTGGCACTGAAGGAGTTAAGGGATTCCAAGATCTCGCTTTATTCATTAAACACCTAATTGTACTACACTGAAAAACCCAAATGGAAAAATGCAAGTGAAAATAGCCAAACTGTGACTGTTGCAAGGGTGGATATCATTTTTTAATATCAGCATTTCCTGCCACTCAGATTTCAATGCCCTGCAGTCCATTGCTGACTGAATAAACCCCACTGAAACGTGTTCTAGGTTGTAACATTTCCAATCCTGCTAGTTATTTAAGACCGTTCGCCTGGCTCTGTGTGTTTATGCAATACATACTCATATTTATAAAAAGGTCTTTATAGGCTATGGGACTGCCTAGTCAAGATGCGTTTTTAGCAATTTTCATTATTTAATTTCGTCATCATTTATAGCGACTCTGTTTTGACATGTCCATTCATGGCAAGATATTTAGTGATTTCTACACAAATCTTGAAACTTTTTTTTATTTATTTTTTCTTAAATAACTTTCTTTTAATCAAATTTGCCTTGCATGGGTCTACTAAAACACTGGTGCCATATGATGTTACAAATAATACTACAAATATTATATATTATATATTATATATATATATATATATATATATATATATATATATATAAAATCACAGACATGCCAAACTGAACAGGAGGGGGAAACAAGACTCCCTGCTCTTAAACCACAGCAGCTGTCTCCAACAATTCCTGTTATTGGTGTCAGCATATGACTATGAGTAGGTGTCTTTAACCCATTCACTGTGTGGGGGCTTGTTAAAAGACAAGTCAGCACTCAGAACATAAAGTGGTTTATTTCATAAACTAAGTGGTCAATTGTTCAGAACTGACAAGACTTGCACATTCGAAAAAATCTCCAAAAGGTGCTCCAAATGTTAGTTAGACCTCTGTGACATGTCTTAATGTGAATGTCTTAATAAATATCCCTCTGCCTGTAAGAATACGTCTAGCCAATAGTTTAACTGTGTTCCGAATAAGAACACTATATAATGACTGTTATATCACCTCAGTTTTTGCCATTTAGTGCTTAAATCCTGTAGGCAGTGCTCTTATCTGGAATATGGCAGTGAGAAAATGAAATAATAGCCTACTAGGCGCTGCGGAATAAGTTGGATCTATATAAATACCAATAATAATAATATTGCATGCATGAATTGTAGTGAAAGGGTTAAAAGACATCATCACTCAAAAAAGTTGTATTTTTTTTTGTTCTTGATTTAATTACAATTAAAGGTATAAACAGAAAAGTCAAAAGCCACAATTAAAAAACATATCTCACCTTTATATCACACACACTCTCTCTCTCTCTAATGTAACAAAAGTAAAATAAAATAAATTTAACCCATTTGTTAACACATGGTTGAACAATTAAATGGTTAAAAGCAAGGGACTGGAAAAGGCCACACAGTACTACGTTGACCGTTGATCTTTGCTTAGGCAGGATGTTAAGGATGCCTCATACTGGCAGACACTGAGGAAACTGCATATCTGGGGACATATTTATTGCCATTATTTACTCCTGTAAACGTATCTCTTAGGCCCTCCATGACCATGCTGTTAACTGCTATTCAATGGCTCGATGATTTCAATGTAACAATCAACCCCAGTAAATTATATGTGGGAGTAGGTTTAGTAGCTGGTGAGGACAGTACCACAATAATCAGATGATAAAGTTCACACATCCAAAACAAGCTGTTAAACTTGCAGGAACAATGTCTCTTGCAGATTCTTGGTAGAGAAGTGTCCTGTTTACAGAATAAATGTCATGCCACTGTTCGGCTTGGCGGGATTTTGGTATTGAAAGAAATTCAGCTAGCAATTCAAGCAGCCAAAACAGTGACTATGACTGTGCTCGCATGCAAAAATGGCTAGAATATTACCTGGCTACGAAATATCAGATATCTTTGCAATGACAATTTTGAGTTGACAAAATTAGAGTATTATATATACCTGAATTTAAAAAAACAAAAGCATATTTGAATGATTTGAAAAGGTTTTCCAAAATTAAAAAATCAAGTAGTACGCTGCTTATTTACCACCACCAAAAAAAAAAACCAAAACCAGCCTCTTCTCTATTCCTACCTCCATTTTTTCTGGTTCCAGGAACGGTACTCCAAATCTCAAATAACAATGAGCAATGAGTTTGAATGTTGGTTCCCTTCAGACTCTGGAGCGTAGCAGTCAGTGTTCAGGATTTCATCCGCGTTTTCACCCAATGGCCCCAAATTAGGCCTCTTTACAGTTCGGCCCAGAACTAATCTCCACGTCTAATTATTATTATTATTCCCTAAACAATGACTTGTAAAGAACTGAAAGCTGCATTGTAAATTTAAGGCCAAAATAGCTGCACTTGCAAAATTAGACCAGGACAGCCCAGTTTGAATGTAAACAAATGATCCAGTCCAGCAGTATATTCCATTTAAGATTTACCAAGCTACATTGTTTAGTGAATAAGTCTCTTGGAGGTAGAAATGTGGAATCAGCAGAAACTATATTGTATAAAATAGGTGTGTGTAATGTAGAAAGTGCATTTTACACTGATACTAGGCATACCTTTGACAAGCGTCTGATCTATATGGCATTTCTAAGTTTGTGGTTGCCCACACCCTGGCCACACTAATTGTGACGACAACTAGTCATTTCTTGATATTGCAAAATGGATTTAATTTGAAATCCAGAATGAACAGACTGCTACAAGCAATATAGTCAGCATTTAAATAAGAGTGACTGTACAAATATATCCACAACTGCTGGGAAAAAGGGTGGTGCATCCATGATTATACCTTGGCATTTTCTTGAATGGACGCTGAGATGCTTCAAATAATTGTCATGTATAGTCTCACCTATTGTGCTAAGTAAAGAGTTTGAATAGTCAGACCTCACAGAAATGAACTTAGAAGAGCTCAAGAGCCCATTCCATACTATGTGCAAAGGAAAAATCCAGAGAAATTGCTGAATATTTGAAACATCTCCTTTAGAACTTCTAGAGTTAGTAGTGGAGAGCGGAACCTGGTGCACCCCATTTAAGAAGTCAAACTGTCAAAAAATGGCATGACTACTTAAAATGGGGGGGGGAGGTGCACTAGTAATCCTTGCATTCCTAACCCTATATCCCCTACAATGAGCTGTGGTAGTTACTTTAGTGCACATGATTGGATTTCGCAAAGTAACCAATCATTTATAGATGGAATTCATTTTTAGGTTGGCTTTCTTTTCATTTTTTTAAATAGAACTTGGTAGAAAGAAAGACCACATTGATTGTGCTAAGAAGATAACTGATGGTTTGGGCAGTGCCCCACCAGTTTACTTGCAATAATTATTATTTTTTAAATTATAAAATATAATTCTGTTGGGTTTTTAACTGTTTTGTGTTAAACCAACACCTATAATGCAGTTAGGTTCAGAAACATTTGAACACAAGTCTTGTTATTACAGCTGTTTACCAAAATAAATTGAAGTTACTGTTAAATCATGAATAAGGGCTACAAGTGCAGTCTTTCAGCTTTAATTTGAGGGTCCAAATTGGAGGAAGGGTCTAGGACAGGGATAGGCAACCGTCGGCACTCCAGATGTTGTGGACTACATCCCCATAATGTTGACAAAGCATCATGGGAGGTGTAGTCCAAAACTTCTGGAGTGCCAAAGGTTGCCTATGCCTGGTCTATGAAATACAGTTCTTTAAAATATGGCCCCCTCATTGTCAAAGACAAAATGTAATTGGACAATTGACTCAAAAGCTTTTTCATGGACAAGTGTGGGCTTTTTGCTTGCTTAATTGATGAAAAAATAACAGATGAATATCTGTTATTTCTTCATCAATTAAGCAAGCAAAAAGTCTTGAGTTGATTCTAGGTATGATATTCACTTGTTAGCTATTGAAGTGAACCCACAACATGCAGTCAACAGGCCATCCTTGCAAAAAACAAAATGAAAAAACAGTAGGGATAGCAGAAACATTAGGAGTGGCCAAATCACAAACCCCTTCACAAAATACAGCCAAGTGAATACCTTCTCGAAGAGGTACTCAAGTCATTATCCACATTTCCAGATGCAACTCTATGTGATAAAAATGTGTTCTGTCCCTTTAAATGTTAGGATTGCAGTTCCCCTTGCTAATACCCTCTGCTATTGCTATGTAGAGTAAGAAAAAAAAGACTAATCAGATTTTTGGACAGGGTCACAAAAATCTGATTAAACGCTATGGGAAATTGCCTACTTCATTGACAAATGGAGCTTATTGAGGCGCCAAACAGGCATCACAAAAACCGAAAAATAGCCCTTAGCAGACAGGCCTGCCTACTAGCCTGCCTACTAAGCTCTAACTGGCTGTTTGGACCAGAGGGTGGAATGGTCAGAACTCCACTTCCCCTGGTGCAGTTAAGGGAGATAAAACACTGGCCATTGAGGTATGTGGTTCTGGGTCCCTCCCTCATGCTCCTACAGCTCCTCACCAGCCTCTCAGCCCCCTCTCTCCTTACCTCATAGTCCCGACTCTCCCTGGGGGGGAAGGGGGGGGGGGAGAGGTAGTTGCATAACATTCTTAGTGACAGGAAGTGCATTTATTTTTTGCTAGAGAATATCTCTGTGTAGTGGTGCCAAGTAGACATTTTCCTTTTCAGTCAAATCCCTGTATCCAGTCTCATGCACCACCAACTTGAAATGTCATCAGCCACCACTGGTCGGTACATTAAATATGGTTGCTATCTAACCATAGCAACTGTATATTTGTTTAGTTTTTTTTTTATTGGAAAAGGAGTGAACTGGCAAAGGTTTTTCTGAAACAAAAAATTGTCAATTTGCATCCACTAAACTTGCTCAATCAATTCACATTCTACTATCCACCCTCAGCACTGCATAAGCATGTATATATGTAATTCTGTCAAATCTCCTGATACTTCATTGTCTGCTAAAGATAAGAAACACCCTCTCTAAAATCCCACAAGAGTCCCACAGAGCTCAGTATTAAATGGGTTCACTAAATTTGAAGATCTGGAACATTTGGTAGAAAAACAAACATCTATTAGTCCTTATGATACTTGATCAGAAGTTTACAATCTAACCAGTCTTCTACGGCTACAATACAAGTGAGTTTGCATAAACATATATGAAAACAGAAAAATTATTTTAAAATTCTACTACACACAGAACATAATTACAAGAACATAAATGTTTTAAACATAGCTGCATATACCCAATAGTACAAACAAATAAAAACTTACTCATTGTCCTTAGACAATGTTTAAAAATAATCAATCAACATTTCATTAAAATATAGCAAGGTTTTAAATCTTTATTTTATGCCATAAGCCTCTGACCGAGGCTCCATGAGTGAAGGGGTACATTGCATTATTAGAAAGGGAGGTGCTGGTCACTTGACATTATGACCTTAAAGGCATAAACATACCAAGGATCATACCCACAATCCTCCCAACTCAGCAGTAAACTTGAATGTTCCCCAGCATTCTAAGTTCCTCAAGCCCTTAGAGGGTTAATGAAGAACTGTCCTGAGAATATCTCACAATATGTGGTTAATTATGAATCCCCCAAACGCTCACAGAGATTGTCTACTTGATTTGCACAAACCCATGAATTATTTATCTATTTCAAATATTAAACTCAACAACACAAATGAATTCCTAAACTTCAATTTATAACCCATCACTCTTGTGATAGGCATGCAAAATAATACAATTACATGAATTGAAATCTAGGTGGAAAATACGGTTCGTTTATTGATCCTACAATACAATTAAAATTGATGAAATGGAATGAATCTGGCAATAAAGTTTAATCAAGGCTGTATGTGCATGCATATACATATATAAACAGCATTAACAACAGGCATGCTGACCATTTCAATTTCAATGGAACAGTCCTTATCCCTTGCAGTTCTGCTTTTGGGTAAACCAAGGAACGGTCCCCAGATAGTGTAACGCTAATGTGTCATTAGATGCACAATCGCTATGCTCAGGTTACTAGGACCATGCAGGGAGCGCTAAGGCAGTGTTCTTTGCATGGTCCACCCTTAGTGTGCCAGGTTACTTGATTGGCAGACAGGCAGCATGATCTGAGCTGCCAGTTTTTCGGACAGACCAGCCACCTTTCCTTGTGGATCTGCCCTATTTCGGTGCCGCCTTTAACTCCACCTACCAGCTTCCCACTTCACGGGATGCCGAAGTAGGGGGGTATGTAAAAAGTTTACACTGGATATGTTTTTAAATAAATAGGCCATGAACGATATGCTATATGATATGCCTAAACCCAGGTTTTATATAATTGGTCATGCCTATAGTACATTTTTAAGCCAATATTATTTGTAACATTTATATAGTATCAATTTCTATTGCACTAGATAATTAAATAAAAAGTATTGCAGATTATAATTTCAAAAGAAAACCAAATGGTTTTGATAGCTTTGGCTGATGGTTGCAAAGAATCTATAACAAGTGTAGGATTGAGATGACATAACCTGCAATTCCAGCCTCCTCTAATCGCCTCCTTTTCTCTCTGTCAGACAAGAAAAGGAATAGGCATGGGCAAAATAAAACCGCCTCACCCATAAAAATGGACAATTCTGTCCATTAGTGGATGGAAGGCAACAAAAAGTAGAGAGAACTGGGTCAAAATTAGTCAGATCCGATGTTTATAAAAATATTTTTGCTAATTTAAAATAAAACATAATAGACCTACCAGGAAGCTGAAATTATATTACTAAAGCTTGCATACTCAAAATTAATCTTAAAGTCCTTTCCAGATTCACCCTAAATGCATAAAAACTGACTTTTGGGGTTTGGACATTGTCCAAAGAAGCCATGAAGTTTATCCACTAAACAGGAGAATGTAGTGAGTTAACAACAGATTTAAAAACTTTAGTAGAACCCATTTCTTTCTTGTCTGACTTGCTTTTTTCTCTGGGCTATTTTTCACCTAATTTTGATCTATATGATCTGTTTGTACTCACCATAGTCCCCGATTTATTGAAAACACCCTTCTACTAATGTTGGAGAAATCACTTCCTCATAACATATGTGAAAGATAGCCTATTGACTTCCCTCCCCGGCTGTGAACCCTGCTGATAATATTCTAGCATTACGGTTGTATAGTCTATTCCATAAAATACAAATATGGTTTTATTCGTGCCTTAATAGCAGCTACTTTAAATGGAAGCTTCTTTCTATAAATTATTGTAGTTATCTACTGCCAGAAGGATGTGCAATGTATTTGAAACCCATTATGACATTCCAATGGTTTTAGGGTCTGTCCAGATTTTCCTCTATCCTTTTTTAGTAGACTGCAGCTGTTTTGTGAAATCTTGTCTGCGCTGGAGGAATGGAAGTAGTTTTTGGCAAAGATGTAGAAAGGAAAAAAGTCTGGATTTGTGGTTTTCTAAAGCACAATTCTTTGTTTTTGACGATCTCTGCCGTGTAAAGGCAGATATAGTCCTTTCTTAAAGTTGCCATGTATCATGATTCCCTCCCAAGAGTCTTCAGCCAACCAAGTATGGATTATACATCAAGATTCAAATTGTACAGACGATACTTAATGTCTACTTAGGCAGAAAAGAGAATCCGTGGAAAGTGCATAACACGCAAAAGGTAAAGCATATATATATATATATATATATAGATATATATATATAGATAGGAAGAATAGAATATTCAAGGATCTAATAGTTGATATGTGGAGTCACAACCATGTGGAGTATATATCCAAGGAGAAACCAGACTGCAATTTTGGAGCCAAGAAGGATCCCACCCCATATAACATTATTATGCAACTATATTTTTGGTGTAGAGTAGCAAATGGGTTCTTCTTCAACAACAGTAATAAAGAACTAAATTGGAGTTCAGAGTAACAAAGATAAGCAAACAATACACTGTATTGGATGGATAGTGTATTAAAGTTAAAGAATTTAGCCGTTAGGAGCCAGAAACTTGATAATTTTATTGGGTAGCTTAGGTGTATGAATTTTAGTTACTGGAGAAATCGGATTGGACAGATTTTGTCAATGTGAATTTTTGTCCAAGTAACAGTACAAAACTTACCAATATAATTTTTTTCATCTATAAAAAAAATTAGTCATATATAATCTAGCAATACCTTAGGGAAAGACTTATCAAACATTCTACTAAATAGATATAAAAAAAAAAAAACTTGTCTGGCATCTAATGTATGGCTTCTACACAGACATAACTTGATGTCAGAATGAAGACATTACAAGACGTCATGATCGCTTTAGAACAAATAGGAACCACACTCAATCCACAAAAGCTAAGAGTCCTAAACCAGACCACAGGTCAACACCATCCCGTGAAGTGAAAACATAGGTAGGAAATGTCCAGGCATTCCATAACCGTCAGGCTCATTTATTGGACCAAACAGAACACTACAACTTTTCGACCCACACTTGGATGTCATGATCGGCATTGTAACGTCTATGTGAAGCACCGCCAATATTGGTACAGTAAATTTTGTAATGTTATTGCTCTTCCTGTTTAATTTGGATAAAGTGAGCATGATTAAAGAACACATAAGTGCTTTAGATATGAATGTTTGAGAGGCTGCCATGAAATTTTATTTGTGGTGGTTAAGTAAAAATGTACCTTTTTTTAAATTTTTTATTTTTTTTAGTGTAGCCAAAAAGTTACTGTGTATGGGGTATGCACACCACAGGGGGGACATATGTCATGTCAGTGGAAAATGTATTAAGCTCTGTGTAAACAAGGCATTGTTACCCTTTTCTGAAGTTTATAGTTTTCAAAAGATCAACCTAATTATAATTAAATTTTATAAAAAGAATGGTGAACACACATCTGTAGAGAATGGTTAAACTAGGACCACAGACGCTCAGAGTAACAGAAATGTTGAACAGCTGTTTTGGTCAGTGCTACATCAAGAGATATATTTGTTCACTGTAATGTCCATTAAAATATATGTTACAAATTCTAGAGTCATCTTTGAAGGGAATTCATTTCATCATGTTGCTTAAAGCAGGAAAATGTGTTTCCATGTTTAATCACGAGGACTGTTACGAGTCATTTGTTTAACATTTTTGGTGGGTTTAAATTGTTTGAAAATATTGTAACGAGAAAAAAATGTTAGGCTGTAGCAACTAAGTAGAGAAAGCCACAGACAGCAATGTCTGTCTATCACAATAGTTCTTAAAACCTGGGTCCTCGTGTTATTCATTTGATCACCAGGGATTGCAGTGGGCACATTATATTTGACAGGTTCCAGATAATTGGCCACAATAAATATTTCATCGTGGTGACATTTCCTTCCCCATAGAACAAGCTTATGTTAAATGTACATAGTTCAGGTCACTGCTAAAAAGGTCATTAACTACTGATTTACTATCAGGAGATTAAGGCATATTGATAGACATGTGTTGCAGACAATTAGAGCGATTTGCTTCTATACTTAATCTACCTTTTACTAACACCAGCATTTACTGTGGTATGAGTGAGGGGTGTTCATATGTCTGGTGCCTCTATGCCTTAGTTACCCCTTGCACCTGGGTCCCACTGTGAAAGTTCCAAAAGGCTCCTGAGATTTCTGAGATCCTGTTTCCATGCTGGCTTCATCCGTCATACATATATTCAGGAACTAGTGCAGAGGTAAGATCTGGGATATCAAAGATCTTATATACAGGTCTTAAAGGAAAACCTCTAACAATCACATTTTTCTATCATAAGAATTTACCCCATAATTTAGATTAATGCTATAAAATAAAGATTTTATTTCCATTAAATCCCACACTGTGCCAGTCTCTTTGCCATTCTGCTCCCCGTTCAGATTGTTATAGAGAAGCATTGGAGGCCTACTGCACACAGTGGAAAGTAAATCCAGGCACTCATGGTTTCTTCAAAGAGGCAGATTTTTTTGAGAACTTTCTACTATAATCTACTAAATTAGGTTTTGCCAACCCAGTCTTTGATGGTTTTCACTGTTAAAGTGCGCTATCCTTTATGTTTGAATAAATACTGCACGTAGTGGGCATCAGTCAGTGTATCGCAATGCATCTCTGTCGGGAGCATTCTTCATTGAGAGAGCAAACACCAAAACTTGCTTCTAAAAAATATTTCAGGACTGCAATAAGAAATAACTCTAGTGCTCGTCTGAGTGACTGCCACCAGATGTGTCCTTAGGGAGCCGTCTAAACATTACCTTTTACAGAAAAAGCAGTGCGCATAGTGTGGAGACTACAGCGAAAATCGGTTTACAACAAAACTACTACATTAAGCTGTAGTAGTACTGGTGCCAAGAGTGACCCTTGAATGACTGTAGTTCAGATATTTTATTGTACCGTAAAGGTAAATGAAGGAACATAAGGCTATATACTCATACAGGATCAGCAAAACAGATGGATGATATCATGGTCATAAACTGTGGAATGACACTACAAATACAGAGAAACACGCGATATTATGCATATGTATGAATACATACATACTCAGAGGGTGGGGCAAACACAGACCCCAAGGACTGTAACACAACTATAGTTCGAATTCATATAAAGAGATGCTAACAATGAACACTATGCATCACAAATTCTGACTTATTAGGCTAGAAAAAAATATGTTGTGCCTGTGAATCTTGATGACTGGAATTTGACACTCTAGGTCATGGGTCGTCAACCTGGTCCCTACCACCCACTAGTGGGCGTTTCAGGATTCCAGGTGGGCGGTAGGGATTTCAGCAGCTAAATCCTCTTTTTTTGAGGATTTCTCCTTTTGGGCGGGCGGGCACGAGTGGCTATGCGGACCCAAGATTTCAGTGACCGGCAGGAGGGAAGCGCTCCCTCCTGCCAGGCCACATTCAGGCCACAAAGGTAGTAGTAGTCAGGTCTGAATAAAATAAACTTGCAAATAATAAAATTATACTAAAAGAAAGTAATATAATACTAAGGTGGAAAGAGGAATGTGGCAACCAAATGTAGAATAGCCAAATATTCCTTTAACACTTAGATTATATAAAAAGTTCCTATACGCGTTTCGCCCTTGTCTTCTGTTTTCTTCACATATCCATTTTTGAAGCTGCGGATATACATCTGGGACTTCACATACCATTTTATGTAGCACTAGGACTACCTCCTGCATATGTGGATTATTTATATTCAGACTTTCTAGGTATCGCTGCTCGGACTCTCTGATATATATTTTTATATATTCATTCTACTTGTCTTAGGCGCACCCTTATTTGTTCTTTTCTCTCCATTGCTATAAGGAAGGTTAAAAAATAGAAAAAAGGAAGAAAAAAAAGGTGGGGAGAGGAAGGGAGTTGATGCACAGATGAGAAATCAAATTATGAGCAAACAGAGAAATAGTCTGAATATCACCGAAAGAGGAGACCTTTGTTTGTTCCTTAAGAAAATCGAACCAGATATCAAATATTTAGTCTTGCAGCATCAACCTCAAGGATCTCATTAATCACTAGTAAAGGTAATTTAAATTTACTTTATTGTTTTCTCATTAAACTTTATAAAGTTAAAAACATTATAAACATGCATAAAGTAGAAATAAAAAGATAAATGTACATACATTTATTTTTTTTAAAACACCCTCCTTTCTAAAAATAGTCTGCACTTGCGCGAAAACTGGTGGGCGGTAAGGACATTTTTCCATCAAGAAAGATGCATTAGTGGGCGGTAGGTAGAAAAGGTTTGACTACCACTGCTCTAGGTAAATAAAACTCCCAATGTCAGGACACTGAGGACAGGGGTAGATTCATAACATAGTCTCTGTTGAAGTAGTGACAGTTTATTTTATTGCAATAAAGCATATTACAAAAGTAAAGGCCCTCATCTAAAATGCACACTGTTGTTCAGTAAACTCTTAAGCCGCAAATTATAGTGAATTTCAATTTGAATTGCCAAGGAAATAGTTGATTTTGAGAAATGTTCCAACTCTTCTAATCCTTGGCAATTTTATCCTTAATTCTGCAATTCAGACCTAAATTTGGAGTTCTATGAATAGTGTTGTGCGAGTTATTTTGCTGTGGGGCTCAGTAATGTAATATCCAATGTATATAAGTGCATAACGTGTTCCACAGTAATAAAAATGCCTAGAGGGATGAGGGATATATTTGGATGGAGTGTCACTGTGTGTGAATGCATGGTTACATCTGAAGACCACAGGAAGTGGAGAGACAGTGTGTGAATGTGTGTGAACTATTTGTGTAAAGCATGTGAGTATGAATGCCGTGGTTTATTGGTAGAAATGGTTAGTACTTGTCGCTTTCTGCTAGAGTATTTTACCCCATCTACTTTTTGCATTTTTCTCTATCCTTCACTTGTGTCCCCTTCTGCCATGTGTATACTTATTCTCGAATATTGCTTCTCCCATTCATGCCCATCTGCCCATATCCCCACTACGATCTCCAAATACCCCCCCCCCCTTTTTATTTTGCCCCTCTCCTTTTCCACAGTGTCACACAATTCATCCTCTCTTCTTTGCTCTGGCATCAAAATAGCCCTTTCTACATTACAAAGCGTCTTTACTGCAGAGACAACACCATTTCAGAATTCTTTATTGCACAAGATTATTTTACTAAACAGTACTCTTTCCAACAGTACCTGAAAGTTAACATTAACTTTACAGACTACCTCCTGCCAATTTTACAGACTGCTTTCAGATAAGGTTTATTTGATGGCAAATGTAAGACTTATCTGTTATGATAACACTGGGCTGCAAGTCCATGATTGCACTTTGAATTGCAGCAAATTGCACCATTCAGGGCATCCCTGCAATTAACGGCTACTGTTATCAGTCATGTCATGGAGTTCCAGAAAATGATGATTGCAAGAACAGACTCTCTTTGAATTATTTACTATCTTATCTTGACACAGACCTTTTTCTTAATAAGGCCATCTCGATTCCCACAGTGCATAGCAATAGTGGATTGCGATTTACCAATTAAAAGCACTTTAAGGAAAATAAATCTGTTATTGATCACTATCTTTTCATTCTCTTAAATGGAAAAAAAAGTGCCTCACATCAAATAATAATCTTCAGAAAAAAAAAAAAAGCATAATTTAATTAAACAAGTGCTGATTGATCACTGCTGGAAAGGTCAATCGAAATCAGAAATAGATCAGTTAAAAATAGCTTGATGTAACCTTATACTGAATAGCAAGGTAACAATTTCCCATTTAAAATTATAGTTATAAAATTGCATTTAAGAGAGCACCACTAAATGAATTAAACTATTAAATCATGTCTTTTCCATAACCGTCTCTCCTAAAACAGGAAACATAATTTAATACCTAAACCACAAGGATTTTACACAGAGGTTAAACCATTATTTTAATCCCAGACATCATGAAAAAAATAAAATAACTTGTGACTTAAATATACTTTAAAGACCATGACTTAAAGATATGGTAATAACCAATAATCTCTATTCAAGCAGAAAATATGTAAAATACATGGATATGCTTTTTTAAAAAATCACTAAATCAATTAAAAGTATGAAGAAATTTGCTCCAGACTACATCACCTTGCTGCATTTTATGCAAATCAGATGAGATTTCCCATGATTCCATGCGTTATGAACTCACATTAGAGATGACTCACCAAGGACGGCAATAAAAGCCACTTTCACAGACCTACGTTTAGGCTATTTAGACCATTTGTCTTATTGATAGTTTAATATTATATAAGCAAATTAGTCATCCTTGTCTGAAAGTGTTCTATATAAGTACCTTGTTTTGTATTGAGCTCTTTGTAAATGCATTGGAACTTCCACATATAAAGAACTGTTGTTGTAGGTCACCCTACCCTCGTATGCAGAGATTTCTTTATAAAGTAACTTTGAAATTGCTTGTTGAAAGTACAACACATTTTATACAGTGTATCTGGAGACCAGATTTCTATTTGCGGTGGATCCTGACACCGCAAAACATTTACTGCAGCATCATCATTTCATTTCTTGTGGACATTCGTGAAGAAAATCTTTAACTTTGGAGGCTGCAAACAACAAGTATATTTAATGAAACGTATATTAAATATAATAAAGAACATGTGAAATGAGGTTTTCCTATATCTAAACTATCTCTAGTCTATATAAAACATATGGTAAAATGATCGTAAATACTGAAATTTATCTGAATGGCAGAACTTCAATGGGATTTTATTCACTAAACATAAAATTAAGGAAGAACTGGCAACCAAATTGTAATCCAAATCCTAATTTAATTTAAAACCAAAAACGCTCTGAAACATTCTACAACTCTTTTTGAGACCAGTTTTTATGCAATCCCTATGTCACTTAAACCCAAATTACTAGCTGGAGAAAAATGCAATTGGGTAAGCATTTATTTCCAATACTTGCTACATGTCAGTGAAAAAGGAACATGGTCTTTTGTGTGGATTTCTGGGGGAAATAAAGTTTTTTCCCTGATTGAGACATTTAATTGTGCAACACAAGCACTGAGATTGCACCAATTTGACCTTATTTGGGATTATTATTATTGGTATTTATATAGTGCCAACTTATTCCACAGCGCTTTACAATATTATGAACGGGGGGAGGAAGGATTTAACAATAAATGATACATGAACATTTACAAAATGATACATGAACAATAGGTGGTTGTGGACCCTGCTCAAACAAGCTTACAGTCTAGAGGAGGTGGGGTATAAAAACACAATAGGGCGACAGCCACCAAACAAAGTAGAAAAGTAGCAGAACTGAAGGTGAGAGTGGAGTGTGGCTCTTTAGGAGGAAGCCAGAAATAGATATGTGACGTATAAGTTTCTCTGGGATGCTAGACGAGTACTGGCTCAGTCAATCACTTAATTCACTGTGAGTTTTGTATGAGCTATAACACCTTAACTTTTCCATAAGGTTGTAGACTCTCAGATTATGCTGCCCAATGGTCCTGGCTCTTTTCGTAGTGCAGGTGGCTCCTCTCTCCATTCCATATATTCCAGCACAAGCTCAATACCTACTAAGAAGAATCAAGCCCATCCCTTCCCAGATGTGTCCTACTTCGGGGAGAACACACAAGTCAAGACCTTTGTTTTGGCATCTCGATCTAACCTTCTGTTATCTCATTTGTGCAGGGCAGTAGAGGAAGATGGCATTGCTAATTGTGCATATACTGCACACTGTGAGGAAACAATCAACTGCAGTTGGTTCATGTGTAGATGTTTGGAACACAACAGCATTTGGTAATAACGCTGGGTTTATGTGCTGTTCCCATGCAAGTTTATAATGTATATTTCTGTTTAGCGTCACTTAAGATTGACTGATGTATCCAGGTTTCTTGCATTTCTACGTGCAAGGCATTTCTATGCAATGTTTAACAATGTGTAAATAAGGTTTACTTAAATAACACACATGGCATACAACAAGAGAATGGCTGTTATGTTGCAAATGTTATCTCATTCTAAAAGCAGAGCCCATCAGTTAAAAAAAAAAAAAACTGAGAGCAGAAGGCTTTTCAACACCAATTAGAACTAAAGAACTGGCCTAAAACCAACTTGGACATTTTTGAAACAAAAATTGGGCGTGCTTGGCAAACTATGAAATGTGGAGGTGAGGCACTAAGAACTGGCTAATAATATAGCAAACAATTGGAATTGCATGCCACCCCACAGATCATAATGATATTTATCATAAGAATTACATTAGTAATGTTAACCCATATAGTGACAAAAAAGTAAGTAGTGCTTGACGCTCCTTGCACATAATCAAGGAATGCCAAACCATCTAAATATGAGAGATTGACATATTTTGGATGGAGATTCAACTTAATTTGGTGTCTGCAGCTTAAAACACAAACTATTTTAAGCTTCCCCCAAAAACGGCATTAGAATTCTACGGAATGCAGAGTGATCTAGAATGTTGACACTTATGAAATAATCTCATCTTGAACACAAAGCTCGGTTATCCAAATAATGGTACATTAAAAGTGTATGTATGTAACATGGATGATGTTGGTGCTTGTTAAATAAATAAAAGTGAGTGTGGCAAAGCCATTTATTTTCATTGAAATAAAGTTGTTTTGGTGCCTGAAGTGGCCCTTTAAATCATCACAGATAGAGTAATGTTTGGGTTGGAGGCAGGTTAGGCTAAAATTAGTGGTACTTGTGTTAAGGAGTCGAGGTTGAGTTTACACTTAAAAAGTATGATGTCGACTGAAACCCTCATGATTCTCAGTTTGTTGAAACAGGTATTGCGTCAAACTGCTCTTTGAGTGAGGAAAGAAAAAATAATTATTGTTAATCATGTACTAGATGCTTACCAGTGAAGCATCATTTGATAGATTAGAAAAAAAAAAAAAAAAAAAAGGAACAGAGTAATTTTCTTAGACACTGCTATAATGGAAAAATATGTTACTTAAAAAATGGCAAAATAGTTAGGGTCTTTAGAATACCATCAAGTCAAGTCAAGTTTTCTTATGGAAAATTTTGAAGAAGAAAAAAAATAAATCTGCCTCATCATCTGCATCCATCATGCCAGTTATTTATCGGAACAGTAAAATATAAACAGGTGTTGCATTTGTCTTGATTTTCTGTGACAAATCTCATTATCCATCTGCGTACATGAAAAGAACAGGCAGGAACAATTTCATACTCTCTCCTCGGTGCGTTTGAGATGCAAAAAAAAAAAAAAGTATATAAATATCTGTCTTTCATAAGTGCTACGTTGGGTATTATACTTGAAACCTGCATTTAAATTGTGATAACAATAAAAATATTTAAAACATAAGTGCTACATTGGTTTGAAAGATAAAAAAAAAATGTAAAATCTTTCTTTCGGTGATATGGTTCTAGCTTTTAAATACAACATGGTGTCACTTTCTAGAGATTAAAGTTCACCTAAACTTTGTGCTTACATATAGGTACAATTTCTACACCCATAGAATTATTCACTAAAACCGCGACACAATTCAGGGCATACCCATGGTCTAGATTTTGTCCATTTTCCATAGAAACTGAATTGGAAAATGCTTGCATCCTGGACTGTTGATGTATCTTGATGACTGACTCGTCAAGGATTCAAGGTGAATTGTAAAGCAAATTTAAATCCATATTTAGGCTATGCCATTTCACACACATCCTATTGATAAGGCTCCAAGCAACTGCCCCTAATAAATCAGTTACCGCAGCAACACTTCTTTTTGCTATTGCACCAGAGACCACCTTTGATACTGGGGAACAGTATAATGAAGGTGATTTGCCAAGTTTATTTTCTTGTATATACCTTAGCTATTTAAATTGTCATTTTAATACTGTGGAATGACTTGCCAAGCTAACGTCCAGGGCCGGACTGGCCCACCGGAATACCGGGAAATTTCCCAGTGGGCCGTCTGCACCTGGGGCCGGGCAGGCAGCTTGCTCTTCTTGCGGCCGCAGAGGGAGCTGGCTGTTCTGTCTCTGCTCCCCCGCGCGCTAGAAAGAGACCGGGGCCGGAATATGACGTCATATTCCGGCTCCGGTCTCATTAAGCTGCGCACTGGGGCGGGGGAGCAGAGACAGAACAGCCGACTACCCCTGCGGTCGCCAAAAGAGCTCCCTCTGCGGCCACAAGAAGAGCCAGCTCTCCCATGTGGCCGCCATCAGACTGAGCTCCCCATGCGGCCGCCAGCACACAGGTAGAAATTATGTGTGTCAGTGTGAGTGTATGTGTGTGTGTGTGTGTCTGTCATGGTATGTGTGTGTGTGTCTCTCTGTCTGTGTCATTGTGTGTGTCTCTGTCTGTCATGGTGTTTGTGTCTGTCTGTATCATTATGTGTGTGTGTCTGTGTGTCTCTGTCTGTGTCATTGTGTGTGTGTGTGTCTGTGTCATGGTGTGTGTGTGTCATGGTGTGTGTGTCTGTCTGTGTCATGGTGTGTGTGTCTGTCTGTGTCATGGTGTGTGTGTCTGTCTGTGTGGTGTGTGTGTCTGTGTCATGGTGTGTGTGTGTGTGTGTCTGTGTCATGGTGTGTGTGTGTGTGTGTCTGTGTCATGCAATGTGTGCCTGTGTCATGGTGTGTGTGTCTGTCTGTGTCATGCAATGTGTGTCTGTGTCATTGTGTGTGTGTGTCTGTGTCACGGTCTGTCTGTGTCTGTCTGTGTCATGTAATGTGTGTCTGTCTGTGTCACGGTGTGTGTGTGTGTCACAGTCTCTCTGTGTCGTGGTGTATGTGTCTGTGTCATGTAATGTGTGTGTGTCACAGTGTGTGTGTGTGTGTGTTTGTGTCACGGTCTGTCTGTGTTCTGGTGTATGTGTCTTTTTTAAGGTGTGTGTGTCATGGTATGTGTGTGTCTGTGTCATGGTGTGTCTGTTTCTGTCTGTGTCACTGTGTGTCTGTGTCAGTGTCACGGTGTGTGTGTCATGGTAAGTGTGTGTATATGTGTGTTTTTACTCAAGCTTGATGATCTCAGCCAATCCGCACTGACACAGGAAGCACCTCTAGTGACCGTCTGAGGGTCTGTCACTAGGAAGCAATGTAAACAATGCCTTTTCTCTAAAAAGTCAGTGTTTACATTGAAAAGCCTGCAGGGACAGGCTATAGACACCAGAACCACTACATTAAGCTGTGTGTGTGCGCGCGTCTGCTAGTGAGTGGGCTTGCTTGTGTGTGTGTGTGCTTGCTAGTGAGTGAGCTTGTGTTTTTATGTCAATGAGCTTATGTATATCAGTGAGATTGTTTGTCTATGAGGCTGTGTATCAATCAGCTTGTGTCAGTGAGATTGTCTGTGTGCTTACTCTATAATTAAACGTTTTACTCTGAAAGGACCAATATTTTATATTGGAAAAAGCAATATATATATATATATATATATATATATCTCAATCATCTAGGGTGGCAAGACATAGCCTTACATATTACATGCGACAATATATGGCGCAATGACTTATGGGGCTGGCATAGATTTTTTTTCCAGTGCTTTGGAATCCCCAGTTCGGCCCTGCTAATGTCATGCATGTAATTTGAAGCATGAAAAAAAAAAAGTTCATCTGGAGTAGTTAATCAGCTTTTCTCTGTATAAAAACAGTCTCAAAATTCAGAAGTGAAAGGAAGAGAAAATTAGTATTTAAGAGAGAAGTAAAAGAAGGATAAAAATGTGGGGTTGTGTATAGGAGAAAGAGTGAAACTCACAGGGATTACAATGGGAGGGCTTCAGTCATTGATGTGTGACCATGTTTGTAAGAACTAGGAGTAGGCAGCTATAAGGCACAGTAGGAAGTGAAGTGTGCAGAGGCAATTAGCTCCCCACTGAGGCAAAAAAAGCAAGGAGAGCCCACGTTCTGAGAAGGTAGGAAAAAAAATTACATATCTATTGGCAATAAAGTGCATTTGTATGGTATTTACAGTTCAAGACGAACAGTCGGATGCTTATTTAGGAGAAAGAAAGGAGGGGAGAACAAAAAGGCGAAGAAAGATGCTAAGTCTTAAGAGGATAGGGAAAATAAGAATTGTGAGAAATGGTGGAATGATGAGGGGTGACAGATGGTAAAACAAGAGGGAGAAATAGAGAAATGGAAAGAAAAATTAGGTAAGTATAAAGGAAAGAGAAAGAAACGCACACACACACACATGCCCATTCATGCTACCACACAAACGTGATGGTGTGGAGATTCATCAAAGTGTCATGTCTGAAACTTGATGCAGAGGTGTACAAGGAAAAAAAAAAGAGTCACCAGTGGAATGTGCCTGCAGATACTTGGATCTCCATGGTGATAGACCCAAGTGTTTAATACATTCCATCATTTTTCAGAACAGGGCACTTTGATAAGTCTTCCCCTAATGACTAATAACTGTCTGATTATCATTAGCAACATAGTCCACAACAGCTGTACCGCTAAACATGCAATCATCAGTCTTCAATGGAATCCCAAAGTTGGGAATACAACAAAGCATGAAGCAGGAGAAAAAAAGTGAGGCTTTCGAACAGTAATCAAGGATTGTGGTCCCCAAACAAATGTTCTGTCACTTAAACATGTCCATAAATAACTTAATGCAGCATACTTGACCTGTTTAAAATCCTACGCTCCATTATATTTCGAATAACGCATGGTAATGATTAATATAACATTTTGTTTGGCATGTCTACAAAAAAATTAAATTCCCTGTTGGAATATATTCCTACCAAAGAGGCTCTTATTTTGGCATTAATCACATTCTTTGGTTTACACTGTTGACTAGCAATCATTAAAAGACATTTATGAAGTATGTATGAAGCAGAGATTTTTTTTTTTTTTTTTTAATACTTTCACTTATACAGATGCAACTTAGTACGTTAACAAATGTATTACATGCATATTTTGAAAGGTATCATATCCTAATCCTACCTACTAGTGGATAAGCATTTAACTCATGGAGGCATATTTTACGGGAAGATGGGAACATTCATAAACACGAGCTGCGAGGTAGGAGTGCCTGAATTTACAGAACACCATGGACCGAGGCAGGAGTTTTTGTTCTGCCAAAATTCTGCCTAAGCTAGTCTAAGAGTCAAATAAAATTTACGAATGAGCTTATTTTGTTAGGGTAGAAAAGATACCCAGGGTCTTAGATAAAAGCAAAGTCCACAACAAAAGGTTTACGGTTTTCTAGAATAGTTCAGCTAACTTGCTCTTAAATGCTTACTCCAAGCACCATGATCATTTCACTAATTTGAAGTAGTCATTGTGTTTGGACTCTGTAGGTGAAGCATTTTGTGAGGAAGGGGGATTGATTTTAGCAGGGGGTTTATAAACTGCAATAATTACCTTGCAGGGTTAACTCCTCCTCTAGTGGCTGTTTACTACACAGTCACTAGAGGGCACTTTCGGGATTATAGCACAGGGATTATAGCTATGCTATAGCGTCGCTGGACGTCTTCACGCTATGTGAGGACCTCCAGCGTCTCTAAAATCCCCATAGGAAAGCATTGAAAGCATTTTAAATGCTTTCCTATGGGGAGATCTAATGCGCGTGCACGGCATTGCCTCCGCCGGCGGGCATGATCAGTTTCCACGGCAGGCGGACGTGGTGACAGGGAGGAGAGTGGGCGGACCAAGAAGCAGCGCCGAGGGACATTGTTGCTGCCTCTGGTAAGTCACTGAAGAGGTTTTGTCCCCTTTAGCAACTGGGGATGGGAGGTGGGAGGGAGAGGGGACCTGCAGTGCCAGGAAAACTGATTGTTTTCCTGGCACTGGAGAGTCCCTTTAAATATTTTAGGTCCACTTTTTGGTTTGCCTTATTTTATATCAGATATTTCAGTGATCTATCCTGACAGGCATTAATGCTAGAGTATTGATGGTGTTTCTGCCCTGCAGCCAAATATCATGAGTAATGATCTATTTCATATATAGTGATTTTACCATCAATTAGCTAAAAAAAATTTTTAAATTGCTGCACGCTCTATCATGTAGGTCTCTATTTAATAATAATAAAAAAAATCTTTAATACATTTTCTTTCATTTATTAAATAATTTTATAAACAATTTTTTTTTAAATCACCGTTTAGTACTTCTACCCCCAATGTAAATAGTCATGCATTTCATGGTGTATTTTTTCATGGGGTTGTATCTAAAACCAGCCTGTAAAACCTACAGATATCTTACTGAAAAGCCTTTGCAAGCCCTCCCCTACCTCACCAGTCCAGACTTTCTGTGACTGTCCAATCCGAGACTTCCCAATGCAGCTCAATGAGAAGACTTTGCAAAGCAGGTGCTCTGGTCAATCACCTGTCACTTGAGTTTAACTGCACTGAGCGAAACAATCAGAAGGTAAGAAGACCAATAGTCTGATTGACTGCCAGGAGGTGTAACAACATTCATTTATAAAAGTGGCAATTTCTAATAAAATCTGTACTTTTTGTAAAATAAAATAAAGCACATCCTCACACATAAAGCACATCAGCAAGCTAAAGTGCTTTAGGGGTCTGATGTGTCCCTTTAACCACTTGAAGGATACAGATATAAAGTGAAAATAGTATCAAACTATAAGTGTTTCTATACATTTGATAGCAGTTTGGCATATTGTAGAGATTTTTTTGTGTGCTCATTTTAAAGTAGGTCAATTTAATTTCTTCTTCATTTATTCGAAACAGGTGGTGTTCACCCATCACTAGAGCAAACATAATCTGTCGATATGATGGCATGCAAATTTTTTTTCTAAACACTTTAAAAGCCAATATATTTTTTGAAAACACATTTGCACTTATATTGCCTCCTTGGTGCTGAGACCATCTTTTTTCCCTCATCCTTCTGAATCGCTGTTCACTTTATGTTAAACAATTCTAACTTGCACATAGCGCCCTATAGCAGACATACTGAAATCTATTACGGCAAATATCTCAAAAACTGACATTTGACATATGCAACATAAAATTGCTTTCCACTGCTTGTTAAAAAACATAGAAATTCAACTACATATATCTTATGTGATAAAAACAAAACAAAAGCCTTGACATTTTTATTTATTTATTTTTTCATGTTTTGGAATTTTGACAAGTGTATTATTTTCAGGAACAACATTATAAACATTTTATGAGAAGACTGTGATAGCTTTAGGTTTTTTATGCTGTGTTGTTATTAATGCGAAACATATTTAAGGAGGCATATAACAGGTTATTAAAACCATATGGGCTAACTAAGGGTGTTAAGTATTATTTTATTTATAAAGCACCAACATATTCCCCAGTTGTGTACAATAGGTCCTTAGATGTGTCACAAAATATAATATGAATAAATTGAATACAGTTGACCGAGCTGATGCTGACTTGCAGGTATGTAATTCCTAGCATTATAAGGATGAGGGGCAGTTTGACAGGTACTCTCTATTTTTTACCTGTTTCCCCCATTCCCTTAGCTTAAGGCATGGGGTAGATGCAGAGGCGTAACTAGAAACGACAGGGCCCCGGTGCAAAAACTCCCCCACACTCCCCGCCCTCCATTTGTATAACACAACACATACAGATACATACACGGACACACATGCTAATACACAGCCACAAAGAATGACACACATTCAGATACACAGAATAACACTTCTACAGATACAAACACTGACATACATACATATACACAGACACACACGCGGATACACAGACAGACATACAGACAGATACACATATAGACACTTGCAGATACACATAATGACACAAATACAGATACAAACAGTGACACACATACCGACACATAGTGGCACACACTGACACACATGCAGACAAACAGATACACATACAGACACATATGCAAACAGATACCCATACGCAGACAAACAGAACTCACAGACACACTTAATGTCAAACATTCCGATACACAGAATGATACGCATACAGATATAAACTGTGACACACATACCAATACATATGGGCACAAACTGACACACATGCAAACAGATACACATACAGACATACAGATACCCATACACACAAACAGATACACATGCAGACACATACATGCATTCACACAGATACAGACATTCACTTACACACATTCACACATACACACAGACATTCATACACATAAACTGTTAAAACAAAAAATTAGGTGCAGGAGGGTGACTTCCCTGGGGTCCAGTGGCTGCCTTCGTCTGATTGGAGTCAGAACTCCCACTCTGACTCCCTCCTCTCCTCCTTGGTACTCTCCACTAATGCTGCTCTCTTAGCTGGGAGGAAGTGACTGCTTTCTCCCAGCACCAGCGGGCGCTCCGACATCATCACTGGGGCCGGTTGGGTTCTTAAAGCGCCCCAGTGCTAACCGGGCCCCAGGTAATTCATTGCCATCGGGTGGCCAATGATCTTAGGGCCTTCAATGTGGCCCCGGCGGTTGTTCTGTGTGGCCGGGACCGCACCACAGTCTCGGCGGGCACCACGGTCACACGGGGCGACCGGGCCACCTGGAGTGACAGGCCCCGGCAAGCGCGGTAATTCCACCACTGGAGAGGTGTTTAAAGGAATACCCATGTTGGAGAATATTTCCAGTTTAACCCATTAAGGACACAACATGTGTGACATGTCATGATTCCCTTTTATTCCAGATGTTTGGTATCTATAGTCACCAGAAGAACTACAGCTTATTGAATTTGTTCTGGTGAGTAGAATCATTACCTTCAGGCTTTTTGCTGTAAACACAGTCTTTTCAGAGAAAATGCAGTGTTTACATTACAACCTAGTGATACCTTCACTGGCCACTCCTCAGATGGCTGTTAGAGATCCTTCCTGGATCATGGCTGCCTAAAATGCATCCAAACATTCAGTATCTCCTCCCTCTGCATGCAGACACTGAACTTTTCTCATAGAGATTCATTGATTCAATTCATCTCTATGAGGAGATGCTGATTGGCCAGGGCTGTGTTTGAATCATGCTGGCTCTGCCCCTGATCTGCCTCCTTGTCAGTCTCAACCAATCCTATGGGGAAGCATTGTGATTGGATCAGGCTACCACTTCTGATGATGTCAGAGGAAGTTCACAGGCAGAGGCAGCAGCGTCAGACTCGAATACAAGTAAGATTTTACTATCTTTAGGGAGGAAAAGGGGGCCAAGGGGACTAGATAGTGGTTTTAACACTATAGGGTCAGGAATACAGGTTTGTGTTCCTGACCCTATAGTGCGCCTTTAACTACATTAGTTTTAGATATGTTCTAATCTTTACAGAACAGAGAATTCCATCCTAGAATAACGGATACATACAGCTCCTAAAGGAAAACTATAGGATCAGGAATAAAAACGTGTATTCCTGACGCTATAGTGTTAAAAATGCAGCTTGCTCTTGCCCCCCCTCCCCCCCTTAACATTTTTTTTTAAACTTTCCTTTATTCCAGCGCCATGCAAGTCCGCCGGCGCTTGTCTCGCCCCCCCAACCCGCCTTCTTGGCCAACATCATCGGAATTGATTATTTTAGCCATAACAATGCTTTCCAATAAGTTGGGAGTTGTAGTCAAATGCCACGCTGGCCAATCAGCATCTCCAGTGCTGCACGAAGCTCAACCTAAAATACAGAGGGCATTTGATGTGATCTAATACGTTTCTTTGTTCATAGTATCTGTACCTTAATTTTAGTATTGTTTTCAAAAAAAATATCAAAGTAAAGTTTTCATACATATGAGAGAATATTGTCAGGTTGTCAAAAACAGAAAAGCAGAAAGATAGATTTGAAATTTTGCAGAAATAAAACAGTTTTTTTTAATTACTTTAAATAGAAAACAAGTCATTGACTCGTCTAAAAAAGCCCTTCTAAATATCCTTACACAATTGGATTATGGCAAAATCAATACACCAGCATTTCTGGTCTTTTATTTTGAAAAACGATACCTCTTTGATTGAAGAAAGCCATTTAACCGCCTGGTGTATTGTGCCGTACACTTTAATCTCAGCTCAATTTAAGACCATAAAAAAAATAAAAAAAATTAAACACCCACAAGACATGTTGATAAGCCATAGGGAACAAAATCAAGGCTTATTGATCTTACAAGAGATAAAAGGTCATTTTTATGTTTTGTAATTAATCCCAACTTTGTACGTAGGTTTTTATTTATAGTCGTGTAAAGGTGTCTATTTTCCCACTGTTATTAACCTGTTTTTGAATACTCAGACGATGGTAATTTACACAATTCTTGACACAGTACTTAAATATTATTAATTCATACAGTACACAGGGACAGAGGCATGCCTGACCAGTATGCCAACTCATACTGATGTCTAAATAGATAACGAAATATAGTAATACATAATCTGGAAGCACATATTAATGAATCCACATATTGTATTTTTGGCATAGATGTTGGTATAGGCCAGTGATAGCGAACCTTTTTGAGCCCGAGTGCCCAAACCACAATACATGCCAACTTTGTTTTCCTTAAAGTGCCAACACGGCAATTAAACCTGAATACTGAGGTTTAAGTTTAGAAAAAACAACTCGTACTGTTGTCCGAACTAATTAACAACTTTTGTTTTAAAAGAACACAACAACAGAGAGTTCAATTATACAAATTTTAAATAATGATATAAATAGATAAAATTAAGCTTATATTTATTAGTATCTCCAACAAATGCAATACATACACACACAGACTGCTGAATACAGGCACACAGTCTGCTGAATACACACACACACAGACTGCTGAATACACATACAGGCAGACAGCTGAGTACACACACACAGACTGCTGAATACACACACACACAGTCCACTGAATATATACACACGAATCATGCTGACTCTGAACCTGATCTGCCTCTATGTCAGTCTCAGCCAATCCTATGGGGAAGCACTGTGATTTGATCAGGCCACCACTTCTAATGATGTCAGCAGACTGCTTGTTTTTATGAGTCTAACAGCATGCAGAGTTACAGCTTCAGGCTTGAATATAGTAAGATTTTGCTATATTTATGGAGGCATGAGGGGCCCAGGGGGGCTAGATGGTGGTGTTAACACTATAGGGTCATGAATTCATGTTTTTGTTCCTGACCCTCTTGTGATCCTTTAAGGTAATGCTGACTTTGGTCTCTCTAACACTGTGGCATGTTCCCTTTTTTCTACACTCACTACATACAGCTTTTCTCCTTCACAGACTATATACCAGGAGCTTCTGCCTGCTAATAAGAAGGTAAGGAGTCAAGTGGACCAGCGAGTGCTAGGGAACAGTCCTTACAAATACATTAGATGCATTTATGCCAAGCTCAGGGTGCTGTCTGCATGGTATGCCCTTAGTTGGCCAGCTGCATGATTGGCAGGCAGCCTGACATACATTCATGCCAGGCTGGCCTTCTAATTCATTGGGCAGACATGTCCTCTTTTTGGGCATGTTCGCCCCTTTTGGCAGGTTACGTGATTTGTGTCAGTGGCACACCCTTTTACCATGCCCATTGACTTCCTGCTTGACTGGACACTGCTGTTAGGGGTTATGGATTTACTTGAAAGATGAAAACATAAATTAGAGATAGATTAGCCTAGGGTATGTGTTTTCTTATAGCTGCTGTTTTCTTTCTCTCCAGCACCATCTCCATCAGATACATGATGCTTGGGAGTGTTTTAATGTTTTTGGTCGATATGATTCTGTAATTAGGCCCGTCATAATTGTCAGCACCAGGCCCACTGGGCTCTTAATCTGGCCCTGATTGACAGATAGGCAGAGGCACAAAAGTACTGATGGGGAGATTTATCAAAGTTTCCTATTGCACAGTGGTGCAAAAATATAAAAGGGAAGATGTCAACGGTGGAATGTGTCTGCTGCTTTCGATGGTGATTGTCCCACTTTTAGTACTTTAGACCACCTTTTAGAATGATACACTTTAATAAAAGAAGTCAAGACTGCTTCTTTTCTGTGGGCATGCCTAACCCACATATAAAAAGTATATAAAATAGTTCTACCCAGTATCTGAAAGAGAATTTGGCATCACTCTTCTAGCGCCAGAGACATTTTTTTTCACGAAATTGATTTGTTACGGTCAATTGGGAAAGTAATGGAAGTATGGTATAATAAATTCATATAGAGAACTTCCCTTCAAAAAAATTGAATTCATATTTGCACTATAATTCACAAGCTTTAATTAAGCAGCAATCGGAATATCGCTGATAAAATGCACTGCTCTTTTAACACTCTGACAGAGTGAAAGCCAGGACACAGAAGAAAAACAGATGCGATTGTTGGTTTTGGCTATTCTACAGCCTGATAAAAACAGCATACCGTGCATGCGCAGGTTGTTAGTCATTCCGCCTCTCATTTAAGCTCTGTATTCACAGCTGGCTGACATGACCCCCTAGTGGATGCGTTATACGCCCTCTAGTGTCCTGTAATGACCTTTCTATAGTTTAGAGATCTATATAACTGTAGTCATAGTCCATATGCCTATGATACCCAAAAATGGCCAGATTGATTTTAAAACACTGAATAAAAGTTCAAGGGCCGTAGTTTGGAAAGAGAGCAAAGCATTACATTTTAGACGCAACATAAAAAAAGTATTCATTCACAGACTTTGGTTGAAGATCGTCTTTTTTTATTTTTAAGATTATTAAATAATAATAAACAACATTTACTTTTTTTTTTTTTTACTAAACACACATTTAATTCAACTGAGATTTTAGAGACATAATAGAACAGAAGACCAAAGAAGAGCGGGGGAGACAGAATCATTCTGTCTCTTCAGATCCTCTCTTGGCATATCATTAAACGGAAGGTGGCTGAATTAAGAACAGCAGCTGCTTCTCTGGAGCATGACCTCCAGTAAAGCCAAGCATATATTCTGCAGTGAGATTAAGAGCCAATGCACTACATAGTATCATTTATTCTATATATCATATAATATTAATCACGGACAATGTCAACCACTGTGCAGTACAAGGTTTGAAAATATGATCACCCAACTGAAATATTACATTTAGAATAGTACATCTATTAATAAATAGTAAATCTATATAGATTGCTGTTCCTGACTTTTACTGCATTTCAAAAGATTCCATAGAACCCCGAAATGCTGTTCTGTGCACTTCTTATTGAGCATGCACATTTCCCTTTTTTGTTTTGCACATGAAAGCTATGAAAATCCCAAATCTTTTGCTATCTCACATGCACATATACATTATACACATACACATATACACACACGAACAAACTATGTATAACTCCTTTAAACTGCAGTGTGCAAGTTATTGAACCTGTTTAAATATTATACTACATTAAATTGAGATGCATCTCAAGAAAAGTTTTATTTAAACAGAAACCTTAAGAAAATAAAGAGTTGCATTACCTGGGCATTATCAATAACAAAGAGAAATAAAACATGTTCTAAAAATATACATTTTAGAGATTTAAAGGAACATACCATTGGCAAAAATGAAAAAAAAAAAATAATGGGGGTAGATATGCCTCCAATTAAAACAGTCAAGCTTTTTTTTAATGTGTTTTTTCTGGGTTATTTCTAAAGACAGCACGTAAGAGCTGCAGATCTCTTGACTGCAGACTTTTGACGTCTCGCCTCCGTGGAGCTAACCTCCCCAGATGTGTGATTGACAGTCACGGAGGTGTTTTTGCAATTATCTATAAAAGTACTAATTTCAAATAGCAATTTTATAAATGAAAATATATAATTAAAATATTCTAATTATTTTTAAAATTGCACATTCTAACACATGAAGAGCTTCAGCAACTAAAGTGTTTTATGTTTGTGGAGTGTTCTTTTAAACCGTGGGTTGGGATGGAAAAAATATTTTTTAAAGTGTTTTTTTTTCTTCACTACATTAAAACTTGGTATTACCTCAACGGCCCCCATGGTCCCGATTCCAAGTTCTGATTAACCTGGAGCTAATAGAAAAAGAGGGGGTAGAATGGAAATCAGCCAAAACCTGCTCAATGGGACACAGTCATAATGGCCAACTCTAGCTCACTGGGATATATAGTCATAAAGCAGTGGGAAGAATCTGGAAGAGACCTGTGCCTTTGCCTGAAGACGTGGGATAAAATGAGACAGACCTTTAACAGCAATGGTTGTAAACAAGAACGGGTTGGAACAGTTTTACTAAAATAATGGAGTTCTCTCCAGCACCCAAAATTCTGCTTTTCACGCTTCACTAGATATCAGAAACGCTTTTTTTTGCTGTAGTTTGATTTAATTTAACCTAAACCACAATGACAGCCTGTGATCACCAGGGATGCTTAGGTAAGACAGTTTCTCTTACACTCAAAGCCCAACATCTATCATATTATTAGGCCAAAGCCATCCTATCGTTTTTACCAAATTGCTTGAAAATGGTTTGACAGAATGCTGAATGGCAGTATCCAAAGAGTTCTTGCAACATAACCACTATGATTAACTACAACAGACAGCAAAGATTGGTTTCATCAGAAGGCTTTTTATACTAACTACCCTCCTCTCTTTTAACATATCCAACTATTTTTGGGTGGGTATTAGTCTTGTGCACGGCAGAAAAGTTTGGTACAACCAAATCCATTAATCTGGGAAAAAATGTTCAGGAGATTTGAATTTTATCTATATGGCATTTTGGTTCGGTCAAATTTTGGCCATGCAACCACTTCGAGGAAAACTATTCAGACAAAACAAAATGGCGTGAAAATAATATACATAATATAATTTTCAATCACCTTGGTCACAGATTAAATGAAAAAGAGTAAAGTAAAAATAAAGAGTAAAAGAAGGGACTGAAAAAAATATTATACATACTTATATTACGGATCCTCCATTTCCCCCCTCTATTTATCAGCTGTCACTTGATCTGTGCTGTGAATTAAATCAACATTTACGTCTGTCCCCTAACCATTAACCATTTTAGCTCTTGGCACCGTGAATTGAACTGCAAATCACAAAACAAAATGGTTTGTTCACTCCTTGTTCCATTTGTTTTCTGATTAGGTCATATGTAGATTCAGATTTACAGAATTCGGATTAATCACATATTGTCCAAAATTCGTAATTCATTTTTTAACCAAAAGCACAAGTCTAAAAGGTATTTTAAAGCCTGAAGTAATCTTGGACATCTTTTAGCGTAAAATCAGTACTTTAAGTTTATCTTTAGCACAACCTATGGAAGTTCACAATTATCTATAAAATGCTATGACATTTAAAACAAACAAAAAACAAAAACAAACAAACAAACATGATTTTTTGACTCTGGGTTTGGAGCAACTTAAGAGGCAATTAATTACCTGCTTCATTGCCAGGCTGTTTTGGGGTTAGATATAAATTATTAAGAAAACAGCTTTACTAAGAACTGCTTATTAATAATTAATGAAGAAAGGGAAATGTGAATTAAAAATATCCTTTAAGAGATAGGCAATGAAGACCCGACAATGAAGATTTTATAGGAACCATTGACAGATTGCTTTGCAGTGCTCTTTATTTTTCGATGTTCCTTAGAGAAACAAGCAGGAGTATTGTTTGACATCCATTTATTAAAATGTCTACATCTGAATTACCAAATAAAAGCATATGTAGTTATCTGCGGGTAAATGAATAACGTGAGATCTATTTTAAGGCCATGTTCAATTACGTATTGTTGCCACATTCCAAATGGTGGGTCGCTCCAGCCCTGTCAGCCTGACAAAGGAAACATTTTAGTCTATGACAAATTGTTACTACTAGAATTTTTTGTGATTTAACTTTATCTCAATATATATATTTTTCTGATCTTCAAGTATATGTTCATGTCAATGAAAAAAAAAAATTGTCTCTAGAACATGGCGGCCTTAATTGTCAACTATCTGAGACAGAAGACACACTATAGGATCGATAGAGATGGACTGACAGCTTTGTTAAGGCATACAAGAGATCTATGACACCGTAATATGGTGTTTTTATTCCTTCACGACGCAGGATGTTGTAGCCTAGAAAAGCGATTATATGCGAATTTAAAGCTGAAAAGACTACCACAAATTGGCTAAATTATGACAGTTTTTTTTTTTTTTAAACTAGGAAAATTAAATATTACCCCTTCTTTATCATAAAAGAGTGAGGGACATATGTCTCCTCAAGGACATATTGTTCATTTACACACATATTTGAGCATTACATACAAAAGTAGTTGAGAGAGAGAGAGAGAGAGAGAGAGAGAGAGAGAGAGAGAGAGAGAGAGAGAAAAAACAAGAAGATCGTTAATAGAATGCTCTCAAAATCCAGAAAATTGGTTTGTTTTAACACAATGGAAAGGTTAACACAAAGAAGAGGAAATACAGATTTAATTTTTTTTTCTTTTTTTTGGCTCACATATTACAGACTGTGCTACAGTTTCTTTGAACTGTTTTTTCTTCATCATCTCATTTTTTTTAACCATCTCAAAATAACTGTGAGCTGTTATCTGACGTGGGAGTAATCTTAACCAGCGAGTCAGCTATTGCTTCAATATCATCTAAGCCAGTGAACGAACACACTGAGAAGGGAAAATATTCTTCTGTACAATAGCATAATGCTTATATCCCTACAGCCCACTGAGGACCTCGTCTTGATCAAGGTCACTTAACGGGGTGGAAAGGTTCCCAGCCTCTTAAGAACAGTGAGATGTAATCATAGGTGAAACTTTTTTTTTCCCGCTTGAAAATACAAACTAACTACTCACTCCAAAGCAACTAAATCCTAAATGTCTGTGTGTGTTGGGAAGGGGTTTTTGGTTTATGGTTCTCAGACCAACCAAAGATCTCAATTATATTGATGTGCCCTAGCTTTAACCTCTGCATCAAGATAATCCATAATCACAAGTACTTTTGGCGCTAGAGATGTATATGAAAATGACCATTTTATAGGACACAGAAAGTATTGAAGACATTTCAGAATCCTTTAATCAATTAAATTTAAGGTAGTTTTCACTTAAATAGCCACCCAATGTACACATAAGAGAAAGAAACTGAGCTATACAAACCTGTAGACGATACATAGAAATAAGGAATGAGTTAAAGAGAGTGTCAGGAAAGATGGGTAAGGGATGAGGGATAGAAAGAGAGAGAGAGGATTTTTCTGAAAAGGTCGGAGACGGATTAGTGTTGGTGGAGATATAAAGATACTTCACCTTGAGTAGGCAATCATGGGGGCTGCCATTTTGAGTATTGCATCACAAGTTGCACTAAATGGTATGATATTCAAAAGATACTTTACATTTCTAGCAATCAAATCTGACATAATTGGTGCTATAATTAACATGTAACACTACAATTACACATAAAACGGTGTAAGAATCTAAACAGCACGGAAATGGCTGCCTTGGCATCCCAGTGCGTCATTGGGGTAGTGCATTGACCTGGACTAAGGATATCAGCCTGTGGAGAACCTGAAATTATGTGCTGGTATGCAAGATAGACATAGTGTTTTACACATCAGATCTATAATAGGACATGCACTCTTTTATAATAAATGGAGTAAACCTACACAATCTACAGGTGCTGTTTTTTTTTTCGTTTTTGTTTTTTTAACAGTAAGATATTGCTTGGTGAAACAAAATATGAATTTCATTGTATTCTCTGGGAATTCGTTCTCATATCAAATATGTCCCTCTGGTCCTATTTCTTTGACCCTATGCAAACAAACTAAAATTTTACATTAAATATACTATAGATATTATTAAAAATTTGAAAGGTTGGGAAAATCTTCAAGTGAGACTTCATGTGAGTGACAGCTCATGTCACGTCTTTGAAAACATGCAATGGGCGCACGAATGAGCAGGAGGAAATAGGAACATGTTTTGCAGAATTAAAAAAAGTTTTAACCACAATTTTTTATTGACAACTGCATGGAACTACCAAGAGAACCAGCTTTAAACCAACCTTCACTAGTCATTTTATGGATTACTGGGCTTAACTAAAAATCTAGAAGTGCTTACTACTTTTCAAATGTGGTTTTGAATTATTTTCTGAATAATTGACAAAAAAAACCAAAACAAAGCACAAACCTCCACGGGGAGTTTCCTCTGAGGAATTAAACATACCTGTGCCTTTTTGGTGCAATGTCTGAACATTGCAGATAAATAGCATCAAACAACATCACTTTATCATATTAGGTTTCTATTGACTGTGTCCTAGTTCCTAGCTTCATTTTGCTCTGCTGTTCATGACTGCCACAAGAATTTAAGGGGCTCTCACTTTTTTGTAGAGCCTCACAGAAATGCACTCAGATACAAACTAACAGATATATATACATTCTCAGTAGAGACATATTGCACACCGCACAAACCAAATTACCCAGGTGCTCTGAAGCCAGGGCTGGCCAGCCCTGCCTTCCAAGATATGCAGAATAAATAGCGGTTCAGGCACTGCGGTATAACAAAAAATTGCTTTATTGGGGCAAAAGCAGAGAACGATTTAACGTAATTGTGTACCATTCTCCTCTATCCTACTGTTAACATCTGCCATGTTCAGGACTTACATAATCATCCACCCTGCTGCCAAGGGGCATCCTAGCTTTGAGTATAATTTTATTTACCAATATTTGATTATGCAAAGGTAGAGTGTCTATAGGTTTTTACCAAAGAAAGAACCATGGGTGTTTTTTATTTCTTCAACATTTTATTTAATGGTGCAATTTCTAGAAAAGTATGACAGTATCCCTTTAATTAAGGAAATATTTATACTATTGCTAATATTGTTAACTCAATATGAATTAATGCTTTTCAACATCTAACAATTATGGTCGACAATATACAAATTAAATTATACAAAAGACCTTTGACAGCCAAAACCGCAACAGGTGGAATAGGTTCAATGAGTGTTGTTCAGGAACAGCTGGAGATTATGTATATATATATATATATATATATATATATATATATATATATATATATATATATATATATATATATATATATATATATATATATATATATATATGTGGCGAAACCAACCTCACCACTGGGCATTGGAGAAGCCTGTTTGCCCGCCTCCTGCCTGCTGACTATGGCCCCTGGGAGATTTGGCCCTTTAAATACAGTATTTGGGCATATTGTATTTTATTATGCTGCTGCTGGCCCTTTAAGAACCATCTGGGGACATACTGTGGAGTTACTTGGTGGCCACCATTTCATGTATCAGAGGAACATGGTGAGAACAATGGATGAAGCACATGGTGAGAGCAATGGATGGCTGCCATTTTGACTCACAGACACTGTTTGGACTTTCTGCACGGTGCCATCTTGCCGGTATTTGGTGCACGAAGACATCGTTCAGTAGTTTTAAACTATACAACAGGGGACACATTATACAGTAATTATTTTTCATGTAGCCTGTCAGTGGCGTACACATGACCCATGGGGCCCTGGTGCAAAAATTGATCCATGGCCCCTCAGCGGCGGGTCGGGCGGCAACACATGGCGGCGGGCACCTGGTCGCAGGGCTGTGACCCCGCGACCGCGGTATGCTGCACACACACCTAAAGGACCGCTACAGACACCCAGATCACATCAGCTCAATGAAGTGGTCTGGGTGCCAGGTCCCTCTAGTTTTAACCCTGCAGCTGAAAACACACTAACACCCACACTTACACACACACACACACACACTAACACACACACACACACACACTAACACACACTAACACACACACACATTAACACACACACACATTAACACACACACACTAACACACACACACTAACACACACACACTAACACACACACACTAACACACACACACTAACACACACACACACACTAACATGTTTTTTGCTTTTTTTTAAAATTGAATCCTTACCTTTTGGAGTGCTGGGGGGATTCCCTGGGGTCCAGTGGTGGTGCTGCTGGGCTCCTGGGCGGGCTGGCGGGCTGGCTGGCTGGGTGGCCGGCGTGCGAGGGAGCACTCTCCCCTATATTATAAATTACCCCCTAGTCTCAGGGCCGTCTTTAAGGAGGGGCAAAAGGGGCAGCTGCCTCGGGCCCAGTTACTCCTGAGGGCCCTAAGGCAGCTGCCCCATGGGCCCCCTGCGGCACCTGAGGTAATCAGGGGCCACAGCCCTTTAATACTGCTCTGGACCGGCCCGGGCCCCTGTTATATGGGGGGTGGCTGACTACATACTCACAGCTAGCCCCCTCACATACTGCCCTGTGAATCTCTTTGTTTCCTGGGCATGCTAGGAGGCAGTGAGGTCAGATTGCTTCCTCCCAGTAAGAACTGATCACTTCCTCCTCAGTGCCGGTGGGGAGGAGGCACACACCACATGGAGGAGGATGCAAGCATTGTGGGGGAGAGGGAATGAGAAAGCTGATGGCAGACTCCCATCAGCCTGGGCCAGCAAGCTCTCACTGGACACCAGGGAAGCCACCTTTCTGTACCCAAAAGGTAAGGAGACAGGAGGGTGGCTAAATATGTTTTGCTAATTTCTGATATCACTTTTATTTAAGTGTGTTGGTGTTTGTAATGTAACACACAGGGAATAAGTACATCATGTTAAAAATCCTAGAAGACCCTGACAGTTCCCTATTAAATATAAATTTAAAAAGTATTTATTTTAACATATTGCATCCAGGGCCGTCTTTAAGGAGGGGCAAAAGGGGCAGCTGCCCCGGGCCCAGTTACTCCTGGGGGCCCTAAAGCAGCTACCCCATGGGCCCCCTGCGGCACCTGAGGTAATCAGGGGCCACAGCCCTTTAATACTGCTCTGAACCGGCCCGGGCCCCTGTTATATGGGGGGTGGCTGACTACATACTGCCCTGTGAGTCTATTTGTTTCCTGGGCATGCTGGGAGGAAGTGAGGTCAGATTGCTTCCTCCCAGTAAGAACTGATCACTTTCTCCTCAGTGCCGCTGGGGAGGAGGCACACACCACATGGAGGAGGATGCAAGCATTGTGGGGGAGAGGGACTGAGAAAGCTGATGGCAGACTCCCATCAGCCTGGGCCAGCAAGCTCTCACTGGACACCAGGGAAGCCACCTTTCTGTACCCAAAAGGTAAGGAGACAGGAGGGTGGCTAAATATGTTTTGTTTTTTGTTTTGCTTATTTCTGATGTCACTTTTATTTAAGTGTGTTGGTGTTTGTAATGTAACACACAGGGAATAAGTACATGTTAAAAATCCTAGAAGAACCTGACAGTTCCCTATTAAATATAAATTTAAAAAGTATTTATTTTAACATATTGCATCAAGTGTTATCAAAGGCTGTACACCATTTTCAAATGTCACTTTTGCCAAATTCTGGACCAGGGTATGTAAGAACAGAGTTGAGACATTATATTGGCCAAGGTTGCTGGGAGTTGCTGTCCAAGAGCTGCTAGAAGGCAGAGATTAAAATATGTAAATGTACACATATATATATATGTGTGTATCTGGCTGTGTTTATGTCCTTGTGTGTATCTGGCTGTGTTTGTCTGTGTGTCAGTGTTTCTGTGTGTATGTATACCTCATACACCTGTATGTGCACCTGTGTGTGTGTTTCGGTGTGTGTGTAAGTGTGCATCTGAGTGTTTGGTAATGCATACATCCCAGCATTTTAATGCCAACACAAATACACTCCTACATTCCATCTCTAGCACTGTACACATATACACCCCTGCATTTATACCTTTATGTATGTGTGTATCTGAGTGTGTGTGTATATACCTTTGTCAGTGTGTGTGTATGTGCCAGTGTGTGTATATCAAAGTGCTTGTATCTGTGTGTCAAAGGGTGTGTATCTGAGTGTGTGTGTATATGTGTATGTGCCAGTATGTGTCAAGGTGTGAGCATGTGTCAGTGTGAGCATGTGTGTATCTGCGTGTTAATGTGTATGTGTATATGTGTTTATAGAAATCACACAACATGCAAACAGACCCCTGCAAACACAAACATTACAAACACACCAGTTTGCTGAAACACTAATACTACACACAAATGTACACATGTATTTAAAAGACAACACTATATCCAAACACCCCCCTGCATGCAAATACAAACATTACATGCAAACACATTCCTGTATTAAAACGCTAAAATTATATACAAACACCAACTCTACACACAAAAGTACACCTGCATTTAAAAGCCAACACTACAAACAATCACACATCCCTGCATTAAAATGCAAACACTACACACAAGTACACCACTGCATTCCAATGGTAACAGTACATACAAATACACACCTACATGCACACATACACTCTATACAATAACATGCTGACATTCATTTGCACAAACACTGCTCAAAAATACAACCCTGCAAGGATGGTAGATCCCCAGCTGGCATAGCATCGCAGGAGTTGTATGACAGATGGGGATCTATCTTTTCTTTACTCTTGTACTACAGGGCAGGCCTGAATTTCTTTTTGTTGCACCAAGGCACTCTACATTAGTTTCGCCTCTAGGTTGGGGTGGAGGGAGTGATTGCATGCCCAGGGGGCCCAAACAGATGCTTGCCCAGGGTCCAATCAATATTAAAGACGGCCCTGCCTAGTCTATGCAAAACAATCTGAACCATTAAAGATCGTAAACTGATATGGAATGTTTTGCTTATTTACCAACATCAGCTATATAGACCCTTCAAAAAAGTGCAAAAGCTTGCTGCTATTGTCTTTGTATTGGACAAATGCCTGGTTTTAGCAGGCAACTTTTACTTGCTGTTTTGAAATTAAATCCACACAATATATATTTATTTTATAATTTAGTGGCATTTTTTGGGAAGTTGCATTCCCCCAAAAAGTCTCTGCTATTCCTTACTACCCTACAAATACCCATGAACATGATATTTGTCCACTTGATATTTTTTGTCACATATGGTAAATGTGAAAAAAAATTATATTTCTACCTCTATTTTCAAATCCGGTTGGAAAAAAATGTGTGAATTGATATAATTTTGACTGTTTAAGTATATCTGAATAGAAATCTACACATAGTTTGAGATTTTTTGGGGTAAGTTTATGCGCTAGCTATGCATCCCAGTTTTGAAATAATTGTTACACTGTTTTTGTTAAATAAAAAGAACTCTGTATCAAGGGTTTTGAAAAGTAAATAAATAAATGATACAAAAGAAAATCCAAACATGTAGAGAGAATATGGTTATTCAACTCTGTCAAAAATGGACGGATTTTTTTTTTTTTTTTTTAAATCCATCATAAAAAGGTCTGCTTGATAGGAAACATTAATTTATATAGATGTCTGCTTTACTTAAAAAAATAAAATAAAATAAATAATAATAAACCAAAGACTCTCTGGAACATTTAATGGGTATTATTTAAATATCTAACATTTGCTTGACATAAAATATTTAACTGAAGATGTTTCAAAACACAACTTACATCAGCAATTTAACAAGCCGAAATGCTGGTTTATAGATTGCCCAGGGAAATACTTTTTTTATGCTGAGTACACCATTTGAACACAAAATACATTCGTTAACAAGAAAAAAAAAATCAACAATCAAAAGCTATATTTGGCTTGAAATCTTGTGGCTAGAATTTATGAAAAATACATTTTAAAACAATGATATTGTTAATTTAGTCAGACAGCCTATTAGGATTTAAGGGACATATCTGAGGATTAGATATTCCTTATTCTGTTCTTTACTGATAATTGCCTCATTTGTGTGGATATGGGCTCAGTTGTCAGATAATTGTACAGAATAGGCCTTAAAGAGCCACAGTGAATTAAAAAGGTTCAAAGGCGAGATTGGCTGTGTAAGACTACATATCAACTGCAAAGAGAAAAGCTCCATCGTTGCATCCCATAATTAAGTCTAGCTTTATTTGTTTATTTTTTTTGAAGGATATGATTACCTTCTATGGTGGAAAATATCAACAAATATACAAAAAAAACACAAACACAACAACAAACAAAAAACAACAAACCTATGTTTCACCTGGTTCATACAAACTTAATCACTAGCTAGATAGCCAGATTACATTTACAGGACACCAAGATTATCTGTGTATTCTACAGATTAAAATAAAAGAGAATAGTTAGAACCATTTCAGTTCAGACTTTGGAATAAATGGCTACATATATACCATGAAATAATTTAGGATCATCACCAAGTAATTATTTATTCAAATGTAGGGGAAAATACCAGATTTTAGGAATGATACACAGATACAAACACTGACACACATGAACACACATGTCGATGCACAGACACACATATATAAACACATACAGTTGCACAGATACACACACTGACACTCATAGATGTACAGACACACAGATACAAGCACTGACAAACATACAGATACACAGTCACACTGATATGGGTACACCAATACAAACAATGTCACTCACAGACATACATATACACACTGACACATACCGATACAAACACAGATACACAGACATAGGGATACACACTGACACATACAAACACTACATACATACCAATAAAGACACAAAAAAAACCAAAAACATTCTAGTCAAAATCTTAGCCACCCTCCAACTTCCTATCTTTTGAAAGCAGGAGAGTGGCTTCTGCTAGCTGTGGCTGTTGTGAATTAAGAGCTTGCTCTTCTACTGATCCGCCCCTCTGCAACTAGTAGAAGTGACCGGCTCTCCCAGCAGATAGGAAGAGGCCTGATCACAGTATTAAAGTGCCCCTGAGGGCAAGTGTCCATAGGGTGGCGCTAAGTGCATGGGCTACTCGAACCCATACCCTTTGGTTCACAACCTGTGCGATTCAGCAGCATCGGTAGTAGAACCATCATTACACAATTATTTTTGGCATACCCCTGGGGAAACTGTATTGTAGCACATGTTAGGAACCGCTGCTTTGTAAGTACTACTTATCATCATTCTTTTTCTCCATTCTATCTCTATCGTGATGGTCCTATATCTAAGAACTCCGGTCAAGCCAATTGCGTGACATATCAGCACGTTCACAACTTATTTTGAATTGACTCTGAGTGTAAGGTACTATTTAGTTGATATTTGACAAGTACACCTGAATTAGAAATTAATTTGTATTACCAAACACCCCAAAAGAGTTGGATTACATGTAAGGTGGCAGAGGTGGCCTTCTGACAGCCTCCTGGATGGGGATTCTCTCGGCAGACCATGCCAGTGACATCAGCACGGTGAAAGCATGTTTAATGATGTGCTCACATTCTGCTGAATGGAATAAATTCCCTGGTGTCCCCTGATGTGGGGCAGCGTGAACGAAATCAGAACCAGAGTCCAAAATTAGGATAGTTGAGGGACAAGTATAATTATTAAGAGCCCCATAATCTGTAGCAACTACTTTATAAAAAATGATCAGGACTACATTTAATGTATGGATAAACTGCAATCAAAATTATTCTAAAAATAAAATATTCAGTATATGGAAAAATATTATACTGGTCTAGCCTGAAAAAAAGTATTTTTTTTTTTTTTTAAAGCTTTCAACAGTTTTACGAAACTAAGCAAAACAAAAGAATGATATATTGCACTGTAAGGCAAAGTAATATATAATCTAGCTGAAAAATATGACATTTAGCAGACACAGTTAAAGATTAGCAAATTCTAGAACAGCCATGAACAAAATAGCACTTAATTTAACAAAGTAACACATTTATAGACTATCAGTCACCCTTTAAGTTGGTGACCGTTCCATTTTCGCTCAACCAAGTAAATGATAAAGATATGTCTGCCCGGGTGAGTGATTCAGTAGAGATATGTATCAAGTGACATGTAGGAATATGTAAATCAGATTTACCTATTCACCACTTTCAGGGTACTGTAGGCATGCGAGTCTTGGAACATACTTTGCCCCAATTGCAGTGACCAATGAGTAGATTGAATCAAGGAGACTTCAACTGTCTGTCACTTCACCTGTTGACAGCTTGCATATGATGCAACAAAAAATTGAAAGCGACATTCCAGGCGGCAGTGGACCCTTTCGTTTTTAATGCATTATATTTATGCAAAAACAATGTGTGAAAAATAAAAGTCTAGAAAAAAAAATTAAAGCTCCTGTGCTGTTGTAAAACTCATTGTCATTGTAGTCTTGGTCTGACCATGAAGGGACTCAAGCAATCATGATGCTCCTATAACTTTCTATGGTAAAGCAAGACTTTTTAGGGGGAACAGTAGGTGGTCGTGTGAGTTGTAGTCTGTCACCTTTTTTTTTTTTTTCTTTTTACTGTGGCAAACTGACAGATGAACTACAACTCCCAGAAACACCTGCTGCACATCGTCTTAGGAAACTACAAATATTTGGAAGCACAGATATCTTACACCTAAGATATAGTGAAGTACGGGAAAGACTTCTGAAAATGGTTGGAGTAGTACGTTTTTATGTTTAGGGAAGCAGGGACAGAAGGCCTCCATAAAGCAATACATTCAAAATAGTGTTATGGAGATTGGAGTCTCCATCTTAATGAAAAACTAACAAAAGCCCCAGAGCACTAGAATAGCCCATGGCTAAGTTTTGGATATTCAGCAATGAAAAAATCCTCAGTCTGAAGGAGTCTATTTCCAGACTATTTTGTATTTTAAATGCCCAGTGTTTGTGGATGGCAATAAACGTGCATTATGAAACACACAGCATTAGAAGGAGCTTGCCGAAACAGTCTGCTAAAGAACACTAATCATCAGTCATCCCATATTTGTCAGTGCATATTTTAAACTATGCTGTGTTTACAGGGAATGCACACTGTGCAGAGTACACAAAGACGCTGTAAAAATTAAATAAAGAGACAATGGAAAATAAAAAACGCAGATGTATTATTTTCAGATTTTTTTTTATCATTGCAGCTCAAAAACAAACAAAAATAACTTTCCTTTTTTTTGTTTGTTTGTTTTTGAGCTGCGATGATAAGAGGATGGAAAGTACAACAATTGACAACTAAGCTAAGTTGATCGCACCCAATTGCAGGATAAAGAGGTGTGGGTATGCCAGAGGGCTCCAAGCACAACAACCACTTCAGTCAAATGAAATGGTTATAGTTCCTACACAGTATAGATAGCTGCATGAACAGAAAGAGGGAGAGAGAGATCTTAAACAAACATTTTATGGTACATGGAAGTAATGCTCAGTGCCCTGATGGAATTTGTATTCCAGATCACATAGTATCATCGTTCTGGTTTTCAAATGGTTAGACATAAATCATTGAAGATAAGTGCAAAAAATCATAATCTAGTTCAAACCACAGTAAAATGTGAGAACACACACAGGAATCACATCTACTTCACTGCTTTTGTTTGTAATCCTCGGAGGTTCCTCCAATCCACTAAACCACAGCAGACAACAACCTAAAGGAACAGACCGTCACTAGAGACTAAAACACATTTCACAGCATTGAATATCACCTCAGAGAAACAGAATAAACATAAATGTATGCAATCACAAACAAACAGTTCAAATGCACATATCTCCCATATCTTTTATCTTCTTTCTTCTCATAGACCACTTCAACTACATAGGCAGAAAAAACAAGGCGGCTTTCAAAATGATAACACCATTTATAAAAATAACTAGATGTACATAGGCAATTCAACATAGCGGCTTCAAGTATTGCACACTCCGACCGATTGTGTTAGAATGACAGATTCACTCTTCCACTCCAAGTTCTTCTGGTAAAGTCTTGGCATTAACTTGCTGAGTCTCATGGGTTTTAAATGGACCCTCTAAGCACCAAAACGACTAGATTCCAATGTAGTTACATTGGTGCATATATGTGCCATGGTATATATAAGTGCATTTTATCTGACAATGCACACCATTGTCATTTCTAAGAAATTGTACATTTTCCCAGAAAACACCCCTCTATTGGCTGGTATGCCAACAGCCACTATAGCCTCTTTGACCATAGGATTCTTAATTTTATGAAGGACTTCATGATCAGCATCATCAAAGATAGAAAACGTTTGCCAAACAGGACAAATACTTCTCATAGAGAAGTCTTGTTTCTTCATGAGTAGCACTGGATTGGCAGATTAAGCGATTGCCACAGATGCACTATGCATCCTAATAGGGCATAAATTAATTTTTTTTTTAACAAGTAATCTCAACAAATAATCCCAAGGAAAGGATTCACTCTAGCTCTCTTAAAGGTATGGAGGCTGGGTGACTTAAATAAAAATAATAATAAAATAATTTGTAAGTGTATGAGAAAATGTGTATATGTCTCTCAGTGAGTGTGTGCCTGTCAGTGAGTGTGTGTTTGTGTCTGTCAAAGAATGTGTGTGTAAAGACAAAAAGGGAATTGGGTGCACACCCAAAACATGCATTTTGCCACAATGGTGCTACTGAAGTAACATAAATGTATAAAAATGTATGATATGGTGGAACTAAATCACCATATTTGTTTGCTGAAGCAGGTGAGTTTAAGTAGCCTTATAAAATGTAAAACAATTTTTTTTTTGTGTTCGTTATTCCGTAATCTGTATAATGAGTGTGTGTCTGTGTGTGTCAAATCTTTGAAAGTGTTTGTCAGCGAGTGTATCTGTGTGTCAAATCAGTGAGTGTGTCTGAGTGTGTGTCAAATCAGTAAAAATGTGTTTTGTCTGTCAGTTTGTGTCAGTTTCCTCTGTATGTAAATATGTGTAACTTTGCGCGTCAGTTTCCTCTGCGTGTAAATGTGTGTGTCAGTTTTCTTTGTGTGAATGTGTTTGTCAGTGTCCTCTTGGTTTAAAGGTTTGTGTATGTGTCAGTGTCCTCTTGGTGTAACTGTGTGTATGTCCATTTCCTCTGTGTGTAAATGTGTATGTCTTCTGGGTGCAAATGTGTGGTTGTGTATGTCAATGTCCTCTGTGTGTAAATGTGTGTTTGTGTCAGTGTAAATGTGTGTATATGTTTGTTTCAGTGTCCTCTGTATGTAACTATTATGTGTGTGTTATATTTTCATTTTGTGACTTTTTCTTCATATTAATATTTTATATTACATACACAATATTCATATTCTGTCATTTATTTAAAAAAATATTCTTTACTACCTTTATTTTCCAAAATAGGATTAACTTAATTATCAGTGTCTGCACGTTTTATTTGGAATTTAAATTTAAATCAATAGAAATTACTTTCTCGAGGCAGGGGTACTTGATAATTGTTTTAGACCTGCAGGGGTAATTTTCAGTAAAAGGTTAAGAAACGCTGAAGTAGATCATACACTTTAAAATAAATGTCAGCTTTAAAATGTCGAAGTTACAAAAGTGCAAATACTATCATAGTGCCTTAAGCCCAAGCCCCCACTAACCTAAAAATATACCCTACTGTAAACCTTTGTATTTTGAAATACCCCATAATGCAAAGGACCCTCTAAATCCATCACACACTAATCCTTAGCAGCAGTATTTCAGTATTGGCCGAAGAAAACAAACAACAATTGAAATGCCATTTCTCAATTACTGCATTTGTTAAAAGTATTATATTGGTATATTAATTCTATAAAATTGCAGGAGAAAAAAATACCCTGTTCAATACATGTATATACAGCCATGAAATATTACTTGAACTCTGTGTAAATGTTTGTAATGAATGAGAATTACTATGATCAAGCAGATCAGGTACCTTAACAGTAAAAGGGAGGTCTAGTTGTAGAGGGATAATCTGCCTTTAGGCATATTCACTTTATACAATGGTTCTAACTTTTAGAAGGAACAGAAATTTGAGAACCAGTTTAATTCCCTTTTGATGTTTGCTAAATCATCCTATTTGACTGTCAAAATCTGCAACATGCCCACGGCCAAGTGATTGACTACGCCCGTAAATTATGAACTCCATTCTGCAAAATCTGTTATTGTTGTCTAAACAGAATTTTTTTTTAAATACACAATAACAAGATTTAATTATTCTGCCTGGCATGCTCCTATTGACTATTCTGTTGAACTTCCGATGAGCATGTTTAAATGATGACCCAAGTCCATAGACCTGACATATTTCTTATAATTAGTATGCTCAGGGAATCGGACAAGAATAAAACAACAAAAAAAGTTTGTGTAAATAAATTACAGCAAAATTAAATATCCAGGTCAAGAGCCAAGTTTAAAGAATAATCATTGGACTGCAACAGAATTTGCTTGCTTAATGTCAGGCTGTATGCCTTGAGTCTCCAAAATATGATTTAATCTCTTAGTCAGTTTCAGCTGGCCAAAGCTTAATCATATTCCTAACTAACCACAAAAATGTGAGGAAAATGATTCACAGGTTTTAGGAATCACAGATTTTATTTAATTGTTTTTGTTTACTTTCCAAAAATCACACTCTGTGCATTGGCTCAGTTTGCTTTAAAATTAAATCTGGCTTTTCCGGCTGGAGTCGGCTGGATACAGCAGAGTAGGCTGTAGTAGTTATGGTATAACGAGTGTTCTTTGACTCCAGTTCCTTTGAGAAAGACCCAAGTCATTCTAATGCAACTGCCCAATCCCCCTAATTCTAAAACTATACAACAACAACTATAAAACCCCCTTAACCCTACTTTTACCTTGCACTTGGTCATTTAATGGCCATGGTATACATTTAAAATTAACTGGGACCCACCTGGCTTAAGTTTAATTTTGAGAGGACCTGTTGATTCTGATTTTTTTTCTTTAAAATAGATTCACCATAATTTAGGATGTGTGGGTCCACGACTGGAGTGGGGGGCATTATGCTAGTGCTGATACCATTTTTACGTGTACGTCAGCCCTACACACTTTTAAAGAACAAGAATAGACACTGTGTGCAGAAAGTGCTTACATGCATAACTGAACATGAACTATGATGTATTTGCTTTTATAACGTTTAGCGTTAAAGAAAGACGATAGTGCTAGGAATACAAAGTTATATTTCTAACACTATAATGCCCCCTTAATGGTGGCCCTTCCTTCAGCAAATTAAGGGTTAAAAACCCTTTAATCACTTACCGGATTCCAGAGCCGATGTTCCTTTGAGCTGGGTTGGCTCTGCCTCCTCTGACGTCATCCAGTGGGGTATTAAGCATTCCCTATAGGTACGCATTGCTTCAATGCTTTACAATTGGGTTTTCTCTTATTTTGGACATCCTCATGCCAAGCATGAGAGTGTCCGGCGTAGTCAAACAAAACTCCAAGAAGCCCCTCTAATGGCTGATAGACAGACAGTAGAGGCAGTGTAAGTACTACAATGTAAACATTGCATTCTCCAAAACTGCAGTGTTTTACATTGCAGGACTAAGGGGGACAGGGACACTGCACCCAGACCACTTCAATGAGAATAAGTGGTCTGGGTTGCCTATAGTGTCCCTATATTTTTTTCCAATGCCCCAAAAAGACAAGACCAAAGGTTTTAGCTGCCAAATGATGGGAGTCCTTCCACATATAAAAAAGTAAGAACAACTACTATATATCCAGATACTATATATTCTATAACACCATAGGACTGAGTTTATAACAATTACATACAGAGAGCCAAGACAATATTGAGAAAGGACAGTTCAATTTTAACCCTTTCGTTGTCAGATATTTAAGTATTACAATCCCTAAAACAAATTACCCATAATGCAAGAAAAAAACATTGAGACTTTTTCATGATTCAAATGATATGGCTACTTCATATTATATGGAGGTGGTTGGCAGGTCCCACTGATAACGTCATTATTATTAAAAGGCAGTCAATATATGTTAAACATTGTCTTCCACCACATTTCCATTAGAAATTGATTTATAAGCCACAATTCTATTTCATAGGGAAGTAAATAATTCAGCACACTCTAGACTAGACATCTTACACTCCTACGTCGCCTATTGGTATCAGCAATAACGCAAACAATCTATATAACATCAATATCAGGAGAAGTTCTGTTTAAATACTGTTAGGGCAGTAGGGTGGCTTTTTCACCGGTGGTCTAGTGAGGTAACATCTTTTTGCACTAGCAGATATCACTGCATTTTCTCTGTGGTAATATGGCATCATGTAAAAACAAGAAAGAGCAAGGTTTCTGTAGGTCTGGGCAAGAACTCACCCTCAATCCTTACAGTCTTCTGATTTAGAGGGGGACATCTTTTACATGCTGACTGTAACAATAAAATAGGTGCTGCAATCTTGTACAAGTGAGTACTCCTTATAAAAGCCATGATAAAGATTACATCTACTAGCTCATTCTCAAATAAAATTTAAAAATATATTTAAAAAAAACAAAACATTAAAATGAAAGAAACAAAACAAAAGAAAAATGAATTTTAATCACATTTATATGAACCCTCTATGGTTAATGAAGACTAGATGGCATTATATCCACAAGTCTGTGTCAGTATTCTGAGAAGACTAAATTAAAAAGACTGCCATAAAAATGGTTCTTGATGCCAATATCCATACATAGATAAGCCCATCTGTTTCGAAACAAGAACAGTCTACAGAGAACTAACTCGCCACAAACTTTAGTGGTAAACCTGAGGTATCAAAACATCTTAAAGAAAAATGAGGTTTCTAAATGTCACATAAAGGATTCCAAAGAAAAAAAAAAAACACCTTTGCCAAATTACAATCAGACGTGCAACCAGCCAGCAATGTGATAAATTGGCAAGTGCTTTTACAGAGGAAAATGAAACACATACAGAAAGGTTTAATGGGATTATGTTAGTGCAAAGCATGAGAACACGCAGTTATAGAATCCACTGAGCGTAAAGAAAAACGTCAGTTCATAACACAGCTCAAAATGTGTTATTGAAGGCTTCCTCTTTGTTACATCTGTTTTCCTCTTAAAAGAGATCAGTCATATTTGCGATAAGACTATTTTATAGCCGTCAACATATAAAAGTAGCTAATACAAAAAACTCACATTTATAATAATATATGTTCAACAACATTTGTTCACTTTAATAAGTCTTCTATTTAAGAGGCAATTCATTGTTTTAGGGCTCACAAACAGTTTGACAAATTAAATGCCAAGTGCCCTTGATTCTTTCCTAAAGAGACAAGACACTGCCATTGCAAGACAAGTTGAGACCTCTTCAGTTTGTTTGTGTTGAGTCCCCATTGGCTTCTGACTAGTGATGTCGCGAACCGTTCGCGAACTTGCCACGAACGGTTCGTGACAAACTCCGGTCAGCTGACACATCCCTGCCAATCTCCGGCAGATCCTCCCTCCCACCTCCTGGACAGCATCCATGTTGAAGCTGCCTTCAACATGGATGCTGTCCAGGAAGTAGGAGGGTCTGGGAGGGAGGGTCTGCCGGAGATTGGCAGGGATGTGTCAGCTGACTGGAGTTCGCCGCGAACCGTTCGCGGCAAGTTCGCGAAAGGTTCGCGACATCACTACTTCTGACACATCTAAAAACCACGATTGGCTCTTTCTTAAGTCTGGCGCTTTTGTTAGAGGTAGCACTCACACTCAAATATATTGTAGTAGAAGAAACGTGGTGAAAAAAAATACATATTCACATTTTCAATATGGCTGCACATGCTACCTCATTCAATTGGTTTCGGTAGGCTTTCTTTGTCAAGTAGAGAGGATCACTCTACTTAACAAAAGCTATATCAATTGTTTACATGGGTGAATTCTCTAGAACACAGTCTTAATTGTGGAGTTCTACTTAAAATGTTATTTTAATATATATTTATATATTTATTATTTAAACTATAAACTCAACCTACATCATGTACTTGTAAAGGACTTATCCTCAATATGTTACACAGGGAATATCTTACATTTGCTGCCACTGACTGATACAATTTAACATATCATAACCCTTGTATGCCTTAGATTCTTTTAGTTGTACAGCTGAAACTGAGAAGACATCTCGCATGAATACATACCAGGCAAAGCAAAGCAGTAGCTCTGTCTCTAAAGTTAAAAATAACGTTATTGAAAACAGCTGTGAAACGTTTGATGATTCGTATTTTGTCATTCCGCACAAATCTCCACAACAGCTGAGAAGCCATACATTACATTTAAAGTACAGATGAGATGTCAGCTCTGCTCCCAGGAATCCCAGTAACGAGTTATGGAGTAGCATAGCATCTGTAGCTATTTATTGGATCAATATAAAAAAAATGAGCTACAAACATTTACCGGCTGCCTATAGCTCGTCTTCGAATGTTTCTTGATGGTCTCAATTAGAAATTGATACCATGGAGCGTAAACAAGAAACGTTCTATCGATATATAAGCAGCATGCTGCAGAGTTTGTCATGTTTCATTAAGAAATAAATAAAGCAAAAAAATTAAATTAAATTTAAAAAACATGCATGCTTATGATCGATGAGGGAAGAAAAGTTTACTTACCAAGGTAGAATAAAACGATATCACAGTTGTAGAATGGATTTAGATGCTATCTCTGTGTACAAGATGATAACCAACAAAGAAAAGTAACGAATAATAAACACTTTTTCTTAACTTCTTCCTAATGAGAACAGTGTGAAGACTGCAGCAAACAGAGAAATTTCTGTAGAGGCCCTCTGGGGTACACAGCAAGAGGTGGAGAAGCATTCTTCCATATACTAGAAAACGGCCATTTGAACCGACTTCCTGGTTTCAGGAGATTTTTAGTAAAACAGCAAATGTAAGGTCATTAATGTGATTTAACAGGCTCCACCTACACACATGCTCTGACCAAAAAGTGTGTGTGTGTGTGTGGGGGCATGAAACTAAAATTAACTGTTTCATGCATGGGAGATGGATATTTAAAAGAATACTTTACTGAAAAACCAAGAAAAGCTGCCATATCAGTACATAACGGAAACTGGATTTATTGCCAGCTTTGAGGACTACAGACTTATTTATGCCGATAATACATTTCAAACCATGGATTTAAAATCAGCCCAATAACAGCTTGTTCTCAGATACAGTATAAATGTACACAATTCTAAATAAACTTATTCTCAGATGTCTGACCTTGAGGATGCCTCAGTGGTTAGTGACTGGTACCTGCTTGAAAATGCCTACAGGAATTTTTCACCTCTGCCTCAGTTGTATTCTGTATGTGAATTACTTGTCTAATATCCCCATTTTAGAATTGTAAAACACTGTTGAATATGTTGGTGCTATATAAATACTACTACTCATAATAATTCCACTATAAGAGCTCAAGGACAATATGCACGTTTTACCTTCCAATGACAGTGGATTGATTTTAATAACTCCCGAGCACCTTTTCATTTTGTTTAAATTGTAAGCCTTGGCGCTAAATGGCTCTCAACTATGTATAACGTTGTATACAACTTTGGCAGGTCTGATACCAGGAGATGGATGGTGTTGCTGGAAACCATGCCTGCCTTTAAAGCAGTGTCAGGGCTGACCATACACTGAGCGCTGCTGAGGTGCCCAGGTAGAGGTTTTATGCCCTGAATATCATTATACATGCAACAATCGCTCACTTGCATAGGCGTGAGCACTGGGTGCACTGGGTGCGCCGGGTGTGCCTGGGCACACCCTAATCCCCGCGGCACGCCTATGGAGTGAGACCGGCAGGGGAGATCTCAGGATCTCCCCTGTCGGCTCATGCAGAGCCGGCGCTATCCGAGCGCCGGCTAGGCTCTCAGCCTCCCTCCCAACGACCCACAGGCAGTGCCGCTGCAACACTCAGATCTCGCAAGAGTGCCGCACCTACATAAGGTAAGAAGGGAGGGGGGATATTAAGTAATGTACCCCCACCTCCACCCACCACAATCACCCACACACGCAGCACACAGACATACACAGTCCCTACACACATACAGCACCTACACACATACAGCACAGCACCAACACACATACAGCACCCACAGACATACACAACACCAACACATATAAAGCATCCACAGACATACACAGCACCCACACACACATACAGCACACTAACAGTACCCTCACAAACACAAGCAGGACCCTAGCAAATACACACACAGCACACTACCAGTACCCTCACACACAGTACATTAACAGCACCCTCACAAGCGCACACACACAAACAGCCTCACCCACATAGCACACTAACAGCACCCTCACACAGCACACACACAGCAGTGTATGTGTGTGTGTGTATATATGTGTATAACCCTTGTATGCCTTAGATTCTTTTAGTTGTACAGCTGAAACTGAGAAGACATCACATATATACACATATACACACACACACACACACACACATAAAGACAAAAAATAGTTCTCGAGAATTGTGCTTTGTACACTAAACCCACGGATCGGAAACACTATCCTACATGCGCAAAGTGCACATCCTGCACGACTTAAAGCGTCATTACCCAAAGCACAATTCTTGAGAACTATTCAAAACAACTCTAATGAGCTAATAAGGGAAGAACAACTTAAACAAATGAAATTGAAATTTTTAAATCGAGGCTACAACAATAAACAATTGGATGTAGCATTACAACAGGCCAGAGAATTTACTCCAAGAAATGTTATACAGGGGGGCGGGGCCGGGCCGCCGAGCGGGATGGCAGCCATCTCCGCGGGCTCCTGCATCGGGCCGCTAAAAAAGGCATATTTCTCACCTCCAACGCCCAACAGAACCCGGGAAAACGTGAGGTGAACAAGGAGGAACCCACCGGAGGACGGATGGGGCGGGTTCCCGACGGATCGCGGCGCGCTGCGGATACCGCGATGAGACATACACCCAGGCCTAGTCGGAGACCCGCACGACGGAGGTCAAACGGGAAACAGGCACACACAAACCTCACAAACCGAGCAACAGAAGCACGGGAGGCAGCAGTACCAGGTGCACATGATGGGGTGGGGACCCGGCCCCGCTCCCCCCCCTCGAGCCGGTGGGGGTTATCACGGCCCATGAGTCCCTGCTTCGACAACACCCTGAGGGAGCAGAAGGCGTCAGGAGTGTCACCCTGCTGTCGGAATCCCGCCTTATAAACGGGACAACTACAAGAATTCATTGCTGCATGGCGGTGCTAACAAGGGAGCGGAGACTCATCACCATAGAGCGACTTCCTCGCATTGCTTCGGTGGGCTTGACAGCTGCTGCCCCGCAGAGGGATATTCTGGGCGGCCTGCCCCGTGGAGAAGTACCAGTCTCTACCTTTGGGTTTCGGGGGGAGACCCGGGGCAGATTGTCCCTGCCGCAGTGAGTCCTGTGGGACAGGTATGCACAGACCTTTCCGGTGTACCGGTGGCCGTGAGGGAGGTGCCCCAGTCCTAAGTATGTGGCCGGCGCCAGGTGAGACATGAGGATCTAGGTGCTTCACAGAGGCTGAAGTGGTGCTGGGGAGGTGCAGAAGACGGTCGGAACCTGGACTCTTGGTGTGGGGGGTCTGGGGGACGGATTTGGACTTTGAGTGCCCACGGCACCACGGAATGCTATACCAGCGGGACAGGTCAGACCCGGGGAGGACCAATGGGGGACAGGCGTGCTTGAAGGCCTATGGAGGCAACCATGGAGGCAACACACTTACAATGTGTAATCGATACTGTTCTCCACAACCTGTTGTATGCAACGACACAGCGCGGCATTTCCCCACTCCCCACGAAGCGACTCACCTCAGTTTTCCAGCACTGTTAGCAGCAACTGCATTATAACACGTTTGCAACCTAGGCTCAGGATGCAAACACCCTG
>OW240919.1:128395623-128442471 GCA_933207985.1 Pelobates cultripes | reverse complement strand
TATATATATATATATATATATATATATATATATAATCAATGAAGGAGCACTCCAAGGGATTTTTCAAACTTGTTTATAATCCGGTGTTGAAAAAATCAGTCATCAACGTTTCGACCCAATAGGATCTTTATCAAGATAACAACAACCTCAAATTAATGTGCATATATACAAAAATACAAATGTATACCTGAGAAGTGAAGCCCGCTCACCAAGTGTCGCCGAGTAGTGCGCATGCGTAGTGACGTAAGTTAGATTCATTTGTATTTTTGTATATATGCACATTAATTTGAGGTTGTTGTTATCTTGATAAAGACCCTATTGGGTCGAAACGTTGATGACTGATTTTTTCAACACCGGATTATAAACAAGTTTGAAAAATCGCTTGGAGTGCTCCTTCATTGATTATACATACCGAGGCTTGGAAGCACCCGGGTAATTTCTGTACTTTATTTTGGATTTAAAGGAAGAGTGCCAGAGTTTGCTTTCTTATATATATATATATATATATATATATATATATATATATATATATATATATATATATATACACACACACACACACACACACACACACACATATATATACGCGGCGTGTGTTTGTGCTTTAGGGTGCACACCCTAATGCAATAGGCTGTGCATGCCTATGCTCACTTGTACTGCTCTTTCCTTCAGTTTGCCCAACACAGGGTGACAAGGGGGTCTGTCCGGTAATATGGAGATTTCAAGGGGAAAAAAACAATTGGTGTTAGACTAGAATATTGTGTGACTTGGTAATTCTGGCAAAAAAAGGCTTGATTTTAGACTTTATCAATTGCCTAAATCAGGGCTCCCAAACAGGACAGTCTGGATTTTGGGCTCCTCTTTAGCCATCACAATTTAGTGATTTAGTGACCTGGTGATATAAGCACCCGAAGACACCAGAGAACTTCTCCCGGCAGTACAGTACAAGAGCATAATTAAATACGCTTGCACAGTGCACTCTGCAAGGTCTTGTTTGTTTGGGGGCCGACCGGTAGGCTGGTCTAAATATAGATTGTAAAGCATTGAATCACTACTTTTGCTTAATGTATCAATTGTTCAATGATGTGGAAAATGTTGGCATTCTATTGATAATAAGAAACAAAGTGAATGAATAAAAATATATTTTAGTGCCTCTCAAGACCATGGATAATAACCTTGGCACTGCAGATATTTTCAGCTGCATTTTCTGTTAAAGGGATGTATCAGATATGCCACGAACCTAGGAGAAACACATAGTTATGCTACAGTTTGTTATGTTTGGTGGGGAGTGGGGGGGTTACAAGCTTTAGAAAAAAATAATGTTTTAAATTATTTTTTTATTCTTTATTTATGCATTGACAGACATTTAGTGCGTCATCAATTTCGGCTTACGCAGAAGCCCAGTCATTGATAAATTATTATTTTTTTTAATAGTTAATTTTTCAGCTTGACCTTTGTGCCCCTCTCTATTTTTATTTAGCTCCAAAATTAATACTGTATATGATTTCTATGCAGGGATCAAAATCTCCACTCATCACAAGCATTTGAAATTTAGCCCTGACAAGTAGAAGTTACCCCTACTGTTTGTATATCCACAAATGGTATACATGCTGTCCCAATTAGGGCGGAGCGGTTCAGGAAAGCATCTTCTTGCATATCCTCTTCAACATCACTTTCCTCTTCCTGTTTGCTGTAATCCAACTAAGGCTTCAGTGCAATCACTGTGAGTACGATCACTACAAACTTGCATTGATTTTGGGAGGTCCAGCAAGTTCTCTATTAACCTGAAGTCCCAAGGTCGATACCTAAGCAACTCAACAATGCTGTTGGGAATCACTCCTAGAGCACTCACTTGGCCCCTGCCTCTATACCTTGGTACTCAGCTCACAAAAGCTCCTCACAAGCCATTTTCTTTAAACTTCACTCCCATATTCAATAAAATATCAGAGAAACTATTTAAAGCTGGTACTCTCTCTTATATGGGCCATGTCAACCTTATTTAATAATAATTATTTGCTTTCCACACCTCCAGTAATCACTGGAGGGTCTTCCCCTTCTCTATAGCTACAAGTCATTAACATATTCATTACATCTGTCAGTTTATAAAAAGTAGAAGAATTAAAATGTTCACAACAACCCTGATGATTAGGGGACCCAAACTTTCTCTGTATTAAATCCTACAGCCTAGTGGTGGTACCAGATTAAAGCAATCTTTCAATCTACCAACTAACCATCAGCATTTGGCAGGCCCAACACATTTACTTTCACCTCTATGCACATCGTTTACACATCGCCTACACACTTACTGCCTCTTATTAAAGTAAACCCTCTGCTTTACTCAACAATACAAGTAGGGCCAATCGCCTGTTTCAAGCAGTCATTATATTTTGAATATTCTGTCCACCTGCCCTGGATTGGTAACCCCCAATAGGAGGAATCAATCTGTCTAAACCTACTCCTAGATGTGTAACTTTAGATTTTATACTATTATTTTTTTTGCTAGGGAGACCCTAGCAGACCGTGCGATTTCCTAATTACATTGTTACTAATACAAAGTTGTCTCTAGAGCAGCATTTCCCAATTGGTTTCCCTAGGGTTCTGCAGAAAATTAATTGAGGTTCCTCCAAAATTTGTTAAAATAAAATGGCTGCGGGTGGCAAGGGAGCAGTGGGCAGTGATCTCCCTGCTCAGCTCCCTCGCACACACAGTAGTAGAACAGGATGTCACTCCGGCTTTGGCATCACTAAGACGTGCGAGAGGGAGCTGAGCTAGGAGATCATGGCTCCCTCGCCGCCCACATGCCAGCCGCTCAGCAGCCCCACTGGACCCCAGGGACAACATGCCAGCTGCTCAGCAGCTCCACCGGACGCCAGGGACTCCATGCCAGCCACCCAGCAGCCCCACTGGACCCCAGGGACTCCATGCCAGCACTCCTAAAGGTAGGGGGGCTGGATGGAGTAAAATGTAAAAATCAAATTAATAAAATTATATGTGTACCTGTTGGGGAGTGTGTATGTGTTTGCGTGTCTCTCAAAGCGTATATGTGTATTTGTCAGTGAGAGTAAATGTGTGCTTGTCAGTGAGTGTGTGAGATTGTATATGTTTGCCAGTGAGAATGTATCTGTTCTTGTCATTGAGAGTGTATATGTCAAAGAGTATGTGTGTCTGAGTGTGTGTATGTTCTAGTGTGTATATATGTCACCGTGCATATCTAAGTGTGTGTATATTTGTGAGTCAAGATGTGTGTGTCAGTGTGTATCTGACTCTGTGTATCTTTGTGTCAAGGTGTGTGTCAGTGAGTATCTGTGTGCCAGTGTGTGTGTGTGTGTGTGTGTGTGTATATCTGTGTGTCAGATACATATACACACACATACACACGGACACAGAGATACACACACTGGCGCATACACATACAGATACACACACTTTGAAACAAAGATACACGCACCTTGACACACAGATACACACTGTGTGTCAAGGTGTGTGTATCTGTGCCAGTGTGTGTATCTGTGTGCCACTATCTGCCAGTGTGTGTATCTGTGTGTCAGATTCATACACACTGGCACATAAAAACACAGATACACACACCTTGATACACAAACACATAGAAACACAGATGCACACACCTTGACACACAGATACATACATACACACACACACTGTATGTCAAGGTGTGTGTATCTGTGTGCCACTACTTGCCAGTGTGTGTGTGTGTGTTTGTGTGTGTGTCAGATATACACACACACACATACACACACCTTGACACACACCAGCATATACACCAACTGTAGCTCATTGATTGATAGCATCAGCTGATTGCTTTTAGCCAATGAACTAAGCCCTGCATCACCAAGTTTAGCTCAGGCAGAGAGCTTCTGGGTGGCATGGAAGCTGTAGTGGAGGCTGGGAGTGGTGCCCCACAGACTACAGGTAATAAGTTAAACCGTTGTACAAATGTTAGACTACTTACATAGGGGGCAACCATGGCACTCCCGAGACCATATGCACTACAGTGCACTGTACTTAAAATGTTCCTTTAACAAATGGTGGCACAGACATGACTTTGGCATGACAACAGTGTTATCATTAATATTTGTCTGTGAGTGTGGTTAAATCTGAACTTGATCACCAGTATGGGAAACTATAGCTGAAAAATATTTATTTATTTTCACATGCTGAGGTGTCAAAACATTTTGGTATGAAGGGATTTATAAAATCTGATGCAAGAGTGTTTTACATGGAAGAACTTGTTTTGGTATTTATTCATGCATATAAGCTTATAATAAAGAAAAAATAATATTGCTTACACACTTATACAACAACGCAAAAGGAGCAACATTGGATAAAGTGCTACTTTTAGATTGGTCACAAAGTATGTACATGTATATATTAAAATTAATAACAATCCATACGCCACAACCATTGCAGCCAATGAAGTTTACATCCAAACAGCAGCTCTGGGAGGCTATTCTGACATCTTGCAAACAAATTCAAGCAGAAACTGTCCAAAAACTCACACGTTCAATGGATGCAAGACTTGTGAAGCTGCTATCAAATAAGGAGTCCTATGTTAAAATGTAACGTGACCTGTTAAAATGTTTAAAAAGTTAAAATGTTATAAGTTTGATTGAAATAGCTTTTGATTTCAGTAAATATGCTGCAAACACAACAAATGACAATTTTCAGTTCTTTACAACCTATAAAGTATTTTGAAACTTATTGTGTGTAATAATTTGGAACAGTGCATTGTAAGTTTTTTTAGGTTTAAAAAAAAAATCATTAGGAGGTTTGTTCAATAAAATTTGAATTGTACTCTTAATAGTTGATAACATGAAAATTATGCTGACTGTTATTTACATCAATTATTCAAAGATTAAAATATAACTTTTAATACATTATGTAAAAGAACAAAATCGACATTTCAGCTCAGACTTGGAGCTTTTATCAGGATAACCAAGCATTATATCAAAATACCCTTAGAAAGAAATTACATAAATAATATATAAATTGAATTAGAATTAAATTATGTATATTGCGGTACTGCCTAATAACCCAGGCAGAAACTCCCAAAAATAAAATTTTCAAGCCCAATATTTGAACCTATAACTTTCCGAAATCCAATAAAACCTGTAGATAGGGAGTACAGTTGTACTCGTGAGACATCGCTGAACTAAGTGGCTACTAAAGATGACTGGACATACCCCATATTGAATACCCTGGGTTAACTACTTTTGCAAATGGTATGCTATCATGAGGGTAATTCTAATTTCTGTGCTACGATACGGTCTCAAAGGCAACATTACTAATCTTGTAAATTTCAATGTATATAAACTGAAAAATTAAACATGCTATATTTTATTGCAGTAAAAGCCAACAGTATTATGACATTCACAGTTAAAATGCCACTTTGAATACCCTGGGTTATCTACTTTTGCAAACTTATACCATGATAATGGTAATTTTCATTCTTGGACTGCCATACAGCCTCAAAGGAAACATAGGCCCAGCAAAGCAATTTGGCAAATTCAATATTTGACTCTGTAATATTCCAAAACACCAGGAATCCTGTACATAAGAGGGGGGGAGGAAGCAAGCATTAAGCGATAACAAGGGACACAGGTTATTTTAGTACAGCAGCCGTTCCTATCAATTTGAATCATCCCAAACCAAGTATACATTCGAAATTGCTCCACTTTGTAGTAATCACTTTGCTGTATCAGAATTAAATCACTTCCTCTCAGACATGCTAAGACAACACTTAGCTAACGAGGTTGCTTGCTCAGCTGAGTGTGTTGCATTTCGGCATACATGGAAACCAATTTACTAAGGAAGATTCATCATTATGTGGCTTAATTGTTGATTTCACAATTACCTGCAAAGTGCTCAAGTAATGCTTCTAGAGCTGGAGAAATGAAACAAAATAACTGCTGGAATTTTAATCCACAAATTCAACAAACAGTGATTGACACTATAAAGCAATACACAAGTCTTATATATATATATATATATATATATATATTTATTTATTTTAGTGACAGTAACTATGAATCAATTTAGATTAAAAAAAAAGTTTATTGAGGTCACCAAGAATATGTGTGTATGCCTAATTAAGCCTTTAATGGTGGTGGTGGGGCCTTGCCACACTTTTGTTTAATCAAACATGCTTTTGTGAATCTTCATCAAGGTGAGGTCCCTTTCAGGCTCACATCGCTTTCTAGTTTTGAGACCGAGCCACAGACTTAAATTTTAATTTCACAATGACATTCTTGTCATTAAAATTTTAACTTTCACAATGTCATTGGTCCCGGCCACAACTCCAGAAATATAAAAATGGGGAAATTACATATACTTGGCAACGTTAGAAATATATGCCACATTGCACATAACGTTCTGCTTTATTCATGTCTACTTTACAAAGTCTAGAAAACTATTTCTTTGATATATATTGGATCCAGACTAGAATTAATATGTTTTATTGAACACATACCAACATACCTTGCAGCACCCAAATGGACAAAAGGTAGGTATCATATAAATGTTAAAGGTAACACTGTCAGTTTACAAATCCTAGCACAAAGAATCTGACCAGAAGAGCTTACATTCTATAAACAAACTATTCATGCATCTGTAAGCCATTCATATAAACTGCATGCAGCTGTTTTGTTTCTGGAAACAACAGCTACTTAAGGATTATTGAATGTCAAAGAATAACTTTTAATAAAGATTAGGTACAACATTAAACACATATGGGTTTTATTTTCTTTAACTTGTTTCTCAGAAAACAACTCTTAACAGATTAGTGTTCTTTTTATGATTTGAATGCTGATTATGTGTAATGCATACCTTTGCTGGTTTTATTTGGTCAATGCCCCTTACAGCGGATTACCAGTTGATTTGTTAAAAAAAGATTACATAAATAAGCTAATAAAAAAAATAAAAAAATTAGGGATTTAGAACGTACACAGCTTATAATCAGGGCAATAAAGCCAATACCTCTTGTCGGTTGCACAGATTTTCCAGCCACACTGGTATTGTCCCCTGACATATTTTTTCCCTCAAATGGCAGTGTATGTATTGTGGGTTGATAATGCCATCACAGGGTTCCAGAGTTATTTATAAACCACTAGACATCCTATCTCATGGTTGCTTATGAGGTCTCCAAAACCCCTCAGTGGCCTTTTCGCTCATAAAACATAATTTACTCTAATGTGTCTTAAATATCAAATGATTCGGAAACAGGATGACTTTAGCACACTGTAACCATTTGATTGGCAAGTGAAATTTTTCAAATAAATTTAGTGGTCGAGCCAACGATTCCACTAGATCATTCTTTTGATAACACACTTTTTAATTCAATGATTTTTGCTAATTTAATAGCAAATTCTAAATTAACTTGAAGTTTGGAAGCTAATTTGAAATAACCTCTCTATCTGACATGCTGGCAATAGCACATTTTGATTGCTTTATATTCCAGTCGTGCATTATATCCTTAATATACAGATTTTTTTATCCACTAGACACCAGAATTCAAACAGCATAGAAAATACATCTAATGATTGAACCACTCACTTACCATTCTATATTTTTTAGGAATAAATGAGTGCAATTGGCTTCAGTCCTTCTGTAATAGATAATGCAAAAGGACAGTATCGAAGAATAATGATAAGTACCTAATTTTAAGTCAATGGACATGCTTTCAGTACTTTATCAAACTTGATATAATGTGTTACCCAGTGATACACATGGCTTTAGACACAATTATACCAGACACCAGATCGAGATATCGCCACTGCAGCAGGTCACAAACAGCGGCAATCAAAATCAGCATCACCTCTTATTCAAGGTGATATCTTTAGCGTAACACTAAAATTTTAATCCTATTCTTTTTTTAAGGCTAGGACATCACATTTGAATGGTAAATTACCCAGTTAAAAACCCCTTCACCCCATTGGCATAGTTCGTTTCATCATTTTGTTTAAAAGGATAATGAATAAATAATCTTATAATTTTGTATATGTTGAACTGTTTTAAAATGTGCACTTGTCGAATTATAAGTGTTTAACTTCATTTAATAACAGAAATATTTATATATACATATATATATATATATATATATATATATATAAAAAGGAATTCGGCCATCGGCAATGATCTAATAGGATATGATGAAATAATGTGAACTCAGGACTGGCAGACTCAATTCGGTTTGGGGATCCATAACAAGAACTTCAAAGCTGTGCATCTATTTGGGGGTGGTAACTGGGGGTGGTAACCCTTGTATCTAACTCTGTGCAAAATAGGAGATTTGACTGACATTATACTGACACGATCTGTATACTGAGCGAACAGACTTACTCAGTGGGCAATTTAGGCATGGCACTGTTTTGCTATCAGCTATAGATTTTACACGGAGTGTTTTCTTTGCTTCAGTGCCCTCAAAGGCATAATGTTTAGGTGACATTTTTCACTCAGATTAACTATAGATTGTGGCTGACTGCCTGGTACCCCAATTGGGTACCTCCGCCAAATATGCTTCCTAGCCATCGCTGGGACACTATAAGCACTTTCAGCCCCTTAGCCGCTGCAGCTTGGTTGGTGTCTCGCCGTCTCTTGCCATCAGCTCCCAGTGGTCAAAGCTCTACTCCAGAGAGTATAGCTGTATAGTAGATAGTTAATTATCGCCAGTATAGCATTCCTCCCCATACATTAACCGAGTGTCCAAAACCAAACAAAATACAGACTGGCTCCAAGGTAGCGATTGTTCACCTAGTTCATGCGAACAATTCTACCGAATGGCACTCTCCTGACATGAATAGTAACGAAGCAGAAGTTTGTCAAAGTTCAGCGGTGTTCGCAATTTAGAGTGTCCGATTTTAATTTCATGCACTCGACGACCAAACACAGCTGACTGCGTTCGTGCGAACAAGATGGCCGCCAACTCAGTTCCCACGTGATTGTGCATACAAACGGCAGACACCCAGCTGAACACTTGGAATCCATAGTGTGAGGACAATGATTGAGGTGTCAGCAGAGGTTATTAGGGGGTTAACATGTTCAGAGGTGGTCCGCAGTTCATGAGTTTGTATGGTTCCCGAGCAATACAGGGAAACCACACAAACCAAATCTTTTAAAAGGTTTTATACATGGCCCATAGTCCTTTGGCAGGAGGCTAGCCAGCAGGCTCCTCCAGGCGCTTGTGGCAGAGGCATCTTTGCCACATAGATATTTGATAAAATATTGAGTACTTGGAGAGACACTCAGACCTCTCTTGTTACATGTTTGATACATTACTATCAGTTATAGCTACATTATGATGCTTTAGAGATGTAACATTCTCACAATTTTCAATTGTGATCCATTCTTAGCTGTTATTTTTAACTTGTAACTTGTGTTGTTTTATGTGTATTTCAGAATAATTCTGTTTTAAAGGAACACTATAGGGTCAGGAATACAAACATCTATTATTGACCCTATAGTGTTTTTAACACTAATTAGGTCCCCAGCCTCCCTTTCCCCCCCTTAAATAATATAAAAACTTTTTTTCCAGTGCCGCTCGGGTCTGCTGGAATTGGCTCTGCCCAAGATTTGCCTCCTTGGCTCAGATCATCAGAATTGACTATCTCATCCAAGCCAATCCAATGCTTTCCCATAGAAAAGATTGGATTGACTGACATAGTCAATTTTGATTATCTCAGGCAAGAAGGTGTGGGGGAGGGGAGGGGGGTGGCAAAGCTAAGCACCACACTGGCCAATCAGCCTCTCCTCATAGAGATGCATTGAATCAATGCATCTCTATGGGTAAAGTTCAGAGTCTCCATGCAGAGACCCATTAAGGCCCTTTAGTGACCTTCTGATTGACTGCCACTGGAGGATTCCCTAGGGGGCAATGTAATTCTTGACCCACTTTAAAAGGCAGTGCTTACAGCAAAATGCTTGCAGATATGGACTATACTTACTATACATGTATACTGTAGATTAGCTGTAGTTGTCTGGTGACTGTAATGTCCCTTTAATGTAATAATAACAGTTAAGCTTTATTTCACTGGGTAACAATTAGTTACAAGACTTTTCCCTTTCTATCTATTTTTCAATTAATGTAACTTTTTGCATAATTATATTTAATATATGATTGCAATAATAGGTTAGAAAAAGCAGGTCTGGAATGGCATTTAAATGAAATATTTTGTCCTTTTTTAGGTGTCAGGAAAGAATCATCCATCCTTACTTTCAGACACCACTTTATCTCCAGCTACCGACACTTGCTATTTTAATCAAACAAGCCCTGGCCATTTGTCAATGAACTAGCTCCCGAAGAGATGAAAAATTAATGGGATTGACCTGAACTATAAAGACCTGAGAGTGTTCACTTAGACACTTGTAATTTTCTTTTGCTCTTTTGAAGATTAAAGTGGTCAATTTTCACACCCATGAGAAGAGAAGGGTCCTCCGAGGGCTAAACACATTAAAAATTATTGAGGTCCAAAAGAGATGGATTATGGCAGAACGTTCTTTACAATGTAATTATCAGAAGAAATCCTGCTGACTTTCTTTGTAAAACGAAAGAAGTCTCTACGTAAAAGGGAGTATGATTAATAGTCTATATATTCAACAGTATGGTACTTTCCCTGGACACTTCACAAGAAATCCATTAGCTTTACCTTCTCCCTGCAAGTGTCCTTAAACCATCTAGCTACTAGTAGCAGTTCTTTTTATTTCCTAAACCAGGATACGGAATTTAACATTTTCTACACCTAGAGCTGGCTGTAAAGCATTCCGAAGCAGAGACACGATAAAATTAATATTATACTTAGATGTATCAATAAAGATTTTTCGATAGCTACATGAACTCAAAATTTACTGTTGTGCATAAACAACATATCGCAAGACACAACTTGGAGACAGTCTGCCTTGAGCACAGCAGAATTGCCCACGGCAGACATGTTCCTGTTATTTGTCTATGATGACTCCGAAATAAAGTAAAAAATAAAACAGAAATGTTAAATGGAAGATTTGAAGTAAACCATATTTGCATTTTACTGCACAGCTCTCTCTCTACATTTGCAAAGATTAATTTTGTTCAAGCACCAAGAGGGAGTGGGTTTAATCAGCAACATATTCTGTTTGTTGCAAAGTCGTGGTAAAAATCAGTAAAGCAGGCAAATTCTAAATCCATTTCAACATTTAAAGAAATCGATAATATGGATTCAACCCATGGCAAACAAACAAAAAATGTTATATATCATTTACATTGTGGAAATTAAAAAAAACAACAACTGGATTTGCATTCTGGCGAAATTTGCTACATTTACAAATTAAAGGCATACAGGCCTCAAATTTTCCTAGAAGTTGAAGCTCCTGTGAAAATGATTGAAAGGGTATTGAATGGCCAACCATAGACCCAAGACCAATTTGGTCAAGAATTTGGATGATTCTGCTGAACCTTGAACAGTTGGGAGGTAAACTTGAGAGCTTATGGTTATTAGACGGAACCAATCATCATCTCTTTCTCAATCTACTTAAATGGGATACTCCTAGGCACTGTAACCACTTTATCACATTGAAGGTGGGATATGGAGTGTGTAGTGCGAGAGTGCAGGGCGTGTAGTGTGTGTTTATAGAGGGTATAGAGCGTGTGAGTGCAGAGAGTGTAGTGTATATTTATGGGTATAGAGTTTGTGTACTGTGTATATGTGAGTGAAGGGTGTGTGGTGTGTATAATGGTTAGAGTGTGTGTAATGTGTTTGTGTGTAAGTGCAGAGGGTGTAGTGTGTGTACTTAAAGGGGTATGAAGTGTGCATAGTGTGTGTGAGAGTGAAGGGGGTGTATATAAGGGTATAGAGAGTGTTGTGTGTAGGTGCAGGGGATGGCAGGATGGGGCAGGATGGCAGGGGGTGTAGTGAGTTAATAGGAAAATTATGGCAGGAGGTGTAGTGTTTTAATAGGGAGTATGATGGCAGGGGGTGTAGTGGGTTAATAGGGGGTAAAATGGCAGGGGGTGTTGTGGGTTAGTAGGGGGCATGAAGCAATGGGTGTAGTGGGTTAATAGGGGATATGAAGCAGGGTGTGCAATAGGGGTAATATGGTTGCTTAATTAATTTAATAATTAAAATATATATATTGCACTCCCCTCCCTCTTATTAGCATGCTGATGGTCCAGTTACTTGGTCTGTACCTCCGCAGGGTACATACCATGCTTCTCCCTCTCACTAGCACCAGTATTAACGAGCATTGCCGAGTGTTTCCATGGCAACGCTCTGATAATATCAGAGCTCGCGAGAGGGAAACAGGTAGGCTGCCCAGGAGGCACAAATCTTGCCTCCAGCCCATGTGATCTCCCCTGTTGGCCTCGGCCCATGGCCATCATGCCCCACTGGGCATTTTTCCCGGCTTGCCCGATGGCCAGTCCGGGCCTGCTTGGCATATGTTAAATATAGAAATGTATAGGCAATACCATATGTGATCTATAAACAATTTTTTTTTCTCCGTCAGAATAGTCTTAATGTGTCAAAAGTCAAAAACGTGAAATGGCATTTTATCGTTATTTTCAGAAGTTCTGATTCGTAAGTGGTAAAATAACATCTTATTTAACCAATTCATTTCTGACCTTTATTTAATAATAACCAGTTGAAGACAAGCACACACAGAATCACACTGCAGGAAATAGGGCAAAATGCGCATTCTTCACGAAAGTATGTCATTAAAGTATGTCATTAAATGTTAGTAGCTGCCTTAGACACAGGATGTCTATTCAGATAAAAGACAAGTCTCTGTGCTTTCAAAATTTTCTATATTCTCTCCTTGAAGGACCCTCCCTTATTTTCTTTTTAGTTCTTCCAATAAATAACTTTTGTGTTTTGAATATATAAACGTATTTTAGAAAAAGAAACCAAATGTATTAATAGGCAGAAAAGTCAACGAGAGCTGAACTAAAGAATTAAGGGTCAAAACAATAAAACATCCGCATAGACAAATATAAACTATCTAACATTACAGTAGGCTCCAGCATGCACCTCTCTGCTACTTTCGTGCCCCGACACAATTTGGAATGAACAAACAGACAAAATGACTGGTCAGCCAGAGGGAAAATAGCATGGTATTTATTTTACAATTGCTGTAATTTATCAGCAAAAAGGAAACTTGGAGCAATCTTGACAATGTCATATTCCCAACATGCACTCAAAGCATTTTCTGTCGTGAACACTAATTTTAAAACAGCCTGCAGATTTCACACTCCCCTCTATACACATACTCAATTGTGTGAGATCTCAAAAATCTGAGAATTATATAGACTTTATCGAGTAACTCTTTAACAAGTTAACAGTTCTGAGCAAGAACGACCTCTCACATTCCTTTCGCGGCAGGCTTTGCAATGCATAAAACATAGTGAAGAGACATGGTTGTAATGAGGACCCACAGCACCTAGGTGGATAGAGGATTTACAGGCACCAATATATGTCATTTACTGCAAGCACCATAAACATAGAAACATAGAATGTGATGGCAGATAAGAACCATTCGGCCCATCTAGTCTGCCCAATTTTCTAAATACTTTCATTAGTCCCTGCCCTATCTTATAGTTAGGATAGCCTTTGCCTATCCCACGCATGCTTAAACTCCTTCACTGTGTTAACCTTTACCACTTCAGCTGGAAGGCTATTCCATACATCCACTACCCTCTCAGTCAAGTAATACTTCCTGATATTATTTTTAAACCTTTGTCCCTCTAATTTAAGACTATGTCCTCTTGTTGGTGGTAGTTTTCTTCTTTTAAATATAGTCTCCTCCTTTACTGTGTTGATCCCCTTTATGTATTTAAATGTTTCTATCATATCCCCCCGTCTCGTCTTTCCTCCAAGCTATACATGTTAAGATCCTTTAACCTTTCCTTGTAAGTTTTATCCTGCAATCCATGAACCAGCTTAGTAGCCCTTCTCTGAACCCTCTCTAAGGTATCAATATCCTTCTGAAGATACGGTCTCCAGTGCTGCGTACAATACTCCAAGTGAGGTCTCACCAGTGTTCTGTACAATAGCATGAGCACTTCCCTCTTTCTACTGCTAATACCTCTCCCTATACAACAAAGCATTCTGCTAGCATTTCCTGCTGATCTATGACATTGTTTGCCTACCTTTAAAGGACCACTATAGTGCCAGAAAAACATACTCGTTTTCCTGGCACTATAGTGCCCTGAGGGTGCCCCTCAGGGTCCACCTCCTGCCGGGCTCTGGGGAGAGGAAGGGGTTAAACACTTACCTTTCTCCAGCGCCGGGCAGGGAGCTTTTTCTCCTCCTCTCCTTCTTCCTAGTGACGTCATCGGCTGAATACGCATGCTTGGCAGGAGCCGTGCGCGCATTCCGCCAGTCTCATAGGAGGCGTCTTCTCACTGTGATTTTCACAGTAAGAAGCATGCAAGCGCCTCTAGCGGCTGTCAATGAGACAGCCACTAGAGGCTTTAGAGGCTGGATTAACCCTCAGTGTAGAAACTGCTATGTTTATTAAAAAAAAGGGTTAATCCTATCTGGACCTTGCACCCAGACCACTTCATTAAGCTGAAGTGATCTGGGTGCCTATAGTGGTCCTTTAAATCATCAGAAATAATCACCCCTAAATCCTTATATGTAGTGGTTATCATATGAAGAGCACCCTAGCCCCATTCACTAGTAAGGGCATTTGCATTTTCACACAATGCACCCATCTTTCAATCCAATATTTGTATAATGTATTATTATTTTATTATTTATATAGCGCCAGCAAATTCCGTAGCGCTGTACAATGTATAACCCATTCTCAGAACTGCCACTGAACACCAGCATGTTTTTAGTATTATTATATAATCACTCTTGTACGTTTATCTTCAGCATGCAAATAAAAACTTACAAGCTTTAAAAAAATAAATAAATAATATTTTTTTTTATATATAATCCCACATTACGATAGAAAGTTAGCCAGCACAAAGCAGATATTGCATTTATCTCTATTTAATGCATACAAGTGTCACTTTTTTTTTATTAGGAGAGGTCCTGTGCCTCGGAAAGAACTAATCGACATCATCCAAGCAGAAAATTACCCTAATATGACTGTGATGATCTACCTTGGCACTAATTAACTAAATCTGATTCCATTTAAATTTGAATTGTTAATTAACTAAATTTCCCCATGATTTTTAAAGACTGAGCAATGCAGGTCACCAACCACCTCAAAATTAGAGTTAAGCATCTCTGATAGATGAGGTCCTTCCCAGCCTCCAAATCTCAAGTCGTAATGTCAAAGTATCTTAAATGTCCTCAGACTATTGACGTATGACATTTGGGAGTGTTATTTGCCAGTGAATAGACATGTTAAATTACTTTGTGCTGAAAAAGACAATTCCAAATCATTTTATAATAATAAACAGTTTTATAGGTGTTTTAAGTCTTGGCGAGACATTTTCTTTTACACAAAACCTCAAAATATGTGGCCTGCTTTTTCTCTGTGTTTTGAAGAGGAGGGAAATAAATAAGCCCAGCTCCTATTAATTTCAGCAATAGTGCATATAAAAGTAGCTTTGCTGCAGCTCTTTTTATAGAGGATTTTTATAGACAGTTAAAATATCCCCTTTTATGATCTGCTACATATCTGTCCTGCTTAATGTATATAGAGAAAACTTCAACATCATTTGCCTTCAAACGGGTAAGTTCTTGTGGTGAGGACTTTCGACTCCTGCATTTAGCTACTTCTTTGTGTAGTGTTTTAAAATTTAAATTATCAATTTTAAAGTGGTACTCATGGGCATCCGCAGGAATTTTTCCAGGGGGGGGGGCATAATTGTAATGACATCCATGCTTCGTACCTTTTTGACAGTGTCATGAAAGGGAAGGGGCATAGCCATTATCACATAAAGCCAGTGTGAATAGTGTTTTCACAACTATGGTGTCAGGAATATATGTTTGTATTCCTGACACTATAGTGTTCCTTTAAGCAAATTAAAGTACATTTCTGGTCACCATAACAACTTCACCTAAATGAAAATGCTATGATGCCAGGAAGCCCCTGGGTGCTCGCTTTCCTTTAAGGGGTTAAATCGCTCTCAAATGGTTTAACCCCAAAGGCTTCCTCCAGCTCCAGATCGCTCAGTGGTATTTGGCTTCTGAAACAGAGTGTCAGGAAGTGCAGATTGACGTCAGGCATGGGTGCCGCCGATTGGCTAGAGTGGTCAGTTGACGTTCTAAGCCAATCGCTAGTTCCCGGTTCATAAAATATTTTTACTTTTTTATGAATGGGGTGCTACTGATTGGCTTAGAGTGCCAGCTGACCGCTCTAGCCAATCAGCAACACCCCTACCCAACGGCACTCTGTGCTTTCTGACACTCAGTAAATAAAAGTGAACACATTAATACTGATATTTTTTTACCTTTGGAGATGAGAAAGTCCAGCGTTTCCCTGCCAGGCCCAGGTACCAAAGCCTTATGATGTGGTGTCCAGAATAAAGTGGAGGGTTCACTTCATTTGTCCTTCCTGTTCCAATCTCCTTTTCCTCTCCTTCATTTGACAGTCTTTTTTTTTCTTCTGACACTGTTTTCTATCCTTGGCCCCTTCTGCTCTTTTACCTTTCTGCTACTTTCTGCTTATTTTGCGCCCTTCTGCTCCTTTCTCATTCTGATCCCTTTCTGCTCCTTGCAGACCCTTTCTGCTCCCTTTTCTACTTTACCTTTGTGCTCCTTGCTGTCCCTTTCTGCTCTTTCTCCTACTTTACCTTTGTGCTCCTTCTGATTCTTTCTGCTCCTTTACCTTTGTGCTCCTTGCTGTCCCTTTGTGCTCCTTCCTGCTCCTTGCAGGCCCTTCCTGCTCATTCTCCTACTTTATGTTTGTGCTCCTTCTGCCCCTTCCAGCTCATTTCTGACCCTTTCTGCTCCTTCTACTTTACCTTTGTGCTGCTTTACCTTCCAGCTCCTTGCTGACCCTTCCTGTTCATTTCTATATATCTATAGGCTGCTGCCCCCCCCCAAAATCTATGGGCTGCTGCCCCCCTCCCCAAATCTATGGGCTGCTGCCCCCCCAAATCTAAAGGCTGCTGCCCCCAAATCTATGGGCTGCTGCCCCCAAATCTGCTGCCCCCAAATCTATGGGCTGCCCCAAATCTATGGGCTGCTGCCCCCCCAAATCTATGGGCTGCTGCCCCCAAATCTATGGGCTGCTGCCCCAAATCTATAGGCTGCTGCCCCCTCCCCAAATCTATGGGCTGCTGCCCCAAATCTAAAGGCTGCTGCTGCCCTCAAATCTATAGGCTGCTGCCCCTAAATCTATGGGCTGCTGCCCCCAAAACTAGGCTGCTGCCCCCCAATGGGCTGCCCTTAAATCTATGGGCTGCTGCCCCCAAATCTATTTGCTGCTCCCCCCCCAAATCTATAGGCTGCTGCCCCCTCTCAAACCCTCCCCCATCCCTCACTTACCTGATCTGTAGGCTGTCTCTGGCTGCATGTGTTGTTCCCCTGCGGTTTCAATCAGCAGAGAGAAGCAGAGATAAGATGCAGCTTCCTATCCCTGTCTCTCTCCATACACAGCACCACCTACTGGCCGGCGCGGTATTGCAGTTCATTTTAAATCTCACACAAAATAGCAGAACAAGCTGAAAAATCCAGGGGGGGGGGGCAAGAGCCCCCCTTGCCCCCCTGCGGACGCCCATGGTGGTACTGACATCCCCCCTCCTGAAAAATGTGTATTTGTATACAGGATAGAATGCTTATGAAATATTAATTTTGACTTTGGAATTTCACAGAATTTCACTGATATTCCAATCCAGTAGGGACTACTTTGTCTGTGTATAATTCCTCCCGTTGACTTTCTTAGACTCTGGGCGAAGCTACAGTATTAATGCCAACAGCCATCACCAATGACTACTGCAAGGAATTGGCTCTGTCTATGGAGGGTCTTGGGGGATCAGCAGCGTTCAGCAGGGACGTCAGCTCCAGGCACTGAAGCGTTAGGAGTTGAAGTGGACCTGCTGAAACTAGATGGCCATGTCTGCAAGGGACAGGTTCAAGTAAGTAACGTTCACCTTTACCTGCCCATCATGGCCACTGGACCCACAGTAGCGATGTCCATTCGACAAAGTACCCGTACGGTAACAGTGCCACTTTAAAGCACATTAATGAATAAAATATAAAATATATCAATTTTTTCTTGCTGTTGTATCATGAACAACAGAAATTATTGTTCGGAATATCTGTTAAAGACATGAAAACATAAATGTTCAACCTTGTACCTTGACATTTCAAAACAAATCAATAAAGCCAGGACCATTTGCTACAAATTTAGACATGGTGAATCATTCTGTCTTCAAGATTATATGGTGGGCTGAGTCACTTCAAGGCCATTAGCGATTCAGTAAATAGTGACTAGAGCTAGAATCTGAATTGGCTAGCAGATATGGAAAATAAAATACTTCTTAAAAAGAGCAGTGTCCCCCCATTTCACTCACGCTAATGGAAAATTGCGATCACGTTATATCAAACATATATAGTAAAATATTTTTGATTTGATCACTAGAAGCAATGAGATTTCTCCTACTGAAGTCAATAGGGCTTTTAAAAAAAGACTTCTGTCAAAGGTAAGTCGCTGCTTTGACTAGCATTGGGCACAGTATATTCTACAACAAAGTGAAGTGGTAATTTGATGAAATTTGGCAATTCTGGAATTACAACAGCTACCGATTTGTATAAAACCGAAGAGACAACACATATTATACTAGATGTCTATGGAGCCCTTTTATTCTGCTATACAGAATGCATTTTCTCATGCTTCTTAAAGCACATGTGGGTGTACATTTAAAAAATTTCATGAATATATTTTTATATAAATTATTATTCACTCTTGACTATTCACTAAGAGTTCACTCTTCTCACAAGCTCCTCAGAGTAACCCGAAGCAACGCTCTGAATAGCCCCTGGGTCCTCCTCCCCCTCACTCCTCTCCACCACAGCAAAATGCCTTTGGGCAAGTGAGAGACAGCTTTTATCTCCCCCTTGGCCCATGAAGGCACACATCAGGGTCGGTGCTTGGATAGTGCAGGCTTTGCATTGGCTGGTGGGCAGCATAAAATCCCACTGCGGGCAGAGTCTTGGACAGCCCTGCTATAGTCATGAAAAAAAACTAACTAAATGAAACACTTTTGGTGTATATATCATGCCTCAATTATCTGACTTTTAAAAATTAAAATCACTTTTTTCTTTATTTATACAACCCTATCCGCACCTCCTCTAGCTGTGATTGAAACAGTATCCATGAATTTTTTTCTAAACAAAATTAGTTTCCTTTTCAATTATTAGACTTTAACTTGCTTAATATGTTTTTATCTCCTTCTTTGCAAATTTAACTTTAATCACGCAAAAAAGGCTCCTTTAATACAGGAAACCAGATTATCTAGGTTTCCTTTTCAGGAAGTATTTAGGAAGGCTGTGCAAGTCACATGCAGGGGGGTGTGACTATAGCTGTATAAACAATGTAGTTTAACTTCTAAATGGCAGAGAATTAAGAAGTGAGACTGCAGGGGCATGATTTATGCACCAAAACGGTTTAATAGTTGTTTTCAATTTCTATAGTGTCCCTTTAAATTCTTATTTAAGACAAAAAGGAAAATATAAAAAAAAGGATAAAGCTCACTTTATGAAGATTGGGAAGTTTCAAGTTCCACTGTTATCCACTTTTTGTCCTTTGTATCAAGGGGTTATCTCTAAGAGTAGAGCAAGTCTTCCAGTAATTAGTGAACACCCATTCATTCTAAGTATGGGGGTACATTTCTTATTCTATTTTCCAAAAACATAAAAAAGTACTTTCATTTTTTAGAGCCCCCGAAAACTGATATTGGCATTGCAAAGTTTACGCCAAAATAGAGTTGGGTAATTTAATTTTTTCCACTGAATATTTGAAGTTGAAAATTGGCACATACTTTGGCGAGATCAAGTAGTGACTGAATTTGAGATCGGTGAGCAAGAACTACCACTGACAGAAAATGCTTTGTTGCTTAGGTCACATCTCTCAGATATGAAGAATAACACATTAAAGCAGCTTAATTGTTCTATACAGTTAGGTCTGGAAATATTTGGACACTGACCCAATTTTCGTAATATTGGCTCTGTACGCCACCAAAATGGAACAACAGAGATACAATTGTGCAGACTTTCTGCTTTAATTCGAGGGGTTGAACAAAAAAATGGTATGAAACTTTGGCAATTGCATTCAAATGTAATTGGACAATTTAACAATCATAATAAAAAATTAAATTTTTAATACTTTGTCGAGAATCATTTGCAGGCAATGACTGCTCGAACCAAGGAAAAATTATATATACACAAAATGCAAAATATAAAAAAAAAAGGGGGGAGGAAACTCTGTGTATAAATAATAAATGTGGAAATAAAACGTGATGATAAACAATGAGAAATATCTAAAATAAAGAAAAAAAACATAACCGGAAATAGTGTGATACAGCTACAAATAGTATGAAAGGGAGGGGGAGGTAGAGTACTCATAAGATGTAATAAATTGGTGGGCGTATCTTTCCATAGGGGTGTTTCCAAATATTAGGATCTGCTTCAATCTATGTCTTGCAATATAGACATTCTAGTATTTAAAGGAGAAAAAGAGAATATTGCAGCATACAAATATCTCTCTTTCTCTTTACCCTTAAATAAAAGCTGAAAGACTGCACTGTAAGCCCATATTCATGATTTAACTGTAACTTTAGGTTTATATTGGGAAACCCCAGAAATAGCAAAACTAGTGTCAGTGTCCAAATATTTAAGGGACAACGACACCGAGAAGCAGACACAGACACACACACACACACACAAATAAAAAAATAATAATCTCTCAAATTTAGAGAGAGAGAGATTTACAAATACTTTTTCTTAATATGGGTCTCCTGCATCTTGACATTTGGTGGCTTCTGCGATGGTCTTAAACTATTGAATGTACTAATTTGAACCAACTATTAATTTGTATAACACTGGATTATTCTTAGGTTTTGTAAATGTGTAGAGTGTGCAGGTGGGCGAAGGGAAGCTGCCATTTCTGTAGTATGTTCTGGGTGTTAAAACTGCCAAATACTCATCTGGATTGAACTATTAACACAATTACTTCTTGCGATGTGGGCCAATCAGCTACTTCAAGAACAACAGGATAGTATTCAGCAGAAAAAAAAGCCCAACAAATTAAAAAAAAAAAAAAAGTATTACATCAATTATTTCCAAATATGGTTCTGTTTCAACAAAACACTTGTTAAAATAATTTGGAAGGAACTCTAATAAATGTTTTCCAGATGGTTTATTAAACCACATTCATTTTGCATTAAAAATAAAAAAATTACTCAGAAAATTTTTCCTGAGCCCGCAAACACTAACAGGGCAAATTTGAGGCATTTAACAATTTGGAATCTATTTATAGTTATGTGGAGCCTGTAATATCTGAAAGTAGAAGAAATTTGGGATTCCAGCTGATAGGGACTATAATCATGATGATGCTGCTCAGCCACATGTCATCTGTCTAAGCAGAAATGCACCAGATTGCAACAGAAGCCGCATGCAAAGCTTTTTCCACATTGTCCTTATATTCATGTCTCGGATATAGTCAGCTGTCAAATGGAGAACAATAATAAGGCTAGGATAGGCTGGAAAACCCAGCCACTCCAAAGCTACAGGAAAAGTTGCAGATTTGTAGAAAGAGAGGGACATTTAGAAATAAGTATCTTGACTTTTTTTATGCATTTGATCTGGAATGGAACCATTCATTCAATAGCAACCCCAGAAAAGAAATACTATGAGTATTAGATATATAACTATTGGGTATATAACAAAATGATATATTTTGTATATATTCCCTCTAGAGCAGGGGTGCCCAAAAGGTAGATCCGCAGATGTTTTAAACCCACAACTTCCATGATGCCTTATCATTCTAAAGGCACGCAAAGACACACAAAGCATCATGGGAGTTGTAGTTCTACTACATTTGAGGCTCTATCTTTTTGGAACCACTGCTCTAGACTAAAGAAGGTGACTATTTCAGCCTATCCTAAAGCATGACAGATCCGAACGCTTTAAATAATGTATCATTTATCATGATATTATATATTTCTTTACTTTAGGAAAAGTCCTATCACTAATGGATAAGAAAATAGAAAAAAATATATATATTCCTATATCACCACTTAGTGAATAGTGTGTACAAGTAAGAAATGTACTTATCTTAATATTCAAATAGAACAGCCTGCCAGGTTATTACCCAGAATAAATTACCTCTACACAGCAAAATATAGAACAACCAGAAACATCGGAATACGGCTGAGAAATCTAAAATTAAAAAACATAAATATACATAGTATAAATCAGTTTCAAATAGTGAGTAACCAAATATTATACAACAATGACAGAGTATAAAATACAGCCCTGAGGAAGTTCTATACTGGGAACGAAACGCGTAGGACCTCATTTTATGTTTATATTTTCTTTTTATTGCTGGGTGAAAACTCACCCTTAATAACGCCGTTTTACATTTTTTCCACCATCCAGGAAGTCCTGTTTTCCATCCATTTTTTTGGAGCAACTGGAGGAAGATAATAGCCCCCCACTACTACCAGGGGAGGTACCCTAGAGCGCTATTTCTCGTCTAATCTTGTGAGTGCATTTCATGAACATTTACTCACTATTTGAAACTGATTTACACTATGTATATTTATGTTTTTTAATTTTAGATTTCTCCGCCATATCCCGAATGTTTCTGGTAGTTCAATATTTTCATATCACTAATGACCTGCTAAGCATCATTTCAGAGCCATCATTTCTGGAAGTCCATGCATGTTGCACTATTTTAACACCTATTATCCCCTGCTGTTCCCTTTCGGATTTGATTTTCTCAGCTTGCAGACAAGCTTTAGCAATGAGGACTTTGTGTTACAGTGAGCAGAGAAACTGCATGTAGAATCATTACTCAGTCCTCTCTGTCACTCAAGCCTCTGTTAAAGGGACACTATAGGCACCCAGACCAATACATCTCATTGAAGTGGTCAGGGTGCAATGTCCCTGTCTCACTTAGTCCTGTAATGTATATCATTGCAGTTTTTAAACATTAGGTCCCCCAGTTGGATGACAAATGAGGCGCAGTACCAACCCAACACTAAGGGAGATCGGCATTGAAATTGAGTGAATAAAGGTTTTTTAGCCCTTTAGATACTGGAGGGGGTGGCCACAAGGGAGCAGGGAACCAGAGGGCACTATAGTGATAGGAATATAGATTTGTGTTCCTCACACTATAGAATCCATTTAAGACCTCTGTGCCTCCAACATACAGAGAGGTCTCTGTGACAGAGTGACCTACAAGTGGTGGAGGTACCAAGATATTGAATTAAAATATATACATTTGCTAGTATTTCTACTTTCGGAAGAAGTATTTCTCTCTTTAGATAAATTCTAATGTTCTTTAAGGTTGTTTACCACAAAAGGTACACTTTAAAAAGTTTGCCTCTTTTTTTTTTTTTGAAATTTGACAATTTGTATTGGTCAGTACAAGCATGCATGTCAAATCTACATCAGTGCTTAAACACATTCTTGATTACTAACAACATTGGCTTACAATACATTCAAGGAGTTTCATTGTTCCTCTCAGACTTCCCTGCATGACTATTCACGGGGGTTTTCCCTCAGGTGTTGTGTTGTGCTGTACTTACTTCAGCACTGCTGCCGACCAGTGGCGTTGGTGCCGGATGTGCTGCTTAACTAGGTGTACTGTACCTTTGAGGGTAGGTGGAGGGGGGGGGGACTGGGGCGGGTGCGGGATGGGATAGCTAACTGGGGTAGTGAGACTTCTGTTGGTTCTACGTGTTGCTGTGTGTTTCTATCTATTCCTTTAGGTGCTCCAGGAAAGATTTCCACCATTCGTGTGCTTGTCCTATGTGGTTCTTTAATCCGAATTGGTGTGCATATATCATTTCGTAGCTCCAATTTAGTTTAATCTGGTTTATAAGGGTAACCCGGTTCGGGGCTGTCCTTTGTTTCCAGAGTCTAGCTAAGCATATGGCTGCCGAGATAAGGACATGGTAGATCAGTGTCCAGTTGTCTTTGGGTATAAACAAAATGCATAATTCGAGTGTCAGTGATGTTTGGGTTTGTATGAGGACCAGTTTGCCTCTTTTTAATACTTGTTTTGCTGTTAAACACTTCACAGTTTTATGATTTTCCTCACACATCTTACAAAAAAGTTTTTGAAAGACTAGCAAATATCAGTCATTTCTAAACTGGTCTCAATATTAAAATGAAATTTGACTAAATTATAAAAAATGCTTTGGGGAGAACATTCCCACCTCTGTATATCTGGAAGATCAAGGGCTTTATTCCTAACAGATTGAAAACTTTGTGAAATGGATTCAACAAAGTGCTGGAAACATTCCATGGTAATTATGTTAGTTTAAAATTATCACAAAACTCCAGCAGATTTTTCTACCATACATTCATTTCGTGAACCTACATTCCACTTCGGTGGTGTTCTATTGGACTGAGATCTGGAACAAAGCAGGTTATAGGAGCAAACTTAAGACACAGGCATGTTTGAAAACAGCATGAGCCGATTCATGCTTTGTTATCCTTTGTTATCCTTCATTATCCTGCTAGTAATATATATTTGAAAGTAGGCCACCTATTGCCATAAAGTAATGCATTTGATTTACACGCTAAAGGATAACATTATTTAATATTAAAAAGGAACCTTCACTTCTACGGATCTCAACAAGAGAGTAACACGTTGCAAATGACCTATACGTTAAGTGTTAACCTTGAATGAGATGCTCCATTTCTTAGCAACTGAATACAACTGATCACAATCCAGTTAATTCCTGACACAGCCAGGGCACACGTTGCATTGGATGAGGGCCAAACCATTTTCCCCCCTATTATTTCTACCCACCTTACTTTAATCAATGACCGAAAAGGTGCAATCTCTTAGCAATGTCTGACAGGGAGCCAATACACAGAAACTCAATTCCAGGTAAAAGCTAAGTACAGCAGCCTATTTTGTACACCTAATTTTATTTTTATTTACTTTACAAACATAATTTTATTAAGTATAAGGGATAAGTAAACCTACCACCAGAAATCTAATGATTTATTACTAAAAAGTTCAAATGCAAAAATCCTATGGTGTTTTGGTGCTATAGTGATACAAAACCCACTTACATAGGTTCAATTTAATACATATAGTTGTATCTTCCACAGAAATTTATAAAAAGAGATTTTTTTTTATATATTATGATACCATTATACATTTAAACAGTGATAGCCTGCTCTAACTATGAGCATGTGTGTCAGCAAGGGAACAAGAATGCAGCAGCAAGTGACTTTCCAAAAATCTTTATTGTGGAATATCTCCATAAAATCACTCCTTTCCCCTTTCACCTACCGTCTGGACCTCCTTCCCTGTGTCTGGATATAGCTCCTCAACTTGCTGCCGGCTAAGCAAGAGATAGATTGCACGGAGTACCAAACACTTCATGGTGGGCGGAGCTTCGTCCTTGATGTTCAACGTGATGACGGGATGCAGCGTGATGACGCGTTTCGCCACAGATCGGCTTCCTATAGAGATTTTTTTTTCTTTTTTTGTACTGTATTTTAGTGTGGTTTGAGCTATTGCATTTTAAAAGAAGCTGCTTTTTCAATAAGACTTTTTAATAAGATCTTTTGAAATAAGATTTTTTTCACTATAATTTTTAGATTTTGATCTAGTGCCTTTTGTACTTGTTTTTTCTTGTGTATGTACAGAAATCAAGGTTTGTCAAACCAGCCAATGTACCTCAGATCAGTCATTCGGCCTTGGTAATCTTGTGCTCTATTTACCCTATAATACTATATTTGCATGACAGGAGTGAAGACTGCTTCATGGTTTGACTCCCTGAGCATTTTAGTGATGCCATTTTCTAAATCACAGTTGTAACAAAACTGGTTATTTCTTTATCTGGGACCTTCAAGTCCGTTTGAATCTTGCCATCTTTTCGACAATTCCCCAAAGCATAATTGTTTTGACCACAAAATCCTACTGGTGACATGTGCTTTTTTTTATTGAGAAAGAACGACAGTCGTAGAGCTTTAAAGATACTGGAGGAGTGGAGGAGGCAATTCAATCCAGGCTCTCTCTTTTCCAGTCAAATATAGGATGTGTACAGGAAAAATGGGGTTAGCACCAAGGAATGTCCTCAGATGTGAGCAATATGAAATGAGAGGAAGGGACAGTAGAGAAGTAGATAATGTGGTATTTTATATATAATGAGCTTTAGGAGAAGAGATGTACTTATAATTTTAGGAGCTAGGAATTAGCTCTACTTCTGTGCGCCTAAGCGGTATAATCCCCACTTAAGCATGTGTGGTGTATATCTTAGTCCAAATGTGGTAATCCAGGCAATGTAATATAAACAGAATAGGCACATATATAGCATTAAAAAGAAGTTGGACTACTTAGAACTTTTTAGGACCAATCTCCAGTATCCTGTGTCCAGGTTACCAGAAGTATACATAGAAGTCCGGGAGCAATAGGAGTTGGACCTCCTTTAAGCACGCTTTCCATCAGAGCCATATGATATTAATGGTTCTCCACTTGTGAGTGATATTCCTGATTTTACCAATTTCAATAGTATTTGTATTGGCAATATTGCACTATTTTTTGTTATATTTTATCTCTACAGATTTACACTACACCAGCTCCACCTTATTTATGTATATTTTACATATATAGCATCGTGTGCTAAGATGACACAAGTTAGGTTAATAAATAAGTGTAAATCCATTCACATTTTGTGGAGCCTCCCAATGGCTCCTAATAAGTAGTATGAGTGGTATAATCCCCACTCTGGGGACTGCAGGATTCCTCTCCGCAGTATTATATGAAACAGAACAAAGACCAAAAATAGTGCACACTGTGATATAGATAAGTGCTAAATCCACTTATTGGTCCAAAATATGGTTTTGCTCAATCCATAATGCTTTGGTGGTACATTCCCCAACACAGAATATGATATCCAAAAGGTAAAAGAATAAAGCAGTATGGTCCAGAGGATAAAAATAAAATAACACACACACACACAATCATATATTGCATAAGCCTTACACAACTTCAATTACCCCATTGTAACTAAACCCCCATTATTTTTTGCATAGCTGAGGAGTTTTTAAATAAAACTATTACAATCTGTGAAATTTGAAATCATTGTTTAGTGAATAAGAGAGTGCGCTGGATTGTGTATTTTGTATGTTGTATATATTGGCCCCAGCAGCACCCTATAATGTATGCATGTTCAGGTGAATGGGGCCCTCTAGATTTCATATTATATATATATATATATAAATATATATAATTTATTAAATCAGATATAAAAAGGAGAATTTAAATATTAAAATAAAGATAAAAATAAACACTAACGCGTTTCACCACTAACAGGCCTTTTTGTTTATTGTATGTCCCTGTCACTGGAGTGTATGAAGATGCCAAGAGATAGAACAATTAAGTGATTTAACCATGTCAGCAGGAAATTAAATCCGTTTCAACTGTATGATTAATTTGTTGTTATTTTACCTTAATGAGCGTACCGAATATATGACCATTGCGAGTATACAGAGTATAATATGGTAATATTATAGTATTATATGAACAAATAAAATCTTTTTGAAATCACTTTAGAAATCAGAAGAGAATGTTTTCTGTTTATATGCAACATATTTGTCTTCCACGATTCTATTTCTATTAACACTTTACTTTGTACATTAGTAAACAAAAAAGGCTTTCACTTTTTAAATTAAGAGCAATTAATGTCTCTTTCAGACATCCAGCTCCTGCCTTAGACCAACTGCCATGTTCAACTTCTCCAGCTCCATCAACCATGAGGTTTCAAACCTAATAAGCCGTGAAGCCTCCAAACTATGTGTGTTCCAGTCATGGGCGAACTGACCACTCGGGCAGATCGGTCAATGACTGAGGGCCCGAGACAGTCAGAGGCCTGGCCGGCTGAACAGCCATACTCTCGGAGATCTCCCCAGCCAGAGAGGCACAATTACACAGGATAGTGTCCCCTCACATGCAGAGTGAGACTTTGCAGCAATCCTGCTGTTGCCAGGTCTCCTCCATCCTCTCTGTGTGGAGCTCCATGTGAGGGGATGAGATGGGGCCCAGGGGAGGGGAAGTGACATCAGTTCCTGCCCTCCCCTCCTGAATTTGCTGAGTGGCTAAAGCTAAGGAGCAGCCTGGCAGAAACAGCAGGTATGTAATTCCCCCTATACAATTTCACCTCCAACTCACCCCCATGCCCACTCCACCCACCTCAGCTAGCATCTCCCTAGCACCCACCTCAGCCTCCATGCCCACTAAACCCACCTCAGCCCCCATCCATTCACCCCCAGCCCCCATCTCCCCAGCACTCATCTCTGCCACTATACCCCCATGCACCTACTACAGTCCCTATGCCCCCCAGCACCTACTACAGCCCATATCCCACACACTGCAGCCACTATCTACACACACACACAAACTGTTGCCTCTATATCCCCCACACAGTAGAGCCTCTACTATCCATACAAACACAAACTACAGCACCAGTATCCCCAGACGCCTACTACAGCCTATCCCACACACATACAACAGCTCTACACCACACACTACAACACAACCAGCCATCTCCACCCATATACTACACTGAAAAAAGACCCATCCACACACGCAAACCTACCAGGAGCCTCACTGTATGCACACAATCCCACAAGCAGCATCCCCACACATGGAAAACCACATGCAGCCTCCCTACAGACACTTATCACAAGCAGCATCCCCAACATTGCAATACTGCATACAGCCTCCTTACACACACACACAAACAAATGCAATTTTTACAACCATTTATATAGCACCAACATATTCTGCAGCGCAGTACAATAGGTAATAGAAGACAAACAGTTCTAACACAACATGTTGACACAGGAACACATCACAAACAGCATCCCACACACACTGAACCTCACAAGTAGCCTGCAAACACATGTTTGGAGCTACTTACATGGACTTTTATGATTGAAAACCAATGTGGGGGACGCTACTTGTGATGTCACCAGCAAACACAGAGAGAACGAACACAGCATCGATGAACAATTAAATAGCCCAGCATGGTTTACTGTCATCGTTGTCTTCCAAAAGAAGTTTAACCTGCAGAGACATGCCCAATGATCTTAGTATCTTGCATGCACTGAAAATGGCTGTATTTAGGAAGCTATATATTTATTCATTTTTTTATTTTTTATTTTACATAATGTATGACTGTCCACACTTTGATCGGTTAATTATATATTACTTGCTAAAAAAAATAAAAATTTTTTTTTTTAATAAATTCCCTTGTCAATGTGTTACTGGTAAAGGAAAGAACATAAAATCTCACAATCTCTGGTAAGGTAAAGGGTTAATCTGCCAGAGAAGCCATCCTGCTTTGCAGTATTGTTAATTAAGCTAAGATTCCAACTTGATCTGTGAGTCAGATGAGATAAACGTGTTTGTCTTCGTTCTACCTGGGCCTCCTTGAATAGACCTGATGAGCATCTCTTCATAGAGAATATATTAGCTGTTTTCAATCAGCTCGTTTTCCTGGAAACTAGGAAACAGGCTATGGGAGAACAAGTTCTGAGAGAAGAAAAAAAAAAAATAAAAAAATAAAAAAGAACCTGGCAATTGAAACAGCGTGAAACTTCATCTAAAAGTAGAAGTCATTAGCAACATGCAGCTAGAGAGAAACAATTTAAGCCGTGGTTTCTGTTAGCTTTTGTAAAGATGCTTATCGAACTGGCTGTTTGTAGCACCTTCCTGTTAATTGAGTAACATATTATCCACTATAAATTCATGGGATTCTTTCTGCATGGTTCCTCTCATCTAACTTGCAAACGTCTCTACGTATAGATCTGCTCATATTTTTCTGAAAATATTGATCGGAGGCCCTTTAATGACTCAAGACGAAGATGTATGGCCCCAAATCACAGAACATCATTCAGCAAGCTAATCAAAAGGGTGAAAATAGCATGAAATGCACAGATTGCACAAATAGCCCATCAGGATAATATATTGACTGCACATTTTGATTTATGCAATTGCTTTATTAGTCCACCTCTACAAAACAACCTAAAACAGACAAACTAACTCAGAGAATATTAATGCATGGGGGCATATATAAACAAGTGGCCTGAAGACCCTATGCCATTAGACTGGGGGTTGTTACACATAGAAAGGAATACATGAAGATTTCTAGCCATAAATTGGCCCATAGATAGGTCAGAAAGTCCTAACAGAAAAAATCTGGAGATTTTGAGCAGAAAGTAAAAGAGAATACTTAAGAAACCGGACATGTAAGTATATGCATTTCAATCGAATGAAGTTAGTATATTATATAAAATTATATATATATAGCTAAATTCTACTATGCATATCGTATGGATATGCTGGAGGCTCTCACTTGTAAGATCTTTCAGAATTCGGGTACTTATATTCAATCTTTGACTATTCCCATCAGAACATAGGAAACGCATTGAAATGTATGAATTGCACCTGGAGGGAGTGGTAGTGGGACAATCACAAGTAACATTGTAACTACATCCCAATACCATCACTCATTCTATTATAGATGCTTAAAATTGAATAATCTCGGAGCGCTAAATTGCTTTATACAGAATATATAGGGGCAAAGCAGATTTAGCCTATATTCAATTACAGATTAATAATATACTATTTACAAAATTAATATATGTTCTAGCTGCAACACTTCAGTGTGTTCCCTTCACCACACAGTAAGAATAATCCCCAAAAATATATTTCAAGAAGTGGAGCGACATATTCTATTATTTGGTTTGGGGGTGGGGATGAAAGACTGGATGTTTATTTTAATTTATGGATTGGGCAGACAGAAGTTGATGTCTGGACAGGCAGATTAGAGCACATTTTGTTAAAATTAGTTTTAAGAGATTAAAGGATATCTGCACTTAACATATTACGGAAGAATTGACGGTTAAGCTTCATGGAAATATATTCATAGTTTAAGGAATCTGCATCTCTGGATAATTCCTATGTCCAGTAGCTTGACTGTATACATTATAATGCAAATCCTCTTTCTATGCCTTTAAAAAAAGGTTAAATATGTGAGCTTTGATAGGATTGGAATCTCTCAATAGATACACAACTTTTTATTTGTAGAAATTCAGATTTTTCTTAACCGATTTTATTTTTACATCACCGCCGCCACTGAGATTGTAGAATTGGCCAATGCATCTACGTCAGCAGAGGACAGTGCCAGGCTTTGGGAAAGTTGCCCAAGGCTTTCCCAAATAGAAGCAATCCTTAGAGTAGAATTAAAGCCCACAATGATGGGCATATTGCAGTGCTAGAAGGTTTGAAAAAGTTGGGCATATTGACCTATCAAACGAGAACTAAAAGTTTATCAGGAAAAATAGAATTAGCTTGTGTTTCTTGTTTTGTTAGAGAGATAATTGCCATCTGTCCATAGTGTAGCAGTCTATTATGACTCATGCATAGTAGGATATTAAGCTCTAAACATCTGCTTGCTGAGAAAAATTACGTGCTTAATGTCTACACTCCAGACACCAAAACAACTTAATCTAATTGAAATGGTTACGGTGCCATGAGGCCACTGTTGGTAGTCTTACCTCAAGGGGTTAAACCGTTCTCAAATGGTCTAACCCCAAAGTTACCTCTATCGACAATCTCCACTCCCCCCAAGATGGCATAGGGGTACTAAAATTTCACTTACAGGAAGTGCGGAGTGCCGCTAGGCTGGGGCGCTACTGATTGGTCGAGAGTGGTCAGCTGACGCCTTCAGCCAATCAATGGCTTCCGATTCACAAAACTGGCTTTGATGTGTTTTAATGAGTTACATGTGTAAAATATTTGTTTAGATGCCCGACGAAAAGTATTTGGCTTGCATGCAGATTTAACCATTGTTTTTACCTTAAAAAAGATTGCCTTTTGGTTTTTTTTACTGCGTTACCCAACTTGTTGCCTTATAGGTCACGGATATTATTTTTGTTCGGTTTTTTTTATTACTAAGGTATTGTGGGAAAACAATGGATTGGCTGAGATTAACAATTCTGATGAAGTCAGCCAAAGAGGTGGATCGGGGGCTGGGCCAGCCCTGTCGAACCGTCGGCGTGCTGAAAAAAAATGTAGACTTTAACTTTTTAAGGGCAAGTCACCTTAATGGTGGTTTTAACACAATAGGGTCAGGAAAACATGTTTGTGTTCCTAAACTTATGGTGTTCCATTAACTATTTTTATTTAGCTGAAGTTTAATATAGGACAAAAGCTTCACTTTAATACAATATTTCAGAATTGTTCAGTTTTTGCAAGCTTAATTATTCAACTTTCTGTTTACATTTTTGTCATTGTGCAGTCACTGGTTAAAGACATGGATAACAGGAAGACTTCTCCTTGTATACACTTCAAATACCAATACACTAAATAAAATACACACACATACAAACACACTGTTGACATTTCATTTTAAGAGGTCAATTATTTAAATGGGATTCTGATTTATTGTTTATTTAATAAATATGTAAACATACCAAGAATAATATGCCTTTAAACACAGCCTCCCAAATGAATGATCAATTATATTGCAACCAAGATTGTAGCTCGACTTAGGACTTGAGTCCCAGAGGGACTGTTCCAGAGAGTCAGTCCCCGGCCCGCCTCTCGAAAACACACAATAAGTCAATGAAAAATGTGACTAACAGATGAAAAGACCATTAACAGCAGCCAAAAGTAAAATCGCAAGATATGTCAGGAAATATCTGGTAGCCAAAAGACAAATCATCTCACCGTGACAAAACATCTTCAGAAAACGACATCCTTGTGATAAAATACTGCATGGAATGTCAAAGTAAACTTGCTGAGGAAAGCAGTTCTTGTAATATTAAGCTCTTTAATATTTATAGTTGCAGTCTACACAGATTAGACCCAAAGTATGTTGGCTGGAAGCCTGGGAACACAGAGGTTTGGCACACGGAACTTTATGATCCTGATGCGTTTTCTACAGACAATACTTACTACGAGAGCTAGACTTAACTTGCATTGTCAGTGTAACACAAGATAATAAAAGAGGAGAAAATATTCACTATTTAAGAAAATTCTACCAGGTACAGAGGAAGCACAATTCCGTTAGTTATATCTGGCATCTGTCTCAGTGGGACCATCCGAAATTCTGGCCCCATCATCTAAGGTTTGTTCCCTAGTGTCCTGCATCTGGGACACCAGGAAACTGACACCAATCCATGAAACAAAAGCACACCATTAGATGTACTTACGGCACGCCAATTAAACTCAATATTAAGCCCATGCCAGTTCTGCTTAGAGTTGGGCCAGCCAGAGTGGCCGTCAGTCTTCTAAGTGTGCAATTCTGAACAATGTGACTAACAGATGAAAAGACCATTAACAGCAGCCAAAAGTAAAATCGCAAGACATTGATATGTCAGGAAAGACTGACATGCTTCTTGTGCGAGAGGAGCCAGGTCGACCACTTTTTGGGCAGATGCATTTATTTGGGCATCACAAGTGACACATCACAATCTCAATTTTATACTTTCTAAGATTTGAAGTTTGGTTAAAGAACACTTTAAATACCATATAGATAACGTACTAGGGCGCCAAGGTTTTCAAGTACTCTATGAGTGTGCACAGCATTTTGTAAACAGTAACAAACACTTAAAATACTACTGAGTATTACTTTCTGAAAGTATATATATATATATATGAGGATTTCATAATTCAAGAATATCACTTTGATAGTAAATAAGACAGGAGAGCGAGAGAAACATTTTACGAATATGTTTCTCATTACTTTGTAAAATTGTAAAACGTACCTAGTTTAAATTAATATTATCTTGTTTAACAATTAATGCAAATGTTCATTATTCACAAAACAAGTATAAGTGATTAGTACTATCAGAAGGTCCAGTAATCTGCAAAAAAACAAAACGTCTCTGTCACCTTCTGGGGTCTTTGCATATTTTGCAAAGAACCCAGATGGTGACTGCTCTATTTCCTGTGAGGTGGCCTGGGGGTTGAGGGAAAGGTAGGGTTTTAATTACCTGAACCTGTCCCTACTATCTTCTGCTGTCAGGCCCTCTATGGCTCCTAGCTCTTCATCTGCCATGAAGATATGTTCCATTGTGTTAAACAAACCAAGCTCTGTAGACACCCTAGTGCCAATTTAAATTTAGTTTATTAACTACTTATAAAATTGTGGCACATAATGTTAGCAAATATCGTCATTAGTACAAAGAAAGGACAAGTAAGAGGCTAAGCTTCTTATCGATTTGGGCTTTCAATAATTCTCTTTGTGGTGGAGGGGGGTGTTGGTAATCTGCATTTTAAAGAAATAAAATGGATACAAATAAAACAAACTTGGTTGCCCCAAGCTGCACTAAATTGTTCTTTTTAAAATAAAAACCTTTTTAAAAAAATTAAAACCTTTCAAGGTTAGCTATGGATCTTCAGGTTTTATAGTGGCGAGGAGGTGTCTTCATGTTCTATGCCTGTTTTCTAATGGAGTCATACATAGCTACCCTTGATAAAGGCTACCAGGAGGAGCCGAAACGTTGGGGGACTGTTTGTGACTCGTGTTTCTGCCCATATAGGCTTGTGAGATTTGGTAATTATATGGTTTAGCCTTTTTTTGCCTATTTGGTCACTATCAGATTGTTACAATTTGTGTATGTAATATTTGCATTGTATTATAATAAATATATTTAGATAGATACTATTGTATCAGTTGGTGTGCATTCCTTTCTTTTTGTGTTTTCTAATGGAGAACATATTCCATTAATGCCCACCTCTACATAGCAGACGGAATCATGCTAACCCATTGACATCATAGAAAGATGTGAGAGAACCTGCACATGTTACTTTGCCGGTCATCATTGCAGCACATGATGTAACGGTGGGTAAGCTTAAAGGACCACTATAGTGCCAGGAAAACATACTCGTTTTCCTGGCACTATAGTGCCCTGAGGGTGCCCCCACCCTCAGGGTCCCCCTCCCGCCCGGCTCTGGAAGGGGGAAAGGGGTAAAAACTTACCTTTTTCCAGCGCTGGGCGGAGAGCTCTCCTCCTCCTCTCCGCCTCCGTTACGCCCCGCCGGCTGAAAGCGCACGCGCGGCAAGAGCTGCGCGCGCATTCAGCTGGTCTCATAGGAAAGCATTTACAATGCTTTCCTATGGACGCTGGCGTGCTCTCACTGTGAAAATCACAGTGAGACGCACGCAAGCGCCTCTAGTGGCTGTCAATGAGTGGCTTTGGGGGAAGGCTTAACCCATTCATAATTATAGCAGTTTCTCTGAAACTGCTATAATTATGAAAAAATGGGTTAACCCTAGAAGGACCTGGCACCCAGACCACTTCATTAAGCTGAAGTGGTCTGGGTGCCTAGAGTGGTCCTTTAACACATTCAATTGATTGACTAGAGCTGCAGAAGCCTGTGTGAAGGTAGAGAGAAGTAGGGAGATCCTTGCACTCTAACCTAGGCAAGCATTGCACAGCACTTTTCTTTAAGTGTCTCTTATCATTACAGCATATATAACCGTCTCACCCACAAGCTGTATAACCCTTGCTACAACGGCCCCCCGTAAAAGTAATCGATACTCCTTTGGAGATATCAGCCCCTCTAGTAGAAGCCATTCCATCACCCGAATGTTAGTCACGCCACACAAAACCTATGCACAGAACTGACATTAACAGCCCAGAACTCTCGTTCCAGGCTGCTAATTACACTAACGAAGAGGGAGGTATACCTCCAGCCTTTGTCCCAGTTCTTTGTCTCAGTACGGGCAGCCCGTCATAGTAAAATGATACACACACAGACTCTAAGCCCTGTGACCACTTCAAATCACTGAGACTGATAACAGAAGCCGTGAGAAGAGGATTTAGCAATGATGACACACTGACAGTTAATATAAAGTCTTTCACAAATATAGGAGATAAATGCCTACTGTGGTCCTAACCATACCCTTAAACACTTCCTAACTATAAGCTCCAATTGCAAAATAAAACATGGTAAATTATTCTTTTAAATCTAGCTTTGCTATGTGATTGTTAGATTTGTTCCCCACACGAGAGAACAAGGGAGAAGGCGAGCATATTATCAGGTGATGTTGTCTATAGTTTATTCCACTGTTATCCATCACACGGCTTGAGTATGAGTCATCAAGCTCTGTGTGTGCTGGAACACCATGCTTCTGACAAGCATTTACTGGGCAGACAAAGAAAACACTTTCATCTTTCAAACTAAAACCTAAACACAGATTTTTCCTCTATTTCATCACATAAAATTACTGGGTATGATGCAGCGCGGCAACTGTCATTGGAACACAACTCCTATCATTGCCAAAAAACAGATCTGTTATCTAATAAAATAACAGAAAAGACAAACAGAATCCTTAATGGCCTAATCTTAGCAGGGGGTGCCAAGACAAAAGAAAACTGAGCAACCATGATGGAAGATCCCCTGTCATTCGAAATTAAACAGGAGGGTCTCTAGAAATTATCTATGCACCATCTTATAGTGATTTAAAAATTGTCTATGCCTTGTGCTGCCAGTTTTTCAATCTGTTCATCAGTTTTGTTTCTCAACGCTCAGACATCCTTGCTTCATCCTGTCCCTCACTGGCTATCTCCTCATATAACCCTCAACACTGACCTAGATGCTGCAGCCCCACTCCAAACATACATCTCAAGGAGGACACACCTCCAACCGTGCAAACTAATTCAACATGCTACCTGCAGATATGCTCCCGTTTAACTTAATGCTGCTAGAGGAAGTTTCGTACCCTGTCAGACTTTCTCCATTCTAAAGTAATCTTGCTTTCATACAGTGCAGCCTTCATCCATGCTAGACAGTCATACTTCTCTCTCACATTAGTTCATGCTCCAGCAATCCCAGGTATCTCTTTGATGCCTTCAACTCTTCTTTGCCCTGCTGTTGGCATACCCCAATTTTTTTTTTTCCAGCTGATAGCTTTGCATGCTACTTTACTGACAAGATTGAACAGTTAAGGAGATAATTCTTCCCCTTTGTTCCTTTCTCTCTCATCCACACTTCAGGCTTTTCCCCCAGCTACTGAACAAGAGGTGGCTGCACTTCTTTCCTCTTGCCCACTTATTCTCATCCCATCTCACCTTATCAGATCTCTCCCCCCTTGTCTTATGCTGTCCTCAATGCTTATCTTCAACTGCTCTCTTTCTTCTGGCATTGTTCCCCTTAAACATGCTGCAGTCATTTATGTCCTAAAAAAGTCATCTCTTGACCGGTCTTCCGCTTCGAACTATCGTCCCATATCCCTGCTCCCTTTTTCCGCAAACTTGCTAGAAAGAATTGTCATTATCTGTCTGACTTGCTACCTTAATTCCAACTCTCTCCTCAACCCTCTTGCATCAGGCTTCTGCCTCCGTCACTCTACTGAAAACGTTCTTATTAACGTTACAAATGATCTAATTGTGGCTAAATGCAAAGGCCACTACTCTATACTAATTTCTCTTGATCTCTCGGCTGCCTTTGACATGGTTGATTGTGTCATCCTTCTCCAAACTCTTCAATCCTTCGATCTCTGTGACACTGTCCTCTTGTTGTTCTCCTGCTATCTCTCCCAATGTTCATTCAGTGTCTCCTTTTCTAATCATACCTCGTCCCCTTGTCCTGTCTCTGTTGGAGTCCCCCATATCTCTGTTCTTGGTCCCCTTTTGTTATCTCTTTATACTGCCTCACTTGACAAATGCATTAATTAATTTGCATTCTGTTACCACCTGTATGCTGATGGCACTCAGAGATATCTCTCCTCCTCTGAACTCTACCTGTCCCCTAGCTGTCCTACAATGTGCCACTGCTGGTCTTTCTTTCATCTCTGATTGATGTCCTTTCACTTTCTAAAACTCTCTCTCAAACTGAGCTCCTGGTTTTTCCTCCTCATAACACTGATCCTCCTCTTTCCCTCTCCCTTTATGTTGATGGTACTCTCATCAGTCCATTCTTGCAAGCTCGCTGTCTTGGTTTTATCTTTGATTATGGCATCACCATTGTGCCTCACATCTAGTCTTTTGCAAAAACCTGTCAATTACACCTTAAAAACATTGCCCGCGTCCAAACCTTTCTTTGCAAGATGCGGATTTGGAGCTTGTTCATGCTCTAGTAATTTCTCGCATGGATTACTGTAATTCTATTCTAATTGGTCTCCCCAGAAACTGTACTGCCTCTAGTTTGTAATGAATGCTGCAGCCATCCTGAGTTTTCTCTCCTGTTATTCCTCTCACACCTCGCCCCTGTGCCAATACATACATTGGCTTCCTTTATCCTATAGAAGTCAATTCAAAATACTAACCCTTACCTATAAAGCTCTAAACAACCCTAGCCACTGTTCTATTTCTTCACTGATTCATAGGTTTGCCCATTCTTGGTCTTTCCACTCTGCCGGTGACCCTTGCTATTAGTTCACTCTTGTAGAACTTTTAGAACTTCTTGTGGGTGGCTCCTTTCCTTTGGAACAGCCTGCCTACCCCCACTAGACTCTCCCCTAGTCTTTAATCATTTAAGAAGTTCCTCAAGACCCATCTCTTCAGAAAAGTTAATGGCTTCCCTGGGTAATTTCTATGTAAGCCTGTCTCTAGTTCTCTCGTAAGGGGCCACATTCAACTCATCTCCAGTTTTTGCTACATTCCCTCCTTGTTGTTTGTTTGCTATCCCCCTCGATGCTCTTCCTATTGTGGTTTTATACCCCACCTCCTATTGACTGTAAGCATGTTTGACCAGGGTCCTCATAAACCCATTGTTTCTGTAACATTTTGTAACTGTCTTAATTGTTAAATTTATCCCTTTTATAATATTGTAAAGTGCTGTGTAACAAGTTGGCACTATAGAAATGCCAAAAATAAAAATAATAATAGTAAAAACCAAAGATTTCAAATTATTAATGGGGAAAAAGCATGGACATATGAAGCAACAAAAAGGGAAACCGTTCTTTTCCATACACCCCAATGGTGGGAGGGGTCAACAGTAGAGTCACTGGCTAGTCCCAAACATTTAGCAGACCCTCCCAATAAGGGGACATGTATGCCCAAATTACTGGTGAATACGGGGCATCCTGGCAATCAGCCAGTGTAGAAAGTTAGCGCATTGAGGGAGCACTGTTTCTTTGAAGGAGAAAATATATATGTAATGACTGTTTCACGTAGAGGAAAACACATCTTTCCACTATAGTCTTTATATAAATAATAACTACTAAAACAATAAAAAATAAATATATATATTATTTTTTTTTAAATAAAAAGAGTCACTAATAGATTGTGCTGGACACACACAAAACAATATAAAAACATATTTTCCTGCAGTAGTCATCCGAGAAGAATTTTCAGTTAGTTATTACTGCACCTCTTTCTGCATGGTCTCCTCATCTTGACACCCTGTCTCTTAGCAGGCACCAATTCTTTGTTTCAGGTTCTATTAAAATACCATTCACTATCTTGCAAACAGAGGCATATCACCAAATGTATGTTACCCCATTAGGGGCTTTATCAATAGCATGAAGCAGCCTTCCCGGGTTGTCTCTTTTTAAAGCCCACTCATAAATAAAACACGAGGAGTGGCTACCTCTTCCATACACTGGTTTTCAAGGATCATCTTATTTATTTAAAAATATATATATATAAATTTAAAACGTAGTTGTATGTTCTACTTTGAGTAAGTCGGTGGTGTCGTAAAACACTAAAATTCTGCTCCTTAACTAATATTATGTTCTTACTAATATACATTGCAATGGCCATGCATCACAAATGATAAAACCTCACAAGTGCATTAGAATTGCATCTGAATAATAAGGCGGTCAGTTTCAAAAGGGATGACGGGACTAAACAAATCTAGATAAAAGTTAGCTATTTATACTGAGAAGTAGGTTTGTGCACAGTAAAAAAATAATTTAAAAAATTAAATAAAATAAAAAATGGACTCAGCCCAACCACTTATTTAATTTTTGGGGGCCAGCAGGGTTTTGGACATATGATCATCCACATATCATGAATTAATTATTTATTTAAAAAAAATAAAAAATCAGATGAACCAAAAGGATGTGAAGAAGGGACCATCAGTGTACTGGAAAATAATTACACTATATAAATAATAATAATAATAATAATAATAATAATTGCAGTATACTGATAAGCACAGTTTCCCACTGTTTGTTCACAGATTAAGGGAGAATAATAATAAAAAAAATATAAAAACAGGGGGTGAAATTATAATATTAAATATATAAATATAGATTTGTAAATGATAAAAGCTAAACTAAAACAAAAATTTAGTGACTGTTTATAGTCCTCAATCATCTCTTTTTTTAGGCACGATGTTCATCCATTGAATATTCGTTTTGTTCGTGATTTGGCTACACTTTGGATTGGAGTTAGGAAATTTGTACATTCACATCGGCCCAAATTTGTACAAATTGCAGTTCTTAACAAAACAACTCTCTACTGAAAAAACTGCCCTAATAATTGCGCCTGCCACTCTAACACTCTTTTAACTACAGTTTCAGAAGTAAGGTCCTAACAAAGTCCCATGGTTATAACAGCCTCATGAGATTACATCTCAAACCTAAAAACGGAGTAATCACGTCAGGGTTCAAAGTAGCACACTTCGAAACAATGTATTTAGGTAAACTTTAAATTTCTAAGTGTGAACCCTTGCATGTTATGCAGTATAAAACATCTCACAATAATTAGAACTAACCTATTAAACCAAAAAACCATACAAGCTCAAATAGGGGACATCGTGATTATATAAAATAAGTCTAATAAAATAAAGTTAAGTAAATATCCTGCCTATGCTCCTCTTACTATCAATTCTTACTCCTTAATAGTAATAGCATATCCCACTCACTATGTGGCTTACATACAGTGTTGAAGCCAGCACTGATCAAATAAATGTACATTATATGATATATATATCTCAAAAACCAAAAAGATTATGGTGGGTGGAAAAAAAATTGATCGGTGTAGTTTGTGACAGAAATGCTGGATAAACTTTGCATATTACACGTTAAGCTAAATGAGAGGTTTCAATTCACAATTCCCACACATTTCACTGTGCAGTAAATAAACCCTATTGTATGCTGGAGTATATCTTCTCTTTTTCCAAGTAATGGAATTAAGGAATAAAAATGGAAGTTACCTAGGTAAAAATGGGGCATGGATAGTTTTGGTGCTTTTAAAATTTTGATATTTCAACAAAGATGCAAAATAAATCCAGGAACTCTTAAATCCAGAAATGTCTTATTAAATGTCGCTCATACTATATTTGTTTTGTGTTCCTACACAAATGGTTCACTGAGCACCATCAAAATTCCAATATATTTTCCTGTTTCCTGCACAGCGGAATGTTGGCAATGTCTCTGCTAAAAACAAATGCTCTCAATAACGGTCATTAATGGTGAAAAAATTGTTATGCAATTCCAAGATGGCCACCTCCCCACTGCAACACGAACAGACCTTTAAGTGATAATTCCAGCCAAGCATACTATATCATGGTTACATAAAAACATTAATCTATTTGCATGGTTGTTTTAAAATAGAAGGAAAATGCAAACTTCTCAGGACAAGTATAAAAAAAAAAATATATGACAACATAGGGTTAAGGGTTAAAAAATGCTTGGGGATGTCACTGCTTTCAATAGAAAGAAGAACAACAGAAGTGCCTATTTTATTTTATTCAAAGAATTAGCCAGGCACGAACGTGCACTAAGCAATACTTCAGTTTTACAGCTGGCAGGGACAGATTCCTGTTTGTTCTCAATACTATTGATTTCACCCACACTTGATCAAACCATGACTCATATGCGCCATCACAAATTCTTACCATCTGGCTAAATCAGACCTGTATACATTCTTCATGTCACACTGTTCATTAGGGATGCGCATGATAAAATGTAAGCAAACTTGGAGATATGTTTTGGGATGAATTGAGATTCGGAAGAATTTGAGCCGATTGGCTATTCAGCCGAAAAACAGAAACTAAATTAAAAGCAAATTAAATGGCCAATGACCCAGCAGTATTGGTTACCTCGGGATACAATACTAAACAGTGAGCAGCCAGCAGCTACTTACCGTAATTAAAACTGGCAACCGGAGAGCCATTGTAAAATGGCTTTTGTAATCAAAGGGCCATCATAAAGAACACCATTAAAATGGCATGTTCAGGCCTAGTAGATACTATTAAATTCTGGTTCAAGGACCCAGAGGTATAAAATAATGTGGCACACTGACTAGCTGGCACTGGCCTCACATATAACTTTTAGACTAGGTTTCCAATGTGTGTGCATACACACACAAAAGCACAGAGGCAGAATTTTTTTTTTTTTTTTTAAATAAAATTAATAGAGAGAGACAGCATGCATCTTATAGACATTAGCCTTGAGGTTGTATCTAGCATTATCCTCATGAATGTCATAGCTAGCTTCTCACAGTTTGTGCAAGCAATCCATCACGTTCTCTTACTGAAGTGAGCAGAGTTCAACTCGTGACTTTTTGAAGGATTGATAAACCTTTCAGTTTACAGTCTTGTGATTTCTGCATTTTGTTTTACCTGTGGTGCAACACTTTTTAAAGATGATGACACACAAACAAGATCATATATTCTGCCCAAGTGCATGGAATTATTATTACTTCTTTTTTCATGGGAAGGAGATGAGTAATTGTGTGTTCATCGGTTGACTTGAAATAATGTTGATCAGAAAAAAACTATAAGATACCATTAATTTAAATTTATTTGATTTATTTTACACATTTTTGAGCACATTTATTCTTGAACAAAATGAGACGATCCTTAAAAGAAAAACATATATGGTGGTGAATTTTTGCTTCATATGTCACAAATAAGTGGAATGAATACTCCGCAGACAACTATTAAGAAAACAATACAGAATCACTGGCAGCTTGTCCTGACCTGTTCCATGGCATGTCTTGGCCATCCCAAGGTTGTCATGTCCTTAAGCCACTCATGTATAAAGAACTAGGCTTTGCAAAACAGAGTAGGAGACCAGTGTCAAACCACAAGACTCAGAATATCAACTTTTCATTCAGCAAGTAGTTCTAATATAAAACATTTCAAATCAAACAAAATATGAGTGCTTTATATTAACCTGGCCACTGTAGTGTCCCTGGCCACTTTAAGAATCTCATTGAGAGTACATAACAAAGATTTAATAAAATGTGCATTACAGCAGGTATATTCATGAAGAAAGACTCCAACGAAAATGGGAGCAAAAGGAAAAAACATATGCTCATATTCCATTCACATATTTTTATGCCCCTAATTCAACATGTTGAATGTCTCTGAAACAAATACATCAAATTATCAATAGAGAAAAAATTATCCTTGCTCATATTGTTACCTAGTTTGTTGTCTATAACAATTCCCAAATCCTTCTTGTGTGTTGTTATCCCTAATTCACTACTATTTAGGGTACAAGTCCATTGTGCATTCTTTACCCCTTTACATCCTGAAACATTCTTTGTTGGTAGAGTGTTTACTTTATTACTTAACCAGTATATCTTTATTGGCCAACAGCCTTCAGAAGGGTTGAATTGACCCTGCTAGGATTTGAACCTATGATATTGCATTTTTAACTGGTTTTGTAGTCAGGGAATTTACCAACTAAGCTACCGAACCAGCATAACTTTATTGAAAAATATGTGGTTGTGTGTAGAGCCAGATGCATGACGGGCATGGATTTGTTCACCCCTCCATATTCTATTAGACAGAAAAAAAAATATCTATACCAGTGATGGCAAACCTTTTTGAGCCAGAGTGCCCAAACCGTAATACATGCCAAATTTTTTTCCCTCAAAGTGCCAAAACGGCAATTAAACCTGAATACTGAGGTTTAAGTTTAGCGAAAACAACTCATACAGTTGTCCGAACTAATTAACATCTCTGTGTGTGTATTAAGCAGTTTGTGTGTGTACTCGGCAGTCTGTCTGTATGTGTACTTAGCAGTCTGTCTGTATTTAGCAGACTGATCAATACACACAGACAGACTGCTGAGTGTGCACACACAGACAGACTGCTGAGTGTGCACACACAGATAGACTGCTGAGTGTACACACACACAGACTGCTGAGTGTACACATACTGCATTGAGGGGTACAGTGTATGTGTTTGTATGTGGGGTGATGTGTGTGTGTGTGGGGGGGGTGATGTGTGTGTGTGGAGTGATGTGGGGTGGTGAGTGTGGAGTGATGTGGGTGGGGTGATGTGTGTGTCTTTGTGTGGGGTGATATGTATAGGGCAGGGATGCTGTGTGTATGTCGTCCCCCTTCTCCTCCCCCCACTGTTTTCTTTCCCCCCATCCCTCCCTAATTTTTTTCTACCATCCCACACTGTTTCCCCCCCATACCTCCCTCAGTTTTCTCCCCCATCCGTCCCTCAGTTTCCCCCCTCCATCCCTCCCTTAGTTTTCATTCCCCCCCTCCTTGAGCTCCTACCTTGTAGCGTGGCAGAGCGCACCGCGGAGCTCAGTTTCTTGTACCCAGCAGGACAGGAAGTGCTCTCTCTGTGAGCACTTCATTTCCGTCCGCCCGGGTACAGGAAACATAAGTTCCTGTACAACGGCGCGCTCGGCCAAGCTACACAGAGTGCCTGGCAGGAGGGAGCGCTGTGCGCTATGCGCTCACCTCCTGCCGGTCACTCCGGTTTTGCGCCCGCCGGGCCGGTGCACCCTAAGGCAGCCACTTGTGCCGACCTATGGATGCGCTGGCGGAGCGCACCCTCCCTCCCCCCGGCGACCTATGGCCGCGTGCCCACAGAGGGGGCTCGGCGTGCTACCTGTGGCACGCATGCCATAGGTTCGCCATCACTGATCTATACCAATGTTACTAAATAAGCAAGTACAAAGTGTAGATTAAAAAGAAATCTATAAAGTAGAAATACATTTTTCACATTACTGATTTGTCTAAAACTAAATAAATACTGATACAGCTGTATATTGCAATGCTGTGCAGGCTTTATCCATTCTTGGAATGAAATTGTTTACCTTTTAATCACTGATTGCTTGTAATTAAAATAATGCTTCACTATATAGATTTAAAAGAGATAGAGCCTCGCTATAACATGAAGAATTATTTTTCATTACTCAAACTGTTGAGATAACAGTATTTGGCCCTATCTCTGAGTGTTCCACGTATAATATTTAATTACAAAGCTTACAGAACTATCTGAAAAACACAAAGTAGTGAAAGCAAAAGCGCCATTTTTCAGAATACTGAACATTACTTTCACACAGCCTCGACAGTTTAAGCAACAGATTGTGATGCCAGATTTAAAAAATCCAATCTATTATGAACCTCGGGGTTTGTGGACCAAGGGCATACTTGAAAACGAGCAGAATCTCAATGTATTCTTGAGGGTAAAATAATTAATAAATATATGCAATTCCTATGTCCCTAAGAAACTAGTGTTGAGCTGAGCAAGCCATTTCAGCAAATAAGTGGGCTAAGAAGTTGGGTAAGACTCAACCCCAAGCACCTTCAACATTAAAATCTTGTACCCAAAGGGGGAAAAAAAGGAATAAATGGTCCAATGGGTCAAGCTTCAGGGACAATGAAAATTGTGTCTGTTACAGGAGGCCCCTTCAGGATCTAGGAGGCTATTAACAGAACTGCAGGTTTTAGAAGACGTTGTAGATTAGACAGAATTTGCAATAAAGGAAGTTTAAACATTAGATCTCTCTTTACAGGAATGATTAAGAAAAGCTGTGCAAATCACACACCATGGGAGGAGTGACTGGGCTTTCATAACAAAGCGATTTAACTACAATATGGCAGAGAATTGAACAGTGAGACTTCAGGGGCATGAGCTATACAACATGCTTCATTAAAGTCAGCCTGTAAATAATAAAAGTCACCTGAAATCGCTCCTTTAAACATTAAATACACCATATATCACAAATATACACGATGCATTCAATGTGAAATATTTTGATGTACTCACCTTTCCTCTATTCCAGCTCAGCTTCATGGGTGTTTCTCTTCATGTAACACCCACCTCCGGACCATCCTCCACTCTGACTGAAAATATCCTCAGCGACGTTGGCAAGCTGGCAGCGACATAGACATGTTCCTATACTCCCTAGCCGGTGCTAGACACACCGGCTACTGCTGTGTTTGCAATCAGTGGAAAGCAGAGGAACCTCCTGTGGCCGTGGGAGGGCTTTTCTGCACACCAAGGCATGCAAAAAAAAAAAAAAATATATATATATATATATATATATATATAATATTATTAACAGAAAAAGGGTTTTCTCTTAATCTGCATTTGCTAGAAAAACGGCTAGCTACTAAAGAGCTTTTGAAGAGTTAATATATCAGCCCATCTGCAAAGTTGCATTAAAGGGACAGTATAGGTGCCCAGACCACATGAGCGTATTGAAGTGGCCTGGGTACATTCTCCCAGGTTCCTTAACCATGCAAAAGTAATTATTGCAGTTTTTAATAAATTGCAATAATTATCTCTATGGGTTCACTCCACCTCTGGGGTCATTATGCACGAGGACATCCAGCATCACCCGAAACCCCATGGGAAAGCATTGTATGATGCTTTCCTATTGGGGGGGGAAGTACTAATGTGAGCTCGGCCACTGCCTCGCATGCGCATTAGGTCTCCCCCGCTGGGGGAGGAGCAGAGGCGGAGCTAAGCCAGTGCTGAGGGACATCGTCGCTGGACTCAAGTGACAGAAGGTGTTTTTAACCCCTTCTGCACCACGGGGGGGGG
>OW240919.1:128266388-128395523 GCA_933207985.1 Pelobates cultripes | reverse complement strand
GATCACGTTATATCAAACATATATAGTAAAATATTTTTTATTTGACCACTAGAAGCAATGAGATTTCTCCTACTAAAGTCAATAGGGCTTTTAAAAAAAGACTTCTGTCAAAGGTAAGTCGCTGCTTTGACTAGCATTGGGCACAGTATATTCTACAACAAAGTGAAGTGGTAATTTGATGAAATTTGGCAATTCTGGAATTACAACAGCTACCGATTTGTATAAAACCGAAGAGACAACACATATTATACTAGATGTCTATGGAGCCCTTTTATTCTGCTATACAGAATGCATTTTCTCATGCTTCTTAAAGCACATGTGGGTGTACATTTAAAAAATTTCATGAATATATTTTTATATAAATTATTCACTCTTGACTATTCACTAAGAGTTCACTCTTCTCACAAGCTCCTCAGAGTAACCCGAAGCAACGCTCTGAATAGCCCAGCCCGTAGGAGGAACATTCACCATCCTGGTCCTCCTCCCCCTCACTCCTCTCCACCACAGCAAAATGCCTTTGGGCAAGTGAGAGACAGCTTTTATCTCCCCCTTGGCCCATGAAGGCACACATCAGGGTCGGTGCTTGGATAGTGCAGGCTTTGCATTGGCTGGTGGGCAGCATAAAATCCCACTGCGGGCAGAGTCTTGGACAGCCCTGCTATAGTCATGAAAAAAACCATTAACTAAATGAAACACTTTTGGTGTATATATCATGCCTCAATTATCGGACCTTTAAAAATTAAAATCACTTTTTTCTTTATTTATACAACCCTATCCGCACCTCCTCTAGCTGTGATTGAAACAGTATCCATGAATTTTTTTCTAAACAAAATTAGTTTCCTTTTCAATTATTAGACTTTAACTTGCTTAATATGTTTTTATCTCCTTCTTTGCAAATTTAACTTTAATCACGCAAAAAAGGCTCCTTTAATACAGGAAACCAGATTATCTAGGTTTCCTTTTCAGGAAGTATTTAGGAAGGCTGTGCAAGTCACATGCAGGGGGGTGTGACTATAGCTGTATAAACAATGTAGTTTAACTTCTAAATGGCAGAGAATTAAGAAGTGAGACTGCAGGGGCATGATTTATGCACCAAAACGGTTTAATAGTTGTTTTCAATTTCTATAGTGTCCCTTTAAATTCTTATTTAAGACAAAAAGGAAAATATAAAAAAAAGGATAAAGCTCACTTTATGAAGATTGGGAAGTTTCAAGTTCCACTGTTATCCACTTTTCGTCCTTTGTATCAAGGGGTTATCTCTAAGAGTAGAGCAAGTCTTCCAGTAATTAGTGAACACCCATTCATTCTAAGTATGGGGGTACATTTCTTATTCTATTTTCCAAAAACATAAAAAAGTACTTTCATTTTTTAGAGCCCCCGAAAACTGATATTGGCATTGCAAAGTTTACGCCAAAATAGAGTTGGGTAATTTAATTTTTTCCACTGAATATTTGAAGTTGAAAATTGGCACATACTTTGGCGAGATCAAGTAGTGACTGGGAATTTGAGATCGGTGAGCAAGAACTACCACTGACAGAAAATGCTTTGTTGCTTAGGTCACATCTCTCAGATATGAAAAATAACACATTAAAGCAGCTTAATTGTTCTATACAGTTAGGTCTGGAAATATTTGAACACTGACCCAATTTTCGTAATATTGGCTCTGTACGCCACCAAAATGGAACAACAGAGATACAATTGTGCAGACTTTCTGCTTTAATTCGAGGGGTTGAACAAAAAAATGGTATGAAACTTTGGCAATTGCATTCAAATGTAATTGGACAAATTAACAATCATAATAAAAAATTTAATTTTTAATACTTTGTCGAGAATCCTTTGCAGGCAATGACTGCTCGAACCAAGGAAAAATTATATATACACATAAAAACGCAAAATATAAAAAAAAAAAGGGGGGAGGAAACTGTGTATAAATAATAAATGTGGAAATAAAACCTGATGAAAACAATGAGAAATATCTAAAATAAAGAAAAAAAACATAACCGGAAATAGTGTGATACAGCTACAAATAGTATGAAAGGGAGGGGGAGGTAGAGTACTCATAAGATGTAATAAATTGGTGGGCGTATCTTTCCATAGGGGTGTTTCCAAATATTATAATCTGCTTCAATCTATGTCTTGCAATATAGACATTCTAGTATTTAAAGGAGAAAAAGAGAATATTGCAGCATACAAATATCTCCCTTTCTCTTTACCCTTAAATAAAAGCTGAAAGACTGCACTGTAAGCCCATATTCATGATTTAACTGTAACTTTAGTTTTATATTGGGAAACACCAGAAATAGCAAAACTAGTGTCAGTGTCCAAATATGTAAGGGACAACGACACCGAGAAGCAGACACAGACACACACACACACACACAAATAAAAAAAATAATAATCTCTCAAATTTAGAGAGAGAGAGATTTACAAATACTTTTTCTTAATATGGGTCTCCTGCATCTTGACATTTGGTGGCTTCTGCGATGGTCTTAAACTATTGAATGTACTAATTTGAACAACTATTAATTTGTATAACACTGGATTATTCTTAGGTTTTGTAAATGTGTAGAGTGTGCAGGTGGGCGAAGGGAAGCTGCCATTTCTGTAGTATGTTCTGGGTGTTAAAACTGCCAAATACTCATCTGGATTGAACTATTAACACAATTACTTCTTGCGATGTGGGCCAATCAGCTACTTCAAGAACAACAGGATAGTATTCAGCAGAAAAAAAAGCCCAACAAATAAAAAAAAAAAAAAAAAGTATTACATCAATTATTTCCAAATATGGTTCTGTTTCAACAAAACACTTGTTAAAATAATTTGGAAGGAACTCTAATAAATGTTTTCCAGATGGTTTATTAAACCACATTCATTTTGCATTAAAAATAAAAAAATTACTCAGAAAATTTTTCCTGAGCCCGCAAACACTAAGAGGGCAAATTTGAGGCATTTAACAATTTGGAATCTATTTATAGTTATGTGGAGCCTGTAATATCTGAAAGTAGAAGAAATTTGGGATTCCAGCTGATAGGGACTATAATCATGATGATGCTGCTCAGCCACATGTCATCTGTCTAAGCAGAAATGCACCAGATTGCAACAGAAGCCGCATGCAAAGCTTTTTCCACATTGTCCTTATATTCATGTCTCGGATATAGTCAGCTGTCAAATGGAGAACAATAATAAGGCTAGGATAGGCTGGAAAACCCAGCCACTCCAAAGCTACAGGAAAAGTTGCAGATTTGTAGAAAGAGAGGGACATTTAGAAATAAGTATCTTGACTTTTTTTATGCATTTGATCTGGAATGGAACCATTCATTCAATAGCAACCCCAGAAAAGAAATACTATGAGTATTAGATATATAACTATTGGGTATATAACAAAATGATATATTTTGTATATATTCCCTCTAGACCAGGGGTGCCCAAAAGGTAGATCCGCAGATGTTTTAAACCCACAACTTCCATGATGCCTTATCATTCTAAAGGCACGCAAAGACACACAAAGCATCATGGGAGTTGTAGTTCTACTACATTTGAGGCTCTATCTTTTTGGAACCACTGCTCTAGACTAAAGAAGGTGACTATTTCAGCCTATCCTAAAGCATGACAGATCCGAACGCTTTAAATAATGTATCATTTATCATGATATTATATATTTCTTTACTTTAGGAAAAGTCCTATCACTAATGGATAAGAAAATAGAAAAAATATATATATTCCTATATCACCACTTAGTGAATAGTGTGTACAAGTAAGAAATGTACTTATCTTAATATTCAAATAGAACAGCCTGCCAGGTTATTACCCAGAATAAATTACCTCTACACAGCAAAATATAGAACAACCAGAAACATCGGGATACGGCTGAGAAATCTAAAATTAAAAAACATAAATATACATAGTATAAATCAGTTTCAAATAGTGAGTAACCAAATATTATACAACAATGACAGAGTATAAAATACAGCCCTGAGGAAGTTCTATACTGTGAACGAAACGCGTAGGACCTCATTTTATGTTTATATTTTCTTTTTATTGCTGGGTGAAAACTCACCCTTAATAACGCCGTTTTACATTTTTTCCACCATCCAGGAAGTCCTGTTTTCCATCCATTTTTTTGGAGCAACTGGAGGAAGATAATAGCCCCCCACTACTACCAGGGGAGGTACCCTAGAGCGCTATTTCTCTTCTAATCTTGTGAGTGCATTTCATGAACATTTACTCACTATTTGAAACTGATTTACACTATGTATATTTATGTTTTTTAATTTTAGATTTCTCCGCCATATCCCGAATGTTTCTGGTAGTTCTATATTTTCATATCACTAATGACCTGCTAAGCATCATTTCAGAGCCATCATTTCTGGAAGTCCATGCATGTTGCACTATTTTAACACCTATTATCCCCTGCTGTTCCCTTTCGGATTTGATTTTCTCAGCTTGCAGACAAGCTTTAGCAATGAGGACTTTGTGTTACAGTGAGCAGAGAAACTGCATGTAGAATCATTACTCAGTCCTCTCTGTCACTCAAGCCTCTGTTAAAGGGACACTATAGGCACCCAGACCAATACATCTCATTGAAGTGGTCAGGGTGCAATGTCCCTGTCTCACTTAGTCCTGTAATGTATATCATTGCAGTTTTTAAACATTAGGTCCCCCAGTTGGATGACAAATGAGGCGCAGTACCAACCCAACACTAAGGGAGATCGGCATTGAAATTGAGTGAATAAAGGTTTTTTAGCCCTTTAGATACTGGAGGGGGTGGCCACAAGGGAGCAGGGAACCAGAGGGCACTATAGTGATAGGAATATAGATTTGTGTTCCTCACACTATAGAATCCATTTAAGACCTCTGTGCCTCCAACATAGAGAGAGGTCTCTGTGACAGAGTGACCTACAAGTGGTGGAGGTACCAAGATATTGAATTAAAATATATACATTTGCTAGTATTTCTACTTTCGGAAGAAGTATTTCTCTCTTTAGATAAATTCTAATGTTCTTTAAGGTTGTTTACCACAAAAGGTACACTTTAAAAAGTTTGCCTCTTTTTTTTTTTTTAAATTTGACAATTTGTATTGGTCAGTACAAGCATGCATGTCAAATCTACATCAGTGCTTAAACACATTCTTGATTACTAACAACATTGGCTTACAATACATTCAAGGAGTTTCATTGTTCCTCTCAGACTTCCCTGCATGACTATTCACGGGGGTTTTCCCTCAGGTGTTGTGTTGTGCTGCACTTACTTCAGCACTGCTGCCGACCAGTGGCGTTGGTGCCGGATGTGCTGCTTAACTAGGTGTACTGTACCTTTGAGGGTAGGTGGAGGGGGGGGGGACTGGGGCGGGTGCGGGATGGGATAGCTAACTGGGGTAGTGAGACTTCTGTTGGTTCTACGTGTTGCTGTGTGTTTCTATCTATTCCTTTAGGTGCTCCAGGAAAGATTTCCACCGTTCGTGTGCTTGTCCTATGTGGTTCTTTAATCCGAATTGGTGTGCATATATCATTTCGTAGCTCCAATTTAGTTTAATCTGGTTTATAAGGGTAACCCGGTTCGGGGCTGTCCTTTGTTTCCAGAGTCTAGCTAAGCATATGGCTGCCGAGATAAGGACATGGTAGATCAGTGTCCAGTTGTCTTTGGGTATAAACAAAATGCATAATTCGAGTGTCAGTGATGTTTGGGTTTGTATGAGGACCAGTTTGCCTCTTTTTAATACTTGTTTTGCTGTTAAACACTTCACAGTTTTATGATTTTCCTCACACATCTTACAAAAAAGTTTTTGAAAGACTAGCAAATATCAGTCATTTCTAAACTGGTCTCAATATTAAAATGAAATTTGACTAAATTATAAAAAATGCTTTGGGGAGAACATTCCCACCTCTGTATATCTGGAAGATCAAGGGCTTTATTCCTAACAGATTGAAAACTTTGTGAAATGGATTCAACAAAGTGCTGGAAACATTCCATGGTAATTATGTTAGTTTAAAATTATCACGAAACTCCAGCAGATTTTTCTACCATACATTCATTTCGTGAACCTACATTCCACTTCGGTGGTGTTCTATTGGACTGAGATCTGGAACAAAGCAGGTTATAGGAGCAAACTTAAGACACAGGCATGTTTGAAAACAGCATGAGCCGATTCATGCTTTGTTATCCTTTGTTATCCTTCATTATCCTGCTAGTAATATATATTTGAAAGTAGGCCACCTATTGCCATAAAGTAATGCATTTGATTTACACGCTAAAGGATAACATTATTTAATATTAAAAAGGAACCTTCACTTCTACGGATCTCAACAAGAGAGTAACACGTTGCAAATGACCTATACGTTAAGTGTTAACCTTGAATGAGATGCTCCATTTCTTAGCAACTGAATACAACTGATCACAATCCAGTTAATTCCTGACACAGCCAGGGCACACGTTGCATTGGATGAGGGCCAAACCATTTTCCCCCCTATTATTTCTACCCACCTTACTCTAATCAATGACCGAAAAGGTGCAATCTCTTAGCAATGTCTGACAGGGAGCCAATACACAGAAACTCAATTCCAGGTAAAAGCTAAGTACAGCAGCCTATTTTGTACACCTAATTTTATTTTTATTTACTTTACAAACATAATTTTATTAAGTATAAGGGATAAGTAAACCTACCACCAGAAATCTAATGATTTATTACTAAAAAGTGCAAATGCAAAAATCCTATGGTGTTTTGGTGCTATAGTGATACAAAACCCACTTACATAGGTTCAATTTAATACATATAGTTGTATCTTCCACAGAAATTTATAAAGAGATTTTTTTTTATATATTATGATACCATTATACATTTAAACAGTAATAGCCTGCTCTAACTATGAGCATGTGTGTCAGCAAGGGAACAAGAATGCAGCAGCAAGTGACTTTCCAAAAATCTTTATTGTGGAATATCTCCATAAAATCACTCCTTTCCCCTTTCACCTTCCGTCTGGACCTCCTTCCCTGTGTCTGGATATAGCTCCTCAACTTGCTGCCGGCTAAGCAAGAGATAGATTGCACGGAGTACCAAACACTTCATGGTGGGCGGAGCTTCGTCCTTGACGTTCAACGTGATGACGGGATGCAGCGTGATGACGCGTTTCGCCACAGATCGGCTTCCTATAGAGATTTTTTTTTCTTTTTTTGTACTGTATTTTAGTGTGGTTTGAGCTATTGCACTTTAAAAGAAGCTGCTTTTTCAATAAGACTTTTTAATAAGATCTTTTGAAATAAGATTTTTTTCACTATAATTTTTAGATTTTGATCTAGTGCCTTTTGTACTTGTTTTTTCTTGTGTATGTACAGAAATCAAGGTTTGTCAAACCAGCCAATGTACCTCAGATCAGTCATTCGGCCTTGGTAATCTTGTGCTCTATTTACCCTATAATACTATATTTGCATGACAGGAGTGAAGACTGCTTCATGGTTTGACTCCCTGAGCATTTTAGTGATGCCATTTTCTAAATCACAGTTGTAACAAAACTGGTTATTTCTTTATCTGGGACCTTCAAGTCCGTTTGAATCTTGCCATCTTTTCGACAATTCCCCAAAGCATAATTGTTTTGACCACAAAATCCTACTGGTGACATGTGCTTTTTTTTATTGAGAAAGAACGACAGTCGTAGAGCTTGAAAGATACTGGAGGAGTGGAGGAGGCAATTCAATCCAGGCTCTCTCTTTTCCAGTCAAATATAGGATGTGTACAGGAAAAATGGGGTTAGCACCAAGGAATGTCCTCAGATGTGAGCAATATGAAATGAGAGGAAGGGACAGTAGAGAAGTAGATAATGTGGTATTTTATATATAATGAGCTTTAGGAGAAGAGATGTACTTATAATTTCAGGAGCTAGGAATTAGCTCTACTTCTGTGCGCCTAAGCGGTATAATCCCCACTTAAGCATGTGTGGTGTATATCTTAGTCCAAATGTGGTAATCCAGGCAATGTAATATAAACAGAATAGGCACATATATAGCATTAAAAAGAAGTTGGACTACTTAGAACTTTTTAGGACCAATCTCCAGTATCCTGTGTCCAGGTTACCAGAAGTATACATAGAAGACCGGGAGCAATAGGAGTTGGACCTCCTTTAAGCACGCTTTCCATCAGAGCCATATGATATTAATGGCTCTCCACTTGTGAGTGATATTCCTGATTTTACCAATTTCAATAGTATTTGTATTGGCAATATTGCACTATTTTTTGTTATATTTTATCTCTACAGATTTACACTACACCAGCTCCACCTTATTTATGTATATTTTACATATATAGCATCGTGTGCTAAGATGACACAAGTTAGGTTAATAAATAAGTGTAAATCCATTCACATTTTGTGGAGCCTCCCAATAGCTCCTAATAAGTAGTATGAGTGGTATAATCCCCACTCTGGGGACTGCAGGATTCCTCTCCGCAGTATTATATGAAACAGAACAAAGACCAAAAATAGTGCACACTGTGATATAGATAAGTGCTAAATCCACTTATTGGTCCAAAATATGGTTTTGCTCAATCCATAATGCTTTGGTGGTACATTCCCCAACACAGAATATGATATCCAAAAGGTAAAAGAATAAAGCAGTATGGTCCAGAGGATAAAAATAAAATAACACACACACACACAATCATATATTGCATAAGCCTTACACAACTTCAATTACCCCATTGTAACTAAACCCCCATTATTTTTTGCATAGCTGAGGAGTTTTTAAATAAAACTATTACAATCTGTGAAATTTGAAATCATTGTTTAGTGAATAAGAGAGTGCGCTGGATTGTGTATTTTGTATGTTGTATATATTGGCCCCAGCAGCACCCTATAATGTATGCATGTTCAGGTGAATGGGGCCCTCTAGATTTCATATTATATATACATATAAATATATATAATTTATTAAATCAGATATAAAAAGGAGAATTTAAATATTAAAATAAAGATAAAAATAAACACTAACGCGTTTCACCACTAACAGGCCTTTTTGTTTATTGTATGTCCCTGTCACTGGAGTGTATGAAGATGCCAAGAGATAGAACAATTAAGTGATTTAACCATGTCAGCAGGAAATTAAATCCGTTTCAACTGTATGATTAATTTGTTGTTATTTTACCTTAATGAGCGTACCGAATATATGACCATTGCGAGTATACAGAGTATAATATGGTAATATTATAGTATTATATGAACAAATAAAATCTTTTTGAAATCACTTTAGAAATCAGAAGAGAATGTTTTCTGTTTATATGCAACATATTTGTCTTCCACGATTCTATTTCTATTAACACTTTACTTTGTACATTAGTAAACAAAAAAGGCTTTCACTTTTTAAATTAAGAGCAATTAATGTCTCTTTCAGACATCCAGCTCCTGCCTTAGACCAACTGCCATGTTCAACTTCTCCAGCTCCATCAACCATGAGGTTTCAAACCTAATAAGCCGTGAAGCCTCCAAACTATGTGTGTTCCAGTCATGGGCGAACTGACCACTCGGGCAGATCGGTCAATGACCGAGGGCCCGAGACAGTCAGAGGCCTGGCCGGCTGAACAGCCATACTCTCGGAGATCTCCCCAGCCAGAGAGGCACAATTACACAGGATAGATTGCCCCAATGTGTCCCCTCACATGCAGAGTGAGACTTTGCAGCAATCCTGCTGTTGCCAGGTCTCCTCCATCCTCTCTGTGTGGAGCTCCATGTGAGGGGATGAGATGGGGCCCAGGGGAGGGGAAGTGACATCAGTTCCTGCCCTCCCCTCCTGAATTTGCTGAGTGGCTAAAGCTAAGGAGCAGCCTGGCAGAAACAGCAGGTATGTAATTCCCCCTATACAATTTCACCTCCAACTCACCCCCATGCCCCCTCCACCCACCTCAGCTAGCATCTCCCTAGCACCCACCTCAGCCTCCATGCCCACTCAACCCACCTCAGCCCCCATCCATTCACCCCCAGCCCCCATCTCCCCAGCACTCATCTCTGCCACTATACCCCCATGCACCTACTACAGTCCCTATGCCCCCCAGCACCTACTACAGCCCATATCCCACACACTGCAGCCACTATCTACACACACACACAAACTGTTGCCTCTATATCCCCCACACAGTAGAGCCTCTACTATCCATACAAACACAAACTACAGCACCAGTATCCCCAGACGCCTACTACAGCCTATCCCACACACATACAACAGCTCTACACCACACACTACAACACAACCAGCCATCTCCACCCATATACTACACTGAAAAAAGACCCATCCACACACGCAAACCTACCAGGAGCCTCACTGTATGCACACAATCCCACAAGCAGCATCCCCACACATGGAAAACCACATGCAGCCTCCCTACAGACACTTATCACAAGCAGCATCCCCAACATTGCAATACTGCATACAGCCTCCTTACACACACACACAAACAAATGCAATTTTTACAACCATTTATATAGCACCAACATATTCTGCAGCGCAGTACAATAGGTAATAGAAGACAAACAGTTCTAACACAACATGTTGACACAGGAACACATCACAAACAGCATCCCACACACACTGAACCTCACAAGTAGCCTGCAAACACATGTTTGGAGCTACTTACATGGACTTTTATGATTGAAAACCAATGTGGGGGACGCTACTTGTGATGTCACCAGCAAACACAGAGAGAACGAACACAGCATCGATGAACAATTAAATAGCCCAGCATGGTTTACTGTCATCGTTGTCTTCCAAAAGAAGTTTAACCTGCAGAGACATGCCCAATGATCTTAGTATCTTGCATGCACTGAAAATGGCTGTATTTAGGAAGCTATATATTTATTCATTTTTTTATTTTTTATTTTACATAATGTATGACTGTCCACACTTTGATCGGTTAATTATATATTACTTGCTAAAAAAAATAAAAATTTTTTTTTTTAATAAATTCCCTTGTCAATGTGTTACTGGTAAAGGAAAGAACATAAAATCTCACAATCTCTGGTAAGGTAAAGGGTTAATCTGCCAGAGAAGCCATCCTGCTTTGCAGTATTGTTAATTAAGCTAAGATTCCAACTTGATCTGTGAGTCAGATGAGATAAACGTGTTTGTCTTCGTTCTACCTGGGCCTCCTTGAATAGACCTGATGAGCATCTCTTCATAGAGAATATATTAGCTGTTTTCAATCAGCTCGTTTTCCTGGAAACTAGGAAACAGGCTATGGGAGAACAAGTTCTGAGAGAAGAAAAAAAAAAAATAAAAAAATAAAAAAGAACCTGGCAATTGAAACAGCGTGAAACTTCATCTAAAAGTAGAAGTCATTAGCAACATGCAGCTAGAGAGAAACAATTTAAGCCGTGGTTTCTGTTAGCTTTTGTAAAGATGCTTATCGAACTGGCTGTTTGTAGCACCTTCCTGTTAATTGAGTAACATATTATCCACTATAAATTCATGGGATTCTTTCTGCATGGTTCCTCTCATCTAACTTGCAAACGTCTCTACGTATAGATCTGCTCATATTTTTCTGAAAATATTGATCGGAGGCCCTTTAATGACTCAAGACGAAGATGTATGGCCCCAAATCACAGAACATCATTCAGCAAGCTAATCAAAAGGGTGAAAATAGCATGAAATGCACAGATTGCACAAATAGCCCATCAGGATAATATATTGACTGCACATTTTGATTTATGCAATTGCTTTATTAGTCCACCTCTACAAAACAACCTAAAACAGACAAACTAACTCAGAGAATATTAATGCATGGGGGCATATATAAACAAGTGGCCTGAAGACCCTATGCCATTAGACTGGGGGTTGTTACACATAGAAAGGAATACATGAAGATTTCTAGCCATAAATTGGCCCATAGATAGGTCAGAAAGTCCTAACAGAAAAAATCTGGAGATTTTGAGCAGAAAGTAAAAGAGAATACTTAAGAAACCGGACATGTAAGTATATGCATTTCAATCGAATGAAGTTAGTATATTATATAAAATTATATATATATAGCTAAATTCTACTATGCATATCGTATGGATATGCTGGAGGCTCTCACTTGTAAGATCTTTCAGAATTCGGGTACTTATATTCAATCTTTGACTATTCCCATCAGAACATAGGAAACGCATTGAAATGTATGAATTGCACCTGGAGGGAGTGGTAGTGGGACAATCACAAGTAACATTGTAACTACATCCCAATACCATCACTCATTCTATTATAGATGCTTAAAATTGAATAATCTCGGAGCGCTAAATTGCTTTATACAGAATATATAGGGGCAAAGCAGATTTAGCCTATATTCAATTACAGATTAATAATATACTATTTACAAAATTAATATATGTTCTAGCTGCAACACTTCAGTGTGTTCCCTTCACCACACAGTAAGAATAATCCCCAAAAATATATTTCAAGAAGTGGAGCGACATATTCTATTATTTGGTTTGGGGGTGGGGATGAAAGACTGGATGTTTATTTTAATTTATGGATTGGGCAGACAGAAGTTGATGTCTGGACAGGCAGATTAGAGCACATTTTGTTAAAATTAGTTTTAAGAGATTAAAGGATATCTGCACTTAACATATTACGGAAGAATTGACGGTTAAGCTTCATGGAAATATATTCATAGTTTAAGGAATCTGCATCTCTGGATAATTCCTATGTCCAGTAGCTTGACTGTATACATTATAATGCAAATCCTCTTTCTATGCCTTTAAAAAAAGGTTAAATATGTGAGCTTTGATAGGATTGGAATCTCTCAATAGATACACAACTTTTTATTTGTAGAAATTCAGATTTTTCTTAACCGATTTTATTTTTACATCACCGCCGCCACTGAGATTGTAGAATTGGCCAATGCATCTACGTCAGCAGAGGACAGTGCCAGGCTTTGGGAAAGTTGCCCAAGGCTTTCCCAAATAGAAGCAATCCTTAGAGTAGAATTAAAGCCCACAATGATGGGCATATTGCAGTGCTAGAAGGTTTGAAAAAGTTGGGCATATTGACCTATCAAACGAGAACTAAAAGTTTATCAGGAAAAATAGAATTAGCTTGTGTTTCTTGTTTTGTTAGAGAGATAATTGCCATCTGTCCATAGTGTAGCAGTCTATTATGACTCATGCATAGTAGGATATTAAGCTCTAAACATCTGCTTGCTGAGAAAAATTACGTGCTTAATGTCTACACTCCAGACACCAAAACAACTTAATCTAATTGAAATGGTTACGGTGCCATGAGGCCACTGTTGGTAGTCTTACCTCAAGGGGTTAAACCGTTCTCAAATGGTCTAACCCCAAAGTTACCTCTATCGACAATCTCCACTCCCCCCAAGATGGCATAGGGGTACTAAAATTTCACTTACAGGAAGTGCGGAGTGCCGCTAGGCTGGGGCGCTACTGATTGGTCGAGAGTGGTCAGCTGACGCCTTCAGCCAATCAATGGCTTCCGATTCACAAAACTGGCTTTGATGTGTTTTAATGAGTTACATGTGTAAAATATTTGTTTAGATGCCCGACGAAAAGTATTTGGCTTGCATGCAGATTTAACCATTGTTTTTACCTTAAAAAAGATTGCCTTTTGGTTTTTTTTACTGCGTTACCCAACTTGTTGCCTTATAGGTCACGGATATTATTTTTGTTCGGTTTTTTTTATTACTAAGGTATTGTGGGAAAACAATGGATTGGCTGAGATTAACAATTCTGATGAAGTCAGCCAAAGAGGTGGATCGGGGGCTGGGCCAGCCCTGTCGAACCGTCGGCGTGCTGAAAAAAAATGTAGACTTTAACTTTTTAAGGGCAAGTCACCTTAATGGTGGTTTTAACACAATAGGGTCAGGAAAACATGTTTGTGTTCCTAAACTTATGGTGTTCCATTAACTATTTTTATTTAGCTGAAGTTTAATATAGGACAAAAGCTTCACTTTAATACAATATTTCAGAATTGTTCAGTTTTTGCAAGCTTAATTATTCAACTTTCTGTTTACATTTTTGTCATTGTGCAGTCACTGGTTAAAGACATGGATAACAGGAAGACTTCTCCTTGTATACACTTCAAATACCAATACACTAAATAAAATACACACACATACAAACACACTGTTGACATTTCATTTTAAGAGGTCAATTATTTAAATGGGATTCTGATTTATTGTTCATTTAATAAATATGTAAACATACCAAGAATAATATGCCTTTAAACACAGCCTCCCAAATGAATGATCAATTATATTGCAACCAAGATTGTAGCTCGACTTAGGATTTGAGTCCCAGAGGGACTGTTCCAGAGAGTCAGTCCCCGGCCCGCCTCTCGAAAACACACAATAAGTCAATGAAAAATGTGACTAACAGATGAAAAGACCATTAACAGCAGCCAAAAGTAAAATCGCAAGATATGTCAGGAAATATCTGGTAGCCAAAAGACAAATCATCTCACCGTGACAAAACATCTTCAGAAAACGACATCCTTGTGATAAAATACTGCATGGAATGTCAAAGTAAACTTGCTGAGGAAAGCAGTTCTTGTAATATTAAGCTCTTTAATATTTATAGTTGCAGTCTACACAGATTAGACCCAAAGTATGTTGGCTGGAAGCCTGGGAACACAGAGGTTTGGCACACGGAACTTTATGATCCTGATGCGTTTTCTACAGACAATACTTACTACGAGAGCTAGACTTAACTTGCATTGTCAGTGTAACACAAGATAATAAAAGAGGAGAAAATATTCACTATTTAAGAAAATTCTACCAGGTACAGAGGAAGCACAATTCCGTTAGTTATATCTGGCATCTGTCTCAGTGGGACCATCCGAAATTCTGGCCCCATCATCTAAGGTTTGTTCCCTAGTGTCCTGCATCTGGGACACCAGGAAACTGACACCAATCCATGAAACAAAAGCACACCATTAGATGTACTTACGGCACGCCAATTAAACTCAATATTAAGCCCATGCCAGGTCTGCTTAGAGTTGGGCCAGCCAGAGTGGCCGTCAGTCTTCTAAGTGTGCAATTCTGAACAATGTGACTAACAGATGAAAAAACCATTAACAGCAGCCAAAAGTAAAATCGCAAGACATAGATATGTCAGGAAAGACTGACATGCTTCTTGTGCGAGAGGAGCTAGGTCCACCACTTTTTGGGGAGATGCATTTATTTGGGCATCACAAGTGACATCACCCTACATCTCAATTTTATACTTTCTAAGATTTGAAGTTTGGTTAAAGAACACTTTAAATACCATATAGATAATGTAAAAGGGCGCCAAGATTTTCAAGTACTATATGAGTGTTCACAGCATTTTGTAAACAGTAACAAACACTTAAAATACTACTGAGTATTACTTTCTGAAAGTATATATATAAATATATGAGGATTTCATAATTCAAGAATATCACTTTGATAGTAAATAAGACAGGAGAGCGAGAGAAACATTTTACGAATATGTTTCTCATTACTTTGTAAAATTGTAAAACGTACCTAGTTTAAATTATTATCCTGTTTAACACTTAATGCAAATGTTCATTATTCACAAAACAAGTATAAGTGATTAGTACTATCAGAAGGTCCAGTAATCTGCAAAAAAACAAAACGGCTCTGTCACCTTCTGGGGTCTTTGCATATTTTGCAAAGAACCCAGATGGTGACTGCTCTATTTCCTGTGAGGTGGCCTGGGGGTTGAGGGAAAGGTAGGGTTTTAATTACCTGAACCTGTCCCTACTATCTTCTGCTGTCAGGCCCTCTATGGCTCCTAGCTCTTCATCTGCCATGAAGATATGTTCCATTGTGTTAAACAAACCAAGCTCTGTAGACACCCTAGTGCCAATTTAAATTTAGTTTATTAACTACTTATAAAATTGTGGCACATAATGTTAGCAAATATCTTCATTAGTACAAAGAAAGGACAAGTAAGAGGCTAAGCTTCTTACCGATTTGGGCTTTCAATAATTCTCTTTGTGGTGGAGGGGGGTGTTGGTAATCTGCATTTTAAAGAAATAAAATGGATACAAATAAAACAAACTTGGTTGCCCCAAGCTGCACTAAATTGTTCTTTTTAAAATAAAAACCTTTTAAAAAAAATTAAAACCTTTCAAGGTTAGCTATGGATCTTCAGGTTTTATAGTGGCGAGGAGGTGTCTTCATGTTCTATGCCTGTTTTCTAATGGAGAACATATTCCATTAATGCCCACCTCTACATAGCAGACGGAATCATGCTAACCCATTGACCTCATAGAAAGATGTGAGAGAACCTGCACATGTTACTTTGCCGGTCATCATTGCAGCACATGATGTAACGGTGGGTAAGCTTAACACATTCAATTGATTGACTAGAGCTGCAGAAGCCTGTGTGAAGGTAGAGAGAAGTAGGGAGATCCTTGCACTCTAACCTAGGCAAGCATTGCACAGCACTTTTCTTTAAGTGTCTCTTATCATTACAGCATATATAACCGTCTCACCCACAAGCTGTATAACCCTTGCTACAACGGCCCCCCGTAAAAGTAATCGATACTCCTTTGGAGATATCAGCCCCTCTAGTAGAAGCCATTCCATCACCCGAATGTTAGTCACGCCACACAAAACCTATGCACAGAACTGACATTAACAGCCCAGAACTCTCGTTCCAGGCTGCTAATTACACTAACGAAGAGGGAGGTATACCTCCAGCCTTTGTCCCAGTTCTTTGTCTCAGTACGGGCAGCCCGTCATAGTAAAATGATACGCACACAGACTCTAAGCCCTGTGACCACTTCAAATCACTGAGACTGATAACAGAAGCCGTGAGAAGAGGATTTAGCAATGATGACACACTGACAGTTAATATAAAGTCTTTCACAAATATAGGAGATAAATGCCTACTGTGGTCCTAACCATACCCTTAAACACTTCCTAACTATAAGCTCCAATTGCAAAATAAAACATGGTAAATTATTCTTTTAAATCTAGCTTTGCTATGTGATTGTTAGATTTGTTCCCCACACGAGAGAACAAGGGAGAAGGCGAGCGTATTATCAGGTGATGTTGTCTATAGTTTATTCCACTGTTATCCATCACACGGCTTGAGTATGAGTCATCAAGCTCTGTGTGTGCTGGAACACCATGCTTCTGACAAGCATTTACTGGGCAGACAAAGAAAACACTTTCATCTTTCAAACTAAAACCTAAACACAGATTTTTCCTCTATTTCATCACATAAAATTACTGGGTATGATGCAGCGCGGCAACTGTCATTGGAACACAACTCCTATCATTGCCAAAAAACAGATCTGTTATCTAATAAAATAACAGAAAAGACAAACAGAATCCTTAATGGCCTAATCTTAGCAGGGGGTGCCAAGACAAAATAAAACTGAGCAACCATGATGGAAGATCCCCTGTCATTCGAAATTAAACAGGAGGGTCTCTAGAAATTATCTATGCACCATCTTATAGTGATTTAAAAATTGTCTATGCCTTGTGCTGCCAGTTTTTCAATCTGTTCATCAGTTTTGTTTCTCAACGCTCATACATCCTTGCTTCATCCTGTCCCTCACTGGCTATCTCCTCATATAACCCTCAACACTGACCTAGATGCTGCAGCCCCACTCCAAACATACATTTCAAGGAGGACACACCTCCAACCGTGCAAACTAATTTAACATGCTACCTGCAGATATGCTCCCGTTCAACTTAATGCTGCTAGAGGAAGTTTCGTACCCTGTCAGACTTTCTCCATTCTAAATTAATCTTGCTTTCATACAGTGCAGCCTTCATCCATGCTAGACAGTCATACTTCTCTCTCACATTAGTTCATGCTCCAGCAATCCCAGGTATCTCTTTGATGCCTTCAACTCTTCTTTGCCCTGCTGTTGGCATACCCCAATTTTTTTTTTCCAGCTGATAGCTTTGCATGCTACTTTACTGACAAGATTGAACAGTTAAGGAGATAATTCTTCCCCTTTGTTCCTTTCTCTCTCATCTACACTTCAGGCTTTTCCCCCAGCTACTGAACAAGAGGTGGCTGCACTTCTTTCCTCTTGCCCACTTATTCTCATCCCATCTCACCTTATCAGATCTCTCCCCCCTTGTCTTATGCTGTCCTCAATGCTTATCTTCAACTGCTCTCTTTCTTCTGGCATTGTTCCCCTTAAACATGCTGCAGTCATTTATGTCCTAAAAAAGTCATCTCTTGACCGGTCTTCCGCTTCGAACTATCGTCCCTTATCCCTGCTCCCTTTTTCCGCAAACTTGCTAGAAAGAATTGTCATTATCTGTCTGACTTGCTACCTTAATTCCAACTCTCTCCTCAACCCTCTTGCATCAGGCTTCTGCCCCCGTCACTCTACTGAAAACGTTCTTATTAACGTTACAAATGATCTAATTGTGGCTAAATGCAAAGGCCACTACTCTATACTAATTCCTCTTGACCTCTCGGCTGCCTTTGACATGGTTGATTGTGTCATCCTTCTCCAAACTCTTCAATCCTTCGATCTCTGTGACACTGTCCTCTTGTTGTTCTCCTGCTATCTCTCCCAATGTTCATTCAGTGTCTCCTTTTCTAATCATACCTCGTCCCCTTGTCCTGTCTCTGTTGGAGTCCCCCATATCTCTGTTCTTGGTCCCCTTTTGTTATCTCTTTATACTGCCTCACTTGACAAATGCATTAATTAATTTGCATTCTGTTACCACCTGTATGCTGATGGCACTCAGAGATATCTCTCCTCCTCTGAACTCTACCTGTCCCCTAACTGTCCTACAATGTGCCACTGCTGGTCTTTCTTTCATCTCTGATTGATGTCCTTTCACTTTCTAAAACTCTCTCTCAAACTGAGCTTCTGGTTTTTCCTCCTCATAACACTGATCCTCCTCTTTCCCTCTCCCTTTATGTTGATGGTACTCTCATCAGTCCATTCTTGCAAGCTCGCTGTCTTGGTTTTATCTTTGATTATGGCATCACCATTGTGCCTCACATCTAGTCTTTTGCAAAAACCTGTCAATTACACCTTAAAAACATTGCCCGCGTCCAAACCTTTCTTTGCAAGATGCGGATTTGGAGCTTGTTCATGCTCTAGTAATTTCTCGCATGGATTACTGTAATTCTATTCTAATTGGTCTCCCCAGAAACTGTACTGCCTCCAGTTTGTAATGAATGCTGCAGCCATCCTGAGTTTTCTCTCCTGTTATTCCTCTCACACCTCGCCCCTGTGCCAATACATACATTGGCTTCCTTTATCCTATAGAAGTCAATTCAAAATACTAACCTTTACCTATAAAGCTCTAAACAACCCTAGCCACTGTTCTATTTCTTCACTGATTCATAGGTTTGCCCATTCTTGGTCTTTCCACTCTGCTGGTGACCCTTGCTATTAGTTCACTCTTGTAGAACTTTTAGAACTTCTTGTGGGTGGCTCCTTTCCTTTGGAACAGCCTGCCTACCCTCACTAGACTCTCCCCTAGTCTTTAATCATTTAAGAAGTTCCTCAAGACCCATCTCTTCAGAAAAGTTAATGGCTTCTCTGGGTAATTTCTATGTAAGCCTGTCTCTACTTCTCTCGTAAGGGGCCACATTCAACTCATCTCCAGTTTTTGCTACATTCCCTCCTTGTTGTTTGTTTGCTATCCCCCTCGATGCTCTTCCTATTGTGGTTTTATACCCCACCTCCTATTGACTGTAAGCATGTTTGACCAGGGTCCTCATAAACCCATTGTTTCTGTAACATTTTGTAACTGTCTTAATTGTTAAATTTATCCCTTTTATAATATTGTAAAGTGCTGTGTAACAAGTTGGCACTATAGAAATGCCAAAAATAAAAATAATAATAGTAAAAACCAAAGATTTCAAATTATTAATGGGGAAAAAGCATGGACATATGAAGCAACAAAAAGGAAAACCGTTCTTTTCCATACACCCCAATGGTGGGAGGGGTCAACAGTAGAGTCACTAGCTAGTCCCAAACATTTAGCAGACCCTCCCAATAAGGGGACATGTATGCCCAAATTACTGGTGAATACAGGGCATCCTGGCAATTAGCCAGTGAAGAAAGTTAGCCCATTGAGGGAGCACTGTTTCTTTGAAGGAGAAAATATATATATGTAATGACTGTTTCATGTAGAGGAAAACACATCTTTCCACTATAGTCTTCATATAAATAATAACTACTAAAACAATAAAAAATAAATATATATATATATATATATATATATATGTTATTTTTTTTAAAATAAAAACAGTCACTAATAGAGTGTGCTGGACACACACAAAACAATATAAAAACATATTTTCCTGCAGTAGTCACCCGAGAAGAATTTTCAGTTAGTTATTACTGCACCTCTTTCTGCATGGACTCCTCATCTTCACCCTGTCTCTTAGGAGGCACCAATTCTTTGTTTCAGATTCTATTAAAATACCATTCACTATCTTGCAAACAGAGGCATATCACCAAATGTATGTTACCCCATTAGGGGCTTTATCAATAGCATGAAGCAGCCTTCCCGGGTTGTCTCTTTTTAAAGCCCACTCATTAATAAAACACGAGGAGTGGCTACCTCTTCCATACACTGGTTTTCAAGGATCATCTTATTTATTTAAAAAAATATATATATAAATTTAAAACGTAGTTGTATGTTCTACTGTGAGTAAGTCGGTGGTGTCGTAAAACACTAAAATTCTGCTCCCTAACTAATATTATGTTCTTACTAATATACATTGCAATGGCCATGCATCACAAATGATAAAACCTCACAAGTGCATTAGAATTGCATCTGAATAATAAGGCGGTCAGTTTCAAAAGGGATGACGGGACTAAACAAATCTAGATAAAAGTTAGCTATTTATACTGAGAAGTAGGTTTGTGCACAGTAAAAAAATAATAAAAAAAATTAAATAAAATAAAAAATGGACTCAGCCCAACCACTTATTTAATTTTTGGGGGCCAGCAGGGTTTTGGACATATGATCATCCACATATCATGAATTAATTATTTATTTAAAAAAAATAAAAAATCAGGAGAACCAAAAGGATGTGAAGAAGGGACCATCAGTGTACTGGAAAATAATTACACTATATAAATAATAATAATAATAATAATAATAATTGCAGTATACTGATAAGCACAGTTTCCCACTGTTTGTTCACAGATTAAGGGAGAATAATAATAAAAAAAATATAAAAACAGGGGGTGAAATTATAATATTAAATATATAAATATAGATTTGTAAATGATAAAAGCTAAACTAAAACAAAAATTTAGTGACTGTTTATAGTCCTCAATCATCTCTTTTTTTAGGCACGATGTTCATCCATTGAATATTCGTTTTGTTCGTGATTTGGCTACACTTTGGATTGGAGTTAGGAAATTTGTACATTCACATCGGCCCAAATTTGTACAAATTGCAGTTCTTAACAAAACAACTCTCTACTGAAAAAACTGCCCTAATAATTGCGCCTGCCACTCTAACACTCTTTTAACTACAGTTTCAGAAGTAAGGTCCTAACAAAGTCCCATGGTTATAACAGCCTCATGAGATTACATCTCAAACCTAAAAACGGAGTAATCACGTCAGGGTTCAAAGTAGCACACTTCGAAACAATGTATTTAGGTAAACTTTAAATTTCTAAGTGTGAACCCTTGCATGTTATGCAGTATAAAACATCTCACAATAATTAGAACTAACCTATTAAACCAAAAAACCATACAAGCTCAAATAGGGGACATCGTGATTATATAAAATAAGTCTAATAAAATAAAGTTAAGTAAATATCCTGCCTATGCTCCTCTTACTATCAATTCTTACTCCTTAATAGTAATAGCATATCCCACTCACTATGTGGCTTACATACAGTGTTGAAGCCAGCACTGATCAAATAAATGTACATTATATGATATATATATCTCAAAAACCAAAAAGATTATGGTGGGTGGAAAAAAAATTGATCGGTGTAGTTTGTGACAGAAATGCTGGATAAACTTTGCATATTACACGTTAAGCTAAATGAGAGGTTTCAATTCACAATTCCCACACATTTCACTGTGCAGTAAATAAACCCTATTGTATGCTGGAGTATATCTTCTCTTTTTCCAAGTAATGGAATTAAGGAATAAAAATGGAAGTTACCTAGGTAAAAATGGGGCATGGATAGTTTTGGTGCTTTTAAAATTTTGATATTTCAACAAAGATGCAAAATAAAGCCAGGAACTCTTAAATCCAGGAATGTCTTATTAAATGTCGCTCATACTATATTTGTTTTGTGTTCCTACACAAATGGTTCACTGAGCACCATCAAAATTCCAATATATTTTCCTGTTTCCTGCACAGCGGAATGTTGGCAATGTCTCTGCTAAAAACAAATGCTCTCAATAACGGTCATTAATGGTGAAAAAATTGTTATGCAATTCCAAGATGGCCACCTCCCCACTGCAACACGAACAGACCTTTAAGTGATAATTCCAGCCAAGCATACTATATCATGGTTACATAAAAACATTAATCTATTTGCATGGTTGTTTTAAAATAGAAGGAAAATGCAAACTTCTCAGGACAAGTATAAAAAAAAAAATATATGACAACATAGGGTTAAGGGTTAAAAAATGCTTGGGGATGTCACTGCTTTCAATAGAAAGAAGAACAACAGAAGTGCCTATTTTATTTTATTCAAAGAATTAGCCAGGCACGAACGTGCACTAAGCAATACTTCAGTTTTACAGCTGGCAGGGACAGATTCCTGTTTGTTCTCAATACTATTGATTTCACCCACACTTGATCAAACCATGACTCATATGCGCCATCACAAATTCTTACCATCTGGCTAAATCAGACCTGTATACATTCTTCATGTCACACTGTTCATTAGGGATGCGCATGATAAAATGTAAGCAAACTTGGAGATATGTTTTGGGATGAATTGAGATTCGGAAGAATTTGAGCCGATTGGCTATTCAGCCGAAAAACAGAAACTAAATTAAAAGCAAATTAAATGGCCAATGACCCAGCAGTATTGGTTACCTCGGGATACAATACTAAACAGTGAGCAGCCAGCAGCTACTTACCGTAATTAAAACTGGCAACCGGAGAGCCATTGTAAAATGGCTTTTGTAATCAAAGGGCCATCATAAAGAACACCATTAAAATGGCATGTTCAGGCCTAGTAGATACTATTAAATTCTGGTTCAAGGACCCAGAGGTATAAAATAATGTGGCACACTGACTAGCTGGCACTGGCCTCACATATAACTTTTAGACTAGGTTTCCAATGTGTGTGCATACACACACAAAAGCACAGAGGCAGAATTTTTTTTTTTTTTTTTAAATAAAATTAATAGAGAGAGACAGCATGCATCTTATAGACATTAGCCTTGAGGTTGTATCTAGCATTATCCTCATGAATGTCATAGCTAGCTTCTCACAGTTTGTGCAAGCAATCCATCACGTTCTCTTACTGAAGTGAGCAGAGTTCAACTCGTGACTTTTTGAAGGATTGATAAACCTTTCAGTTTACAGTCTTGTGATTTCTGCATTTTGTTTTACCTGTGGTGCAACACTTTTTAAAGATGATGACACACAAACAAGATCATATATTCTGCCCAAGTGCATGGAATTATTATTACTTCTTTTTTCATGGGAAGGAGATGAGTAATTGTGTGTTCATCGGTTGACTTGAAATAATGTTGATCAGAAAAAAACTATAAGATACCATTAATTTAAATTTATTTGATTTATTTTACACATTTTTGAGCACATTTATTCTTGAACAAAATGAGACGATCCTTAAAAGAAAAACATATATGGTGGTGAATTTTTGCTTCATATGTCACAAATAAGTGGAATGAATACTCCGCAGACAACTATTAAGAAAACAATACAGAATCACTGGCAGCTTGTCCTGACCTGTTCCATGGCATGTCTTGGCCATCCCAAGGTTGTCATGTCCTTAAGCCACTCATGTATAAAGAACTAGGCTTTGCAAAACAGAGTAGGAGACCAGTGTCAAACCACAAGACTCAGAATATCAACTTTTCATTCAGCAAGTAGTTCTAATATAAAACATTTCAAATCAAACAAAATATGAGTGCTTTATATTAACCTGGCCACTGTAGTGTCCCTGGCCACTTTAAGAATCTCATTGAGAGTACATAACAAAGATTTAATAAAATGTGCATTACAGCAGGTATATTCATGAAGAAAGACTCCAACGAAAATGGGAGCAAAAGGAAAAAACATATGCTCATATTCCATTCACATATTTTTATGCCCCTAATTCAACATGTTGAATGTCTCTGAAACAAATACATCAAATTATCAATAGAGAAAAAATTATCCTTGCTCATATTGTTACCTAGTTTGTTGTCTATAACAATTCCCAAATCCTTCTTGTGTGTTGTTATCCCTAATTCACTACTATTTAGGGTACAAGTCCATTGTGCATTCTTTACCCCTTTACATCCTGAAACATTCTTTGTTGGTAGAGTGTTTACTTTATTACTTAACCAGTATATCTTTATTGGCCAACAGCCTTCAGAAGGGTTGAATTGACCCTGCTAGGATTTGAACCTATGATATTGCATTTTTAACTGGTTTTGTAGTCAGGGAATTTACCAACTAAGCTACCGAACCAGCATAACTTTATTGAAAAATATGTGGTTGTGTGTAGAGCCAGATGCATGACGGGCATGGATTTGTTCACCCCTCCATATTCTATTAGACAGAAAAAAAAATATCTATACCAGTGATGGCAAACCTTTTTGAGCCAGAGTGCCCAAACCGTAATACATGCCAAATTTTTTTCCCTCAAAGTGCCAAAACGGCAATTAAACCTGAATACTGAGGTTTAAGTTTAGCGAAAACAACTCATACAGTTGTCCGAACTAATTAACATCTCTGTGTGTGTATTAAGCAGTTTGTGTGTGTACTCGGCAGTCTGTCTGTATGTGTACTTAGCAGTCTGTCTGTATTTAGCAGACTGATCAATACACACAGACAGACTGCTGAGTGTGCACACACAGACAGACTGCTGAGTGTGCACACACAGATAGACTGCTGAGTGTACACACACACAGACTGCTGAGTGTACACATACTGCATTGAGGGGTACAGTGTATGTGTTTGTATGTGGGGTGATGTGTGTGTGTGTGGGGGGGGTGATGTGTGTGTGTGGAGTGATGTGGGGTGGTGAGTGTGGAGTGATGTGGGTGGGGTGATGTGTGTGTCTTTGTGTGGGGTGATATGTATAGGGCAGGGATGCTGTGTGTATGTCGTCCCCCTTCTCCTCCCCCCACTGTTTTCTTTCCCCCCATCCCTCCCTAATTTTTTTCTACCATCCCACACTGTTTCCCCCCCATACCTCCCTCAGTTTTCTCCCCCATCCGTCCCTCAGTTTCCCCCCTCCATCCCTCCCTTAGTTTTCATTCCCCCCCTCCTTGAGCTCCTACCTTGTAGCGTGGCAGAGCGCACCGCGGAGCTCAGTTTCTTGTACCCAGCAGGACAGGAAGTGCTCTCTCTGTGAGCACTTCATTTCCGTCCGCCCGGGTACAGGAAACATAAGTTCCTGTACAACGGCGCGCTCGGCCAAGCTACACAGAGTGCCTGGCAGGAGGGAGCGCTGTGCGCTATGCGCTCACCTCCTGCCGGTCACTCCGGTTTTGCGCCCGCCGGGCCGGTGCACCCTAAGGCAGCCACTTGTGCCGACCTATGGATGCGCTGGCGGAGCGCACCCTCCCTCCCCCCGGCGACCTATGGCCGCGTGCCCACAGAGGGGGCTCGGCGTGCTACCTGTGGCACGCATGCCATAGGTTCGCCATCACTGATCTATACCAATGTTACTAAATAAGCAAGTACAAAGTGTAGATTAAAAAGAAATCTATAAAGTAGAAATACATTTTTCACATTACTGATTTGTCTAAAACTAAATAAATACTGATACAGCTGTATATTGCAATGCTGTGCAGGCTTTATCCATTCTTGGAATGAAATTGTTTACCTTTTAATCACTGATTGCTTGTAATTAAAATAATGCTTCACTATATAGATTTAAAAGAGATAGAGCCTCGCTATAACATGAAGAATTATTTTTCATTACTCAAACTGTTGAGATAACAGTATTTGGCCCTATCTCTGAGTGTTCCACGTATAATATTTAATTACAAAGCTTACAGAACTATCTGAAAAACACAAAGTAGTGAAAGCAAAAGCGCCATTTTTCAGAATACTGAACATTACTTTCACACAGCCTCGACAGTTTAAGCAACAGATTGTGATGCCAGATTTAAAAAATCCAATCTATTATGAACCTCGGGGTTTGTGGACCAAGGGCATACTTGAAAACGAGCAGAATCTCAATGTATTCTTGAGGGTAAAATAATTAATAAATATATGCAATTCCTATGTCCCTAAGAAACTAGTGTTGAGCTGAGCAAGCCATTTCAGCAAATAAGTGGGCTAAGAAGTTGGGTAAGACTCAACCCCAAGCACCTTCAACATTAAAATCTTGTACCCAAAGGGGGAAAAAAAGGAATAAATGGTCCAATGGGTCAAGCTTCAGGGACAATGAAAATTGTGTCTGTTACAGGAGGCCCCTTCAGGATCTAGGAGGCTATTAACAGAACTGCAGGTTTTAGAAGACGTTGTAGATTAGACAGAATTTGCAATAAAGGAAGTTTAAACATTAGATCTCTCTTTACAGGAATGATTAAGAAAAGCTGTGCAAATCACACACCATGGGAGGAGTGACTGGGCTTTCATAACAAAGCGATTTAACTACAATATGGCAGAGAATTGAACAGTGAGACTTCAGGGGCATGAGCTATACAACATGCTTCATTAAAGTCAGCCTGTAAATAATAAAAGTCACCTGAAATCGCTCCTTTAAACATTAAATACACCATATATCACAAATATACACGATGCATTCAATGTGAAATATTTTGATGTACTCACCTTTCCTCTATTCCAGCTCAGCTTCATGGGTGTTTCTCTTCATGTAACACCCACCTCCGGACCATCCTCCACTCTGACTGAAAATATCCTCAGCGACGTTGGCAAGCTGGCAGCGACATAGACATGTTCCTATACTCCCTAGCCGGTGCTAGACACACCGGCTACTGCTGTGTTTGCAATCAGTGGAAAGCAGAGGAACCTCCTGTGGCCGTGGGAGGGCTTTTCTGCACACCAAGGCATGCAAAAAAAAAAAAAATATATATATATATATATATATATATATATATAATATTATTAACAGAAAAAGGGTTTTCTCTTAATCTGCATTTGCTAGAAAAACGGCTAGCTACTAAAGAGCTTTTGAAGAGTTAATATATCAGCCCATCTGCAAAGTTGCATTAAAGGGACAGTATAGGTGCCCAGACCACATGAGCGTATTGAAGTGGCCTGGGTACATTCTCCCAGGTTCCTTAACCATGCAAAAGTAATTATTGCAGTTTTTAATAAATTGCAATAATTATCTCTATGGGTTCACTCCACCTCTGGGGTCATTATGCACGAGGACATCCAGCATCACCCGAAACCCCATGGGAAAGCATTGTATGATGCTTTCCTATTGGGGGGGGAAGTACTAATGTGAGCTCGGCCACTGCCTCGCATGCGCATTAGGTCTCCCCCGCTGGGGGAGGAGCAGAGGCGGAGCTAAGCCAGTGCTGAGGGACATCGTCGCTGGACTCAAGTGACAGAAGGTGTTTTTAACCCCTTCTGCACCACGGGGTGGGCTTGACATAGGAGGGCCCTTTTGGAAGCTTCAGTGCCAGGAAAACAACTGTTTTCCTGGCGTGATCGTTTCCCTTTAATGGATATGTGATACCATATAAATTAAGCACCTTAAATGAGAATTAAATCCTATAATATTTTGATGACAGTCAACCCTTTAAAATAAACACATTGAAATTCTTGCAATACATTTTTATTGGTCACTCAAGAAATTTATAATAAAGTTCATTTTTGGGGGCCAGTATCCTCCACAGCGCATTTTCTATTTAGAGATCATTAAAAAGGTATCCTTCTGAATGAGTTACGGAAGTCTATTTGACAGTTTAAATCTTTTGAGTAAGTACACAATCTTAAAAGCCCGATTACAAATGTACTTCACATCACATGCAGACCACTACATCCCCCTGGGAGCTTCAGAGAATTAAACCTAAACCACTATAAAGGAGTATTTAATCTCACTGGCACAGCACTGCCCGAAGAATCAAAATAATGAGGACTCTGTACAAACTGTACAAGATATATAAGCCATCTGAGTTTCTTCTACCACGCAGATGGCTACTTGGAGTCAGAAGAGCTTTTTCCCATAGAATAATTACAGTGTAAGAAAATAATCAGGAGTTTATATAGATCAACAGTTGACTCTAATGTAAAACCAGATATCTGTTCATATAATGTATTTATTTTTGAAGCACAACAGTGCATTTAATATATATTAACAAAAAACGTGTTTAGTGAAAATTAGAGCGTATTCCTCATTTGATTTTGGTTTTAGTGGCTATACAATGATGCAAGCTCTCCATATTTTTGCCTGCGGTGGTTTACTCTTAAAACACCCCCTCTAGTGGTTTTACAAATCTCTTCATCTTCCACATAAAAAAATACATGTATTTAATAAATCAAGCAGATGTACTTCATTATATTTAGGTTTACTCAATAACAGATGTTTGTGGGGAATATTGATAGGCTGGGTAACGTATTTGAATTTTGGATTTTTGCTTCTATCTAGAGTAAAAGTCATATGGAACTGTCCATCAGACCACTGAAAAAGCCCAACCAAACTTTGTAAAAAGCGATTGGATTGGTGATAAACTTATTTAAAAAAATTTTTACAAAAAATTATACACATAATATATATAAATATTATAAAATAAATATTTCACAAATTTATACATCAAGCGTTTTAAAGTGGATTTTTTTTGCCAGTTTTTTGAAATATAGAGAAAAGTCTACATTCAAAACTACTAATGGTAAAAAATAAAAAAAAAATTAAATAAAATTGAATAAAAAGATGAATCGGGTAACTTGGTGCCAGATTATTCATTGGCGAGGTTAAAATGCAGGTAACAGATACATATTTAAGATTGGTATGACAGTTTATTTGATTAATACTCTAACTGAAGTATGTGTTGAAACCGAAGGTTCACAGGTTCAAATTTCAGCAGGGTCAACTAAGCGTTTCATCATTTCAAGATCAATAAAATGTTTACCATAAAATTGGAGTGGAAGGATCTATCCATCAATTGTAGATCCATTTGAGATAAACATTTTGATTCTAAATACAGGTAAGAAAGAACGGCATCAAAACGGTTAGTCAATTCATTTACAACATTTCTGGTACTGTTATCCATGAACTTAGAACTTGTTATCTTGGTTTTAAATCCCTGGGTGGAGAACCAAAATTAGACCCTATACGGTTTCATTTGGTCAGGGACAAATAATTTTTGTAAGGACCCAGACAACAGCACACAATCAATTGCCTTCTTAAGGTGGTAACAAAAAGGGAGGGAGGAAGGGAGGGAGGAAGGAAGGGAGGGAGGAAGGAAGGGAGGGAGGAAGGGAGGGAGGGAGGAAGGGAGGGAGGAAGGAAGGGAGGAAGGAAGGAAGGAAGGAAGGGAGGAAGGAAGGAAGGGAGGAAGGAAGGAAGGGAGGAAGGAAGGGAGGAAGGAAGGAAGGAAGGAAGGGAGGGAGGGAGGGAGGAAGGCAGGGAGGGAGGGAGGAAGGGAGGGAGGAAGACGTTTAATGTTATTGCTTTGCTAAAAATCAAGAGAAATACACTGACCACTCTAACAGTTTGGCTATTCACTAGAATGGCAATTAGAGCTATGTGCATTAAAAAAAGCATTCAGAGAAAATACCCTTACTTCCACTTTTCAATAAAGTTAAACAAAAACATTTTGGTTTCCATTTTTCTCCTCGTTCTCTCTCCTTTTAATGTGTGCTAGCTTTAAGTCCTTCATTTTAGTAAAAAGCAATACAGGGAACACCTGAAACTCATTCAGCAAGAAATTGGGCATTTTGCAAATGTCATTGCACTTTAAAAATAAAGTGCTATTTTTGCATTTAATTACCTCGAAACTAAAAGGAACCTTTGTGCTTGATGAAAGAATTACAGCAACAGAGGACATAGCTGAAGCAAGATTTTATATATCTGCTAAGAAAGCCATATGATAAAAAAAGCTCTCTTACTTAAATCATTTTATCTCAAATGAAAGTATAAAGAAAACGGGACTTATGGCTAACAATACATATAAAGAGATGGAAAAAAAACAGCCACTTGTGCTACAAATTTTTATTTTTACAGATAATTATCATTTTAGAACTGGATACATTTTGTCTACTGCGGTAGAATTAAACAAAGATCCATAGATCTATCGCATTGGACAACATACAGATAGGATTTAGCTTCACTCTAACCTACTGTGATGTTGTTCCTGTTATTTCTAAATACCAAAACCGTGATCCCTTAACCCCTTAAGGACCAAAACTTCTGGAATAAAAGGGAATCATGACATGTCACACATGTCATGTGTCCTTAAGGGATTAAAGGGACACTATTGGCATCCAGACCACTTCAGCTCATTGACGTGGTCTCGGTGCAATGTTATTATGGCACTTAGTGCTGCAATGCTATACACTGCAGTTCTAGAAAAACTGCAATTTATACATTGCAGCACTTAGTCTGGAGACACTTTCTCCATACAAGTGGACCTTGTCCAGTATCGGACGTTTGATGTCCTAACACTCTGCATGAGGCGTCAGATTGTTCCCCGTAGGAAAGCGTGCAGCATTTGCAGTACATGCGCATCTGTGCCCGCTCATCGCAGAACAGAGAAGGCGGCGAAGTCACGACCCAGTTCTGATGTACATCGGCACTTTTATCAGGTAAGTAAATAAAGGTGTTTTTAACCCTTTATTTACCACTATGGGCAGGTGGAGCAGAGGGAGGGGGTGGGAAGGCAGAGAGAGAGAGCTATAGTGCCAGGCATACAGCTTGTATCCATTTAAAGTAGTTTTGCAGTGCAACAAAATAGTGTCTATGCATAAAAACATTTGCATTTTGGCTAAACTACACATCTAGTTACGGTCAGGCTGACTGCAAGTAGAGAGGCTCTTCCTTATGAAGACCTTTAAGAATCAAAGGTCTTCACTTCATCATCATCATGAACAATATGATTACACCAAACACATCTAAAGTTTCTCTATGAGAGGCATCCAATTTGCAGAGCACAGAGATTGCAGAGCATGCACCATATGTCATCACTGATTCTCTAAAAGATGCTTTAGGTTGGACTGAGATCATCAACAATGATCTCAGAAGAGGCAAAGTGACTACTGAAAGAAGCATATCCCAGTCCTGGATTAAATTCAATTGCTTTTTTCACCAGGTTTCACCCCTGTGGCTGGCCCTGGTGTCACCGGTCGGTCCTGCGGGCGCGCGAGGGAGCACTCTCCCCTGAGTGCTCTCTGCCCAGCTCCCTCGCGCACCGCAGTGATGCCAGAGCATGACGTTATATTCTGGCTCTGGCATCAGTAAGTGGCGCGCGAGGGAGCTAGGTAGAGAGCCCTCAGGGGAGAGTGCTCCCTCGCGCGCCCACAGGGCCGGCTGCCAGGCAGCCCCAGTGAATCCCCTCAGCACTCCCAAAGGTAGGAGGCTAGGGGATCACATTTAAAAAAAATGTGTATGTGTGTTAGTGTTAGAGTGTGTGTGTGTTAGTGTTAGTTTATGTGTGAGTGTGTGTCTGCTAGTGAGTGTCAGTTTGTGTGTCAGTTTGTGTGTCTGTTAGTGAGTCTGTTTGGTGTTTGTAAGTGAGTGTGTAAGTATGTCTGTCACTGTGTCTCTGTCAGTAAATGTGTGTGTCGGTTAGCTAGTGTGTATGCGTCTGTTCGTGATAGTGTGTGTGTGTGTTTAAAACCCCTTCAGCACTTACCTTTCTCCAGCGTCGGACTCCCTTGGAGCTGGGGATCCCTCCTCCCTGATCCGCCTCTCAGCTACGAATGCGCATGCGCGGCAAAAACCACGTGCGCATTCAAACCGCACATAGGAAAGCATTACTCAATGCTTTCCTATGGACGTCCATGGTCTTCTAACTGATTTTCACAGTGAGAATCGTGGAAGCTCCTCTAGTGGCTGTCAGTGAGACAGCCACTAAGGGCTGGATTAACCCTCAGTGAAACATAGCAGTTTCTCTGAAACTGCTATGTTTTCAGCTGCAGGGTTAAAACTAGAGGGACCTGGCACCCAGACCACTTCATTGAGCTGTGTGATCTGGGTGTCTGTAGTGTTTTTTTAAGTGTGTGTGTACCTGCATGCACTGGTGTACATACCACAGTCGCAGGGGTCGCAGCCCTGCAACCCCTGCGACCAGTTGCCCGCCACCAGGTGTTCCGGCCCACGCAGAGTAAGCAGTGAAATAAAATGAAGTATAAATATGGTTTTATTAAACTGGTCAAAGCTGATAAAGTAGAAAGAGGACTTGGAAATCTAAAAACTTTATTGGGGGATCGGGGGGAGTATGACCATCATATGATGGTTCAGGTTGGCTGACTAGTGTTGATGCAAAAATATTTGGGGAAACCAAAAGGGTGTAAAATGGGCCAGTATATTGCAAAAATATATACAGAATATAAATGTTATATATATATATATTTTTTTTTTTTCTTCAATACAATAATAGGCACATTTTCCATAATTTGGTTAACAGATCAAGTGAAGAAAAATAGAGGGAAAAAACAGTAAAGAATCTTTAAAAAAATATTTAATATATATTTATTACATATGATATATAAACAGACATTTTTTCCCCCCGTTTTTTTCTCTGCTCCTACTTTTTTCCCTCTATTGCTGCCTTTTCAATTGATCTGTGAATAAAAGCAACATTTAGTGGCCAATCAATTATCTCTTTATTTTAATTTTTTTTGTGCCATGGCTGAACACCGAAACTACCACCACCTTTGGCCATTGCGCTAGTTTGCTCAGTAATATATCCGTATTGCGCTTCAACGATACGGAATTCTGCCAAATTTGAATTCACAAGTCTAATAGGCAGCCAATAATTATTTTGATATGTTAGGCACTTATGTGGCAGGCTAGATCCTTCCATTAATATGCTCAAAATTATTGTCTTTTTCACTCAGAGCTGCAGAGCATGTTGATACTTTAAATGCATATATTACTAATATACAATTGTTAAATCCCAAACTTAATTTAGTCGTTTGTGACTACTGTCCTGTTATATTCCAGCATTACATGGTTATATCAATTAAGTCTAGGTACTTGAACTTCATTTGTATCATTTATAATATTGTATTGCTCTTGAATTGAAGTGTAGTAAATATAGGCGTGCACAGCCTATTGTATAAGGGTGTGCACCCTAAAGCAGAAACACACATGCTGCGTATATATATATATATATATATATATATATATATAATACACAAGATCCAGCGCACTCACCTATCCACTAAACAGCAACTTCAATGTTGAAAGATTTTATTTGTTTTTTTTAAAAAAACATTTAAAAAAACAAATAAAATCTTTCAACATTGAAGTTGCTGTTTAGTGGATAGGTGAGTGCGCTGGATCTTGTGTATTGTATTATTTGGCCCCCAGCAGCACCCCCATTTATGCATGTTAAGGTGAGTGCAGCCAAACCCCTCTTGTTTTATATATATATATATATATACGCAGCATGTGTGTTTCTGCTTTAGGGTGCACACCCTTATACAATAGGCTGTGCACGCCTATATTTACTACACTTCAATTCAAGAGCAATACAATATTATAAATGATACAAATGAAGTTCAAGTATATACACACACACACACACACACACACATATATATATATATACACATATACACACACACACACACATATATATATATATATATATACACATATACACACACATACACACACACACACATACTGCTGTGTGAGGGTGATGTGTGTAGGTGCTGTGTGTGCGGGCGCTGTGTGTGTATGTGAAGGTGCTGTGTGTGTAAGTGTGTGTGTGTGTGTGAGGGTGCTGTGTGTGTAAGGCCGCTGTTAGTGTGTGCTTGTGTGTGTGGGTGAGGGTGCTGTGTGTGTGAGGGTGCTGTGTGTAAGAGTGCTGTTAGTGTGTGTATATGTAAGGATGCTGTGTGTGTAAGGGTGATGTTAGAGTGTGCGGTGTGTGTGTAAGGGTGCTGTTAGTGTGTGTGTGTGTAAGGGTGTTGTTAGTGTGAGGGTGCTGTGTGTGTAAGGGTGTTAGTGTGAGGGTGCTGTTAGTGTGTGTGTGTGTGTGTGTGTGTGGGGGGGGTGTTAGTGTAAGGGTGATGTATGTGTGTGTGTGTGTGCTGTTTGTGTGTAATGTGTGGGGTGTGGGGGCCGTTTAGTTAATATTCCCCCTCCCTTCTTACCTTATGTAGGGAGGGGGGACCGTGCTGCTGCCATCCCTGGTGGTCCAGTGGAAAGTGAACTCTAGCCCCACAGGGGGCTAGAGTTCACTCTCGCGAGATCTGAGCGTTGCCACGGTAACAGTGGCAACGCTCCGACCTTGCAAGAGCTCCCCGGGTCCTCTCCTGCCTCCCTCCCTGCCTGTGGTTAGGTGAGTGAGATCTTTGATCTCCCTCACCTGCCCACGGAGGGAGGCACATAGCGCGTGCCCAGGGGATTAGGGTGTGCCTGGGCACACCCGGCACACCCCGTGCGCACGCCTAGGGTAGTAAATTAAACAACAAAATCATGTCCCATTGTACAGCGCTACGAAATTTGCTGGCGCTATATAAATAATAATAATAATGATAATGTGTCTGTTTATTTGATAAACCATCTTAACCCCTGTGCTCTGTATCTAGACCAGCTTTAATTACTGTAGATGCATGGTTAGCCACCATGTTCCCTTTGACTTTGTGTCAATCTCTTTAATCCTGTTATGCACAGTTTGCAGTCTATTTAACCTTTTATGAAGCTTTCATGTAATTTGCACAAAAAATAATAATAAAAAAAACACGTTCGTGAGACAACCCTTGGCTTTTCAGATTTTTCCTTTCAACCGTCAGGAAGGATGGTATTGCAAACATCACTACACGTTTCTTTAGAATAAAAATATCCTAAACAAGGTCAAATTTCAATAAATTCACCACTAGAAATTCAAGTACTGCAAAATGTAAGAAAATAGGTCAATGGCATGAATATAGGAATGTCGAATTCAGCAAAATGTAGACATCAAAGCCCTTTCGTAAATCTGTAGGGTTTTGATGCAGAACGGAATTCGGACAGACCATGAAAGGACTGGGGATAGAAGATTGAATATTCAGGAACACTAAGATCACAGGCAGACTTATTCTTCACTGATATTTCAGAAAAAGTGAGGAAGTCTATAAAAAGTATTCCCAGTGTATAGCAATGCCAAGTTTCGGGTTCTTTATTTACTCTACTGTTGTCCAAGTTGCATCTGTTTCAGTTTTTAAACCTGTCCCTGATCTTTAATAATTTTTTTTTTTTTTTTACTATTTCTTTGCCACGTGTCTCAATGCCACTGTTTTATACAAACTAAAGCATATAAAAAAAAAAAGCACACACACAAAATAAATAAATAAATACAAAGGCATATAGGTAGCCCACGGATTATGTTGTTTTATCATTCCCTTCTTTTTTCTTTTACCACTTTACGATTACCTTATGTATGGAGTTCTGCTTAACTGCAAAGTGCAGATGTGGCTAAGGGTCCTTCACGTCTACCAGATCATCATAGTCTGCTAACCTTAATTTCCCCACTTAAAAATGGACTGACGCAAAAAGATTAAATTGACACCGATATTTCATCACCTTCCTCGGGTCAAGTTCTTTCTTCCCAACTTCCTTTCATTCTACCCACTCATGTAAAATACAAGGTCTCTCACCAGACATCACATTCTCCACAGGCCCCAACAAGCATTCAAAGGACTTTGTACCTGGGACTTAACTATTAGTCATAGCTATAAACATTCGAATTTTGTTCCTTTATTGCACCCATGTAGACCATAAACATTCTAATAAAAGTCTCATTTTTCATAAGCTCAAAGTAACCAAATTAAAAATACTCTTTTGATACAAGTCACCCAGACACATTATGTATATTGAAGCGGTGTCTTCGTCAAACCAAGATAGATATTTGCATATACACAGTAATCTGATTTTGTTGGTCTCAATTACTCAAGCAGTCAAAGACTAGCCTGCTTCAATATGGCAATGTGTTGCCATCATACTTTCCCACTTAATTATTGTCTCTCTTGATCTCTACCCATCATCCACAATCCCCCTTCAATAGTTTGTCTTTCTTTCTACTATTGTCCATACTTCTTTCTTTCTCTATATCCCTTTTCATAATACTTACATTATTTGCGGTTTTTCTATTTATGATCAAAGTGGCATCCAATATATATATGTATATTGCAGAGTCACGTCATTACTTTAACCAATTATTTTCAGTCATCATACAGAGAATCTAGCCCCTTAAGGACTCATGACGGAAAAATTCCGTCTTTTATTCCAGAAGGTGTGTCCTTAAGGGGTTAAGGTAGCATGGCGGAAAGTTAACAAAACCACATCCTAATGAATATTGGGACTGCTAGCAAACATTGCACCGCAACTCCAATACATCTTCCGCTCATGCCTACTCCAAATTCATTAATGGTGCAACATCGTTTTAGTAGACTAGTGAGGGTCTAAAAAAATAATCGGAACTCCCATGTTTTGCACTGTGGGAGGTTTATCAAGGCAAAGTAGGTGCTGTTTAAGTGCTAAATGTTACAAAGCATTTTCTTTGTTTTCATTGTGATTATTTAACCCTTTGCACTAAAGCAGTATCTATTTTTTTGCCATAAGGAATCTGTCCCTACAGGAGAAGAAGAAAAAAAATTTCAAAAAAAAATAAAAAATACCCTGAGTAATCCAGGTTTAAAGGGACAATCATTTCCCTTAATTTAACAGTCCGTTCCACCATGTACTTCATGTACATCAATACACCTCATTAAAGAAGTGAATCAATTAAAGAGAAAATCTGGCATCAATACCATAATGTTTAACCCCTTAAGGACACATGATATGTGTGACATGTCATGATTCCCTTTTATTCCAGAAGTTTGGTCCTTAAGGGGTTAAAGGCTATAATTAAAAAAAATATAAAAATACCCTGTATTCATAAACCGCTACTTTTAAACTTACAAATTAGGATTGACAATATGCCTACAAATGGGGCGTTTAAGCAATGATTATATATTCAAAAAACACAATTTAAGATGCCAGCTGGAGCAAAGGGGCAAACAGATTTTTACTTCAAAACAGGAAGCACCAAGACATATTTAGATTAATTAAAATGTTAGGGAGAATATACATGCATCATCAAATCCCGCCTGCACACCCACAATTTTTTTTTTCCCAACTGTGAATCATAAACAGGTTGTGAAGCAGGATTTTAACATTTTCAGTGCCTGATTGATAGGCAACACTTTAATCAGCAATGCATTACACACCATTCAGGTACACAAATGGTTACTGTACACAAATGAAACATGTAAACATGACATCACATAGGTTCTAAGAGAGAATCAGCCGGTGCTGCAAATTCTCAATCCTACATTCGGCTAGCTGCATGTTTGTATGTAGTTCTACACTTGATTTAAAGTCACCTGAAACACGATTATTTTTTAGTGCAGATATGGAGATAGAATAGAGACACGTAAAATATGAATCTCTATATATTTTTTTTTTTATTTGTGTAATGATGTGTTGCAACCTGAGGTCCATCCTTTCAAAATGAGGAAATTCACTTCTTTATCTATCCCAAATATCTGAAAGAAACCGCAAGCACTCATATACAGGAAGATTCCCCCACACTCAATTTAATCAGCTTCCCTTTCTTATATGCAGGGAATTCAATGAAAAAATTAGAAAGACGTAAGAATTAAATTTTTATAAAAACTGAGGGTCTTCCTGGGAGGTTGGACCACCAACTCCTTGGCTATATTAATAAAGTGGAATTCACACTAGCCAACCATGCCTAAGATTAGAGGGAGCAGGCATGGAAGAGTTAATCACATATTATCAATGTAACCAAGATGGAGGTGGTCCCTGGTCATAGTGAAAATCCTATGTTTTTATTCTTAAATGGTTTTATATTACACTGGTAACTAGACGGGTGTAGGTAGCACAACCACTACAATGCTCCGGTTATTTAGAGTGGTACTTTAAGATCAAAAGTCAATTGGCATTCTGATATTGGCAAAGACTATCAAAAGTTATGTCAAGAAAATAAAGGAAAAGTAACTATAAGCAGCCTAGGTGTTCTCTTTGATTCCGACCTCTCGTTCATCACTCATGTCCAATCAATCGCCAAATCCTGCTGCTTCCATCTCAAAAATATTGCACGCATCTGACCCTGTGTAATGCCTGATACGGCAAAGGTGCTTGCCCATGCCGCTGTCCTCTCTCGCTTTAACTACTGTAATCCACTTCTGCTCATCTTCCCGTCTGCCCGCACCTCCCACGCCTCCTCCCTCGGTCAGTCCCTACATTGGCTTCCCGAAAGATATAGGACTCAATTTAAGATCCTGATATTTGCCTACAAATCTCTACACAATGCTGCTCCCACCTACTTATCCTCACTAATACACAAATATGTCCCGACTAAGCTCCCAAGCTCTGCCGGAGACCTACGTACTCCTACCTCAGATGCTCACCTTTAAGACTTGTCTAGGGCTGCACCGTTCCTATGGAACACCCTTCCCCTCTCTGTTAGACTTCCACCCAATCTCCACTACTTCAAAAAATCTTTGAAAACTTACTTCTTTAGGAAACAATGTCAATTAAACTGTGAACAGCTTTCTCTTCCTGCACCCTGATTCCTCTCCTGAAACTGTCATCCAAACAAAATACAAAGCCCTTAATGAACACTATCCTAGCAACCTACTTTTGTACCCTACCCTTACCTTTTGTGTCACTATACCCCACTTCCTCTAGCATGTAAACGCATTGAGCAAGGCCCTCAATCCCTCTGTTACTGTGTGTCCAACTTGTCTGGTTACAAATACTTGTCTGTTAGTCCACAAATTGAACAGCGCTACACAACTTATTGGCACTTTAAAAATAATAATATCACGCTTCTCCCGCAACTGTTTTGACCATTAGCCAACACATCAGGTTTGACGCTCCTGCATCAAATTTGCAACACTCATGCCATTCTGAATGCACTTCTCATGTGCGACTGCATCATTCTGAAACGATTTGCTACTAAAATTACACGGGTTGCAACACTTGTTTTGTGCCAGTTTTTGGCACAAGTGCGCATGTCCATATGACACAGGGTCATGATCCCATTTAAACTTGTACCTCCTTGGGATTAGTCCATTTTAGGGGGGGTTAAGCCTCCAAGTGCATCATTATTGATTATTTTTACTGCCTTTTGACTTTGCCTAGTTCCTGAGCCGGACTTTGAAACTAGTTATTCAGATTTTCCTGACCGGGGTTTGCCATTGATATGGACTTAGTGTGTGACTGTAGTTTCTTTAGTGTTATTTCCTTTTTCCTTCCCATCGTTAAGCCTGGCCACTCTAAGTTCTGGTAATATGCTTGCCATCATTCCTACTGTGTTTTGATAGGCTGTTGACGTATATCTTGCTGAGCAATCTCTGCAATTCGTGACCGTTACCACTTCATTTATGTAACAAAACACTGACAATGTGAGACCAAAGAAAAAAACAAAATGTACATACAGAATTTTAAATGTAAGAGAACACACCAAAAATATTTTGATGGAATATACATTTAGCACTACAAGAGTATGAAACATGTTTTATGAGGTTGATAACTACTACTGCAAACATCTGAATGACCTTCACTGAATTAAAATAATATTTTTTTTGTATATACTAATAATCATAAACAGAGAACCACAATACCTCCCAAAATAAATAATTGGTTCTTGATGTACTGACCATTATAGGAAAACGTCAACTCAATCTGATTCTATACTCTGAAAACTTCAGGCACTGGAAATATGACCATGTGATCTGAGGTCATGAAAAGTTGCCATAAAGTTGAAAAATCTGGCCTTTTACAAAAAGACACTCATGAACCAGTCTATTCCCTAAGACTTAAAGGCACTAACACAACTTTAGCTTAATGAAGCAGATTTATGTATAGATCATGCCCCTGCGGTCTCACTGTTCACTTCTCTGCTATTTAGGAATCAAATCACTTTGCTTATAAAGCCCAAGTTACACCTTCCGGCACGTGACTTACACAGCCCTACAAAACACTTTCTGTAAAGGGTGATCTAATGTTTAAACTTCCTTTATTGCACATTCTTATTCATTTATCATTTCTTTTCTCATCTTTTAATAGTCGTTTAGACCCTGCAAAAGCCTGCCGTGTGTGATTCAAGTTCAATTTACAGAGCAGGAGATTAAAACATCGAAAGGAAGTTAACATCTGATAGAAAATGTAAAAAAAAAATTCATGCAGGCTGTGTGAGTCACAGCCAGGGGAGGTGTGACTAGAGCTGCATAAACAAAGTGATTTAACTCCTAAACGGCAGATGATTGGTCAGTAAAACTCTAGGGGCATGGTCTATACACTAATTAATCCAAAGTTATTTTGACAACCATAGTATCCCTGTAAGTAGATTTTGTTGAATCCCTTTCTGAAGCATATCTGACTGGAGAGGACACCTAGTCAAGTTGATAATAATCTTGCATAACTCAATTTGATAGTCAAATCTAACATCATAAAATAGGTTAATGATACAGTAGAGTAGTCCTTTCTGTATGAACATCAAGTTCCAGACAATGCAAGTAGAGAAAGAAAAAAAGCCTTGGCGTGATGAATGAAATCGTGTATATATTTGGCTAATAGACCCTAATACAGTTTTCTTCTTAACCATAACTATTGGTGTCAAGTTACTCCTCATTTTCGACTTATCTTATCCAAGAGACAATATTAAAGGACCACTATAGGCACCCAGACCACTTCAGCTTAATGAAGTAGTCTGGGTGCCAGGTCCAGCTAGGGTTAACCCATTGTTTTATAAACATAGTTTCAGAGAAACTGCTATGTTTATCAATGGGTTAAGCCTTCCCCCAAAGCCTCTAGCGGCTGTCTCATTAACAGCCGCTAGAGGTGCTTGCGTGCTTCTCACTGTGATTTTCACAGTGAGAGCACGCCAGCGTCCATAGGAAAGCATTGATAATGCTTTCCTATGCAACCGGCTGAATGCGCGCGCAGCACTTGCCGCGCGTGCGCATTCAGACGACGGGGCGGATCGGAGGCGGAGAGGAGGAGGAGAGCTCCCCGCCCAGCGCTGGAAAAAGGTAAGTTTTTACCCCTTTCCCCCTTCCAGAGCCGGGCGGAAGGGGGTCCCTGAGGGTGGGGGCACCCTCAGGGCACTATAGTGCCAGGAAAACGAGTATGTTTTCCTGACACTATAGTGGTCCTTTAATGACATATTATCTGCTTTGGTGGCAGAGAATATAAATATTCAGTGAACTGAAAATTGAACAGAACAGACATGGGGACTGCAACATTTAAGCCAAAAAACAGTGGAGCTGATCCCACACGAGGGCTGCAGCGCGGGAGGGAGAGGAGGCAGCCACAGCGTGAGGGGAGAGGAGCATGAAGAGCACTACCACAGCAGCAGTACCCCAATCCACCCTCCTGGTATAAGGTAAGCTGAAAGGAGGGTGGCTGGAGATATAATTTTATTTATTTTTTAAATCACTTGTGTGTGTGAGTGTGTGTATGAGTGTGAATGTGTTTGCGTGCTTGTATGAGAGTGCGTGTGTATGAGTGTTCGTGTGTGTGCGTGTGTATGTGTGTGTGTATATATATATATATATATATATATATATTTCAGTGTATGTGCACACATCTGTGTATGTACCTGTGTGTGTTTTTCTGTCAGTCTGTGCATGTATCAACACATACTTCACACAATTGTACATTCGAATTTAAAAGTGAACATTACATTCAGTCACACCCCTGCAATCAAATGCAAACATTACATACAAACACACCCCTGTATTAAAATACAATAACTATATACAGGCACCCCTTCAAACACCAACACTGTACATTTCACTATATCGCCAGTAAATGCCACAGCGCTGTACAGATATACAACCTAGACATTTTGACCTGGGGTTCCTTGGAAAAATACTGAAATATTAAGGGCACCTTGAAGCTAAAAAGTTTGGGAACCTCTGCTTTATCATGCTCATTACAAAGCAATCAATTAATACCATCTTAAATTCAAATCAAATAAAGCCCAATAATAAAAATAAATATCAAAACTGATGATCATTGGCCCTATATGTAATGTTCAATCAATCCAAAAGCAATTTCAATAATCATAGTACTTTACTTTTTTTATTTTATTTTTTACAGTTAGCAATGTTTTAACATTTTGATAAGCAACATAAAGATTTGAATTTTAGAAATGGACAATGTTGAGTGGTAACTATTTTCAGCTAGTGGATGAAATGTTTGTGTATACGCTTGAATACGCCATTATCATTTTCCAACCTGCAGAGAATTGCAAATTGCAAAACTAAAATAACTCCTCGTGGTCTGTTAAACCGTTTAAATACCTGAAAATTTTTAAGCCATTTGCCTTTGGAAGGACAGACACTTTTATGTGGTTTTATGTATCAAAACATAATTTTGGTCTGTTATTGTGGATTTTGTGAGTATGAGGTTGGAGATTAACACCATACAGTATTTAGTTATGCTCTTTACTATGATGCCCCCTCTAGATTGTCTAAAAAGCTTCCAGAACACAAACATGGAAGAACATTTGCATGGAACAAAACCATCACATTGATTATTAGTGTAAAGGAGAATCTTTAGGCACTCTTCGCATGCAAATAGCAAGCAACTTTATTGGAACGAAAAGCGACAAAGCAACTTTTCGGCCTTATGCAAGGTCTTTGTCATGCGGAGTTTGACAAAAACCTTGCATAAGGTCGAAACTGTCACTTTTCATCCCATAAGCTGCTTGCTGTTTGCACACTGTGTGCGCCTGAAGATTCTCCTTTGGTTCTGTGGATTTGCTGTTCCGCCTTCAGTTTAGCACCTAGTGTTCATACTGGAATCGAGTGTGGTTCCTGTGCTCACGTGTGGTAACAATTGATTCTATTGTCCATTCACCAGACCACTCTGCCAGATAAAGTTTCACACACATAACCAACCATCATTTCTCTATAAAACACTGACTTGACCTAAATAATCTTGGGCACTGAATTAAAACTTTGCTTCACCAGTACCGAAAAAAACAAACAAAAACTTTCTCGCTTACAACACTTTTAAATAAAAGCCTTAGCGTTATAATATATATTTTTCAGTTCCATAGGAATGTCAGTTTGTATAATTTTATACATCCTTGACTAAATATAGTATTTGGTTTTATATCAGATTCAAATCCCTATATATTTTAGATTCTCAATGTAAACCAGTACAAATGTCACAGATATGCAATTTGTATTTTAATTCACAGCAGTTGCTAAGAGTTCGTGATAATCATCCGATCAGCCTGATCTTGTGTGGGCTTTGCCATCCCTATGCAAGCTTCAACTACGTCAGCTCTGCAATGTACAGCAGGTGTCAGCTGGTGTGTGCTTGCATATAACACCCACGATGCATTGCTGCCAAGCTATTACGGGACAATAATGTGTGCATTGCAGACATCTTTGAAAACCAAGTTTTAATAAAAAATCTATCCTATAATGCCAAAAGCATAAACTAAAAATCAATCTAGAAGAATGATTTGTGCCTGAATCTTTTCTCATAACGCTTTAAAAGCGAAATCTGTATCGAATGTATTGACTTGCCTGTAATTTGGATTAGTGGTAGTTTCCATGGTTACAAAGAGCCTTGTCTCTCCGATGTGGAATAAAAATAGTTACGCCAGAGTTGTGTCGATATTAGTCATGATGAACTTCACAATATCCTTGATTTTACTGAAAAATACATTTACCATGTATGTTTAACAAAGACCCCATGATTCCAAGCAATTGCATAAGTAAGCCTTCAATTAGGTACCCTGGCCTCACCTTTAAATCTTCTGCAGAGGGAAAAATAAACAAAAATTTGCAAGACACTAGATTTGAAATGCATACCTGCTGTTAGATAACAATCTAACCTTTTTTATCCAGAATATAGGTGCAAGAGCACACAGTGATATTGACACCATCTTCACCTTGTGGAGTGTCGGGAAAGGGAATATTTGGATCATAAATTTTTCAGTCATTACAATTTACAGCTAGAGTGCAGTGACACTGAAACATGGTTCATAATTCCTTTTATAATCACAGCAGTTTATCACACACTCTAATCACATTTTCTTTCAACGATGACTAACCACAGCCTATTTGTCTAGCTGAGACCTGAGAGTGATGAAACTTACAGTCCCATATTAACCCGATGAGAGGTGTACTCTCTAATCCTTCTCAACTAGGGGATTTACACCGGCTAATTGGCCGTTAACTCATTTTTAACTGGTGTCACTATTGGGTATATTACACAATTTTATAAAACACAGAAATGTATCTAGAACTTTGACACTAGTTTAGAATGTAATGTCTTTATTTTATTGGCAAGGATTATATCCGTCATTTTATTACGCTATTTTGTGCTGTTTCCTTACACTAAAGCAGACCATGCACAGAGCACTGCTGAAGCAATCTGAACATGGTCCTAGTCCCTTGTTACCTTTAGGTCCCCTAAAATGCAGGGTGTCCCAGCAACTTCGGAACTATTGGCACCAATGTCTTCATTTGTTTATTCTCTTGTTTTTATGGTGCATGTTTTCTTTGGTTTACTTAATACCTCAATATTTTTCATGTTTTGTTGTTGTTGTGGTTTGCTTTTTGCATTTATTTTAGGAAAACTTGGTAACTTCTACCTTTGCTTCAAATTTAACCTCTGATGGATCTCTACATGTTCTTCACAGCCTGTTCAAAGGGCCCACTACGGAGTCTGCCAACAGGGATGTAGTGTGTAAGTATGGGATGCAGTATTTGTGTCAGGGATTCAATGTATTTATATAGTAAATGTAGTGTGTATAGTAAATACAGAGTGTGTAAGGGATGCAGTGTTTGTGTACATACATTTGTGGGTTTGGATAGGGGCTCTGTTTTGGGGGAAAAGTAGTGTATAATATATATATATATATATATATATATATAGTTAATACAATGTTAAACAAAAATCTGCACACCAGTCAAGCCATAAGACTTGCTTTTCCCACAGAAATCCCAAATCTGCAGTGATGTTACTACCGCAAAGGATTCTGGGTGGGCATATGCAAATTAGTTTAACAAAGAATCACTTTTTTGCCTCATTCCATTTTAAACATGGATTCCTTTTAATCTGTGTTTGCAGCATACAACTGCTTGGAACACAATTTAGGAAAAGATGCAAAACCAGTGAACCACTCCTGGACAGCTGTTTCGTTGTTAATGCAACTCTTCAGCATGAGGTTGGTTACTGGTTTGCTTATATATATATATATATATATATATATATATATATATATATATATATATATATATATATATATATATATATATATATACATACATACATACACACACACTCACACAAACACACATACAGGTCGCTTGGCACTCACCTTCACATACAACAAAATAAAATAATAAAATAATAATAATATTAATAGTATTATTATTATATTATTATTATTAATACCCTGGTGCAAACCACGTATAAAAAGAAAAAAAATGAAGGTGCACTCAAGGGAATTTCAAATAGTAGATATTTACTTAGGTGCCTTCTTTACATAACGAACAAACTGTCCCGATCGACATTTCGACCTTCACGGGGTCAAAACGCGAGGTTTCGAAACGTCGCTCTGGACAGTTTGTCCGTTATGTAAAGAAGACACCTAAGTAAATGTCTACTATTTGAAATTCCCTTGAGTGCAAATTATTTTTTCTTTATATAAATAATCCCTGCCTCTTATCTGTGATCATGGAAGGGGGACACTACATTCCATTTCCCTTGTGGTCCAGTGGTACTGTGCAGTCTCCCAGCATTCGCCGTGTGTGCCGGAAGCAGGCTCTTTTAGCGAACCCTGACACTATGTGATATTGAATATGAGAAAAGGGGCAAAAGGGGAGGGGACCTGGTGGAGGTTGAAACAGAGTCTCCTAAGCCCCCTTCCACCACAGAAGCTACAATTGCTTAGGGACCTGCAGCTGTATATACAGGGAGTGCAGAATTATTAGGCAAGTTGTATTTTTGAGGATTAATTTTATTATTGAACAACAACCATGTTCTCAATGAACCCAAAAAACTCATTAATATCAAAGCTGAATATTTTTGGAAGTAGTTTTTAGTTTGTTTTTAGTTATAGCTATGTTAGGGGGATATCTGTGTGTGCAGGTGACTATTACTGTGCATAATTATTAGGCAACTTAACAAAAAACAAATATATACCCATTTCAATTATTTATTATTACCAGTGAAACCAATATAACATCTCAACATTCACAAATATACATTTCTGACATTCAAAAACAAAACAAAAACAAATCAGTGACCAATATAGCCACCTTTCTTTGCAAGGACACTCAAAAGCCTGCCATCCATGGATTCTGTCAGTGTTTTGATCTGTTCACCATCAACATTGCGTGCAGCAGCAACCACAGCCTCCCAGACACTGTTCAGAGAGGTGTACTGTTTTCCCTCCATGTAAATCTCACATTTGATGATGGACCACAGGCTCTCAATGGGGTTCAGATCAGGTGAACAAGGAGGCCATGTCATTAGATTTCCTTCTTTTATACCCTTTCTTGCCAGCCACGCTGTGGAGTACTTGGACGCGTGTGATGGAGCATTGTCCTGCATGAAAATCATGTTTTTCTTGAAGGATGCAGACTTCTTCCTGTACCACTGCTTGAAGAAGGTGTCTTCCAGGAACTGGCAGTAGGACTGGGAGTTGAGCTTGACTCCATCCTCAACCCGAAAAGGCCCCACAAGCTCATCTTTGATGATACCAGCCCAAACCAGTACTCCACCTCCACCTTGCTGGCGTCTGAGTCGGACTGGAGCTCTCTGCCCTTTACCAATCCAGCCACGGGCCCATCCATCTGGCCCATCAAGACTCACTCTCATTTCATCAGTCCATAAAACCTTAGAAAAATCAGTCTTGAGATATTTCTTGGCCCAGTCTTGACGTTTCAGCTTGTGTGTCTTGTTCAGTGGTGGTCGTCTTTCAGCCTTTCTTACCTTGGCCATGTCTCTGAGTATTGCACACCTTGTGCTTTTGGGCACTCCAGTGATGTTGCAGCTCTGAAATATGGCCAAACTGGTGGCAAGTGGCATCGTGGCAGCTGCACGCTTGACTTTTCTCAGTTCATGGGCAGTTATTTTGCGCCTTGGTTTTTCCACACGCTTCTTGCGACCCTGTTGACTATTTTGAATGAAACGCTTGATTGTTCGATGATCACGCTTCAGAAGCTTTGCAATTTTAAGAGTGCTGCATCCCTCTGCAAGATATCTCACTATTTTTGACTTTTCTGAGCCTGTCAAGTCCTTCTTTTGACCCATTTTGCCAAAGGAAAGGAAGTTGCCTAATAATTATGCACACCTGATATAGGGTGTTGATGTCATTAGACCACACCCCTTCTCATTACAGAGATGCACATCACCTAATATGTTTAATTGGTAGGCTTTCGAGCCTATACAGCTTGGAGTAAGACAACATGCATAAAGAGGATGATGTGGTCAAAATACTCATTTGCCTAATAATTCTGCACTCCCTGTACACAATTATACACACACACACACACTCACATTATATATAGGGCTCATGCACTCCGGGAAGTGGAGTGGAGGATGGCCTCAGAGGTGGGTGTTACATGAACAGTGACAACCACGAAGCTCAAAGATGGCGTCACTGCAATGGAGGAGAGGTAAGTAAATCTCTATATGTTACATTGAACACATCATGTATCTTTGTGATACATCAGGTCTTCAATGTATTTCAGAAAGATTTAAGTTAAGTAGTTTTGCCTATACAGATTGTGGTGTATGCTATCAGCAAGGGAATAATAAAGAATTGCTGATTAAGAGACAGCATTCTGTTGTAGCCCAGCTATCATCAGCCATAACAAAGGTTCAGTTTAATTTAAGTTATCTATTCCCTTATGATTTAAAACCACATAAAGTCCAAACACATCTGGAGTTACCCAACCGAATTCTTGAATACTTATCTCATTGCTGCCTGTTGGTTACATCCAGTCTTTACATAAATAAATAAATAAATATATATATGTATATATATATATATATATATATATATATATATATATATTTTTTTTTTTTCTTACATTCATTTTCAGATGTGCATTTCCATGTTACAAGTGAAATAACATGTTAAGTATCAAACTAACAATAACAACAACAAAAAATGGTAAGAGAATATTTTTTTTAGATTTGCTGCAAAAGTTATACAAGTTCCAGGCTAAAATCACTCCATTTGGCAAATCTGTTCTTTACCCGTTTCATAATAAACATTTAGTGTTACACTAAAAACGTAACCTTCTTGGTTATCCATTGCACGGGTATGTAAAAATAGCAATTCAGGGAAAAAGTTTTAAAAGTATTGAAACTAATGTTAAACTATAGAAACCACTGGAATGTCCTCGATCCTGATGAATACTCCACAGTATCTGGCACAGAGCGTCTAACAATATATATAAACCCCAATGTATACAGGCAGTGGGATGCTCACAGTCTTGAATTATCATGACCAAAGCAGCACTGTATTTTAGCAATCAGCCCGAAGGGCCATTAGCAATTTAAACTAAGAAAGAAATAGATGCCCTGCTGGCCTCCCTGAAGGCATTCGGTCTTTCCTGCAGAGATGGGACGGAAGAGATAATTACACTGATTAAAGAAAGAGAAAGCTGAATTTAAATCCCACTTGACCTTGTGCAAATCCACCTAATTCCATTTCGTGTCACAGTCTGCGAATGTAACAATTTAACTGTAAGTTCTTTGGGACATAATTTTAAGCTGTGCTACTGTAACAAACACAAAAAAAACAAAAAAGAACTGTACAGGAATTGCAAGCAGTTAGAGAGAACCTGAAAGTGTAATACCACTGTGTAACTCACTTACCTACATCAGAATTAAAAAAAAAAAAAAAGAAAAAGAAAAAGGAATAAGCTAAACAAATCAATATTTAGAACCAAAATAAAAATCTATAAAACCTTTAGGAAAGCATGGGTAGGATGAGGTTATGTTATTTATCAGTTTGATAATGCTACCTGGAACAGTGCTTCCTTTTTTCAAATTATTTTTAAAAGAGTCACTCATGAAAATTATAAAGGTCCCATAACTGCTCACGTGTCATGATTTTTTCATAGTTAATATGCTTCATAAAACATAATGTATTCATATTTTACTACAAAGCCACAAAGGGCTCGAGAGTTATTCTAGCCATGATGACCTCTTCAGGGATGACTCCAAGAACTATATCAGCTAAGAGGATTACTGCAAGGAACACTCCAAACACAATAACCGGTACAGCCAGCTATAAAGATTATGGTGCCATATCCCGTGATAGGCAGTCAAACCATTTTTAGTACAACATGCCTTGGTACAGCAGTGTGTGTGCGGCCACAGCCCCTACTTATCTCCTGCAGGGCCAATCAGGACCTCACTCATAATCTGAGATCATCAACAGAGTACTCTCAGCCAATGAGCAAAGTGCTGCCTTACCATTTTCTATCCTGTAGAGACTACTGGCTTCTCCTGTACACATTCTTAAACCTAGAATCACAGCAGCAGGCTGATGTGGTTATGGTGCCGGTAGTGTTCCTTTAATTAAAGATGGTCTGGTGAGTGAGTAAACTGGAATTACACGAGACAGTTTTATGGGCTTGTCTGGCATCTGGAGACTAAGTACCCGAAGAGTTACCATCATTGATCTATTGAGATGGATTTTGTCCACCTACAACATAGGCAATGTACCAAAATGTCTCCAGGGTTGAGTGTGATATTTCCGGTACAAAGGAAACCTATAAGTAATAATTTCTAATAGCGATTAGCAAATAAAATAGAATTTTAGAAAAAAAAAAAGAGAGCAGTGCCTACATTTTTCTTTTTTTCCGTACATCAAAATAAAATCAACTGAATAAAAGTCTGAAAGCCATGATAACCCCAACTTTCGGTGTTCCCTCTCTTTTCTTTTTTTTTTTATGAAAGGCCCAGCAGAACAAAAGTTAAACAATTCTTTATAATATCCACCAATGTTGAACAGCTTTTGTTTAGATTCTAACAGGGTGTGTTTGCTCCTTCCCTAGCCATTGAAGTTCTTGACTGCTCACAAAAATGCTTGCATGCCGGTGCTTATTATATGAGAATAATTCTATACCCTGTCCAGCATTATCCGTAATTAAATGATGGAGACTGCAGTTCATCAGCAAATATGAAAAAGCAGGAATTATTTAAAATCCTACTGAATATTAAGCAGGACGCTGGTGCAAGAGAGAGGTGTTAAAAAAAAAAATTGGACATAAGAGAACCCTTTCATGTTGACATGAAACCGGATATTCTTATACAGCCCTAAATGCACTCCAGAGTTCAACAGCATTTTTGTCTGGTTACACAGCACAGGAACCTAGAGAGTGCTATAAAGATCTGCTGAAAGCATAGCCTCATCTTCCCAAGATAAAATTATTTTTGCAGGTTGCTTTTTCCAACATTTCCTTCCGTAGGGATACATTTCATTTTCCTTTCGTCGACTGGAAAATCTCTTTATTGAGCGGATGGCTTATATCATTCTCAAGTATTTTGTTTAATTCTTGTACATTAATACATCCCTTCAGCTCTTGGCACCAAACTGATCTTATTAGCCAGTAACTCTATTATGTCTGGAATACGGATATGCGACTCTCTAATGCTGCAAGGTTTTATCATTTGCCCCTTTAACAGCTTAACTTTTTTTTTTTTTACATTTAGGTGAGATTTTACTGCTTTCAGGAGAACGTCAGCAGACATTGAAAACCTTGGAGCTGTAGAATATCTTAAGAAATACCATATCGACAGCTGCTGTAAAGTTTCATTTTGAAGTCGACAGCTTAACGGGTGACAAGAGGATTTAGTTATTCAAATAAATGTGCGCACCCACCTGCATGGGTGAGTCCAGGATAGATATTATTTCTCTCCTGCTTATATACACACACACACACACACACACACACACAATATAGATGGATACAATTTCACGAATGACACTAAAGCTGGAAAATCTTGTCTTGGCTTTTCCTCTGATCTTGGATATAACAGACAGGTTCTTGTGATCTCAATGAAGTGGTCTGGGCGCAGTGTCACTGTCTTTTTTACCTTAACTTCCACCATGTAATACATTGCAGTTGTTTCGAAAATGCAATGTTGACATTGCAGGGTCAAGTCCACCGCAAGCAGCTGTCACTAAGAAATTCACTAAAGGCCCTTCCATGGCACTGAATTAGTCAAACTTGGTCACATGATACAGAAGTCCAAAGAAAAGCTTGAATTCAATGCTTTCCTATAAGGAAGTGTGAATGCATGCACAACACCAACCATCAATGCGCATTCAGTCCTCAATGTTGACCAAACAGGAAGAGGAATGATGAGTAGCACTGAGGGAGCTTCAGTGCTGGAAAAAGTTATTGAAAAATATATCTTTTTAAAATTTATAATGTAAATAAAGGAATGACCCATTTCTGACTAGGGGCAGGGACACTATAGCATTAAGAATGTAGGTTTTTATCCCTAATGGTATAGTGTTCATTTAATGTGAGAGAAGTGCCAGGGCACCATTCCAGTGTAGGTAGTCAAACGAGTTATGAACAGTTTAACAACTTACCTGTTGTCAGACAAGCACCCACATTCTTACCAGGGCCAATGAACAAGACCAAGCCGAGCTTATTGGCAAGATCAAAACTGATTTCAAATGGTTTGACTACTTAAACTATGAGGGCACCAGAGATCGCTCTCAGCCACCGTAATTCAGAATCTACTCCCAGCTTAAGAGAGGGAGCCCTAGGTACCTATATATGTGATGGTCCTTTATGTCAGCTGACGCCACCAACAGTGACCCCAGACAGATGAGGTATGCCTAGCGCTCAAATTTAGAGCTGCACATACCCATTTAATTACTTTAAACCATCAAAGTTAAGAATCACATTCAGCAAGGTAATTCTGAGTCTGCCCCCAGTGTGAAGACTGAAAAGACCCTATAGAGGACTGCATGCTCTTCTGCCCAGTTACTGGCACTCTGCTTTGCCAGCTGCTTAGCACCAGTAACAGTTTTAGGAGCTGCAGAATGAGAGGGTAATCACACAGAGTGTGCTCACAGAGCAGTGGCGTACATACCGCTGTCACAGGGGTCGCAGCTGCGACCGGGACTGTCACTGCAGGGGCACGGCCGCCATGCGGACCCCTACGACCGGGTATGAGCCACCATGATCTGCGGCCCCCGGCGGCAAACTGCAGGGGCCGCCGTTCAAAGGGTCCATCGGGTAGCCCATGCTGTTAGTGCCACCCGATGGATATGGATATGGATTTCCAGGGGGCCTGGTCAGCGCTGGATGCTTTAACAGCGTGACTGGCCTCCTATGATGACATCAGACAGAGGTGGGAGGAAGTGACCACCAGTCATTCCTCCCAGCTATCAGAGAGCCGCGCGAGAGGAAGGAGGGAGTGAGAGTGGGAACTCTGACTCCCATCAGGCTAAGCCCCCACTGGACCCCAGGGAAAGTCACCCTCCTGCAAAAGGTAGGAAACAGGAAACATTATGTATGTGTATGTGTCTGTATGTGTTTCTGTGTGTGTGTGTGTGTGTGTCTGTCTGCATGTATGTCTCTGTATGTGTCTGTGTGTATGTATCTCTGTATGTATCTGTGTGTATGTCTGTCAGGGGTGTGTGTGTATGTGTCTGTCTGTATGTATGTGTGTATATATATGTGTGTAAATATATGTATGTGTGTGTTTGTATATATATGTGTGTGTGTATATAAATGTCTGTCTGTATCTGTCTGTATGTGTCTGTCTGTCTGTCTGTATGTATGTATGTATGTGTCTGTGTGTATGTATGTGTCGGGGGTGCCCACGGTTTGGGGGGGAGGGAGGAAAGGGGGGTGGCCCACGGATCAGTTTCGCACCGGGGCCCCATGGATTGTGTGTACGCCACTGTCACAGATCGTTATATAGTGAGTGAGCTGGGAAATTCTAATATTGGCAGAGAAAATCCCTCAGAGAAAAATATATACATGTGGGGTATCATTGTACTCAAGAATAGTAGCAGTATACAAATATTTTGTGTTTTCACAATAGCGGGACATGGGTGGCCTGTGAATAATCCCAAAATCAAACATGCAAAGGCCAGAAAAAAAAAAGTATTTTGACAGAGGTTTGCGCTAAAATTGTTAAATGATTAGAGTCAAAATGCTTTTAGTTAAATAGCCTGGGTGGAGGTGTACTTTTGGATTTTGTGACTACTATAAAAGTTTTCTCAGCATAACACGTTTTGCAAAGTTTTAGCTTCAAAATCATAATTCACATAATAATTAACTTTTATAAATGAATTGAAATGCTAGGCACATGGGGCATTTTAACCATCAGGACTGAATTTATTTTTTTGAGTTGGTTTTCTTTAGTTGGACTTTTGTGTAGAAATATAAAACAATATTTTTTTTCTTTTCACTCCCTTTCACCTTAATTTTTTAAAATTACTTTATTAATATTTAATACTGTGTTATGTATACATTCACGGTCTCAAAAGAAAGCCCTATTTTTCATTTATAAAATGATATAGAATATGCATGAGTGCCCTTAAACAGAACGTGCATGTGGTAGACACGGCAAAAGTTTCAAAAAGGCCTTGGTCTCAAAAGCATTGCATCCCAAAAGAGCCTTGGTCTCTGGGGGGAGAGGGGTGGGAGGGGGTTAATATAATTCCAGCTCTGACAATGTTAACTCAACATGGAAAAGAAACCCTCAATGCACAATGACCATTTGCTGACATTTTATACTGTAATTCAGCAGCAATTGAGAGATCACTTCCATAGCCATCCAGCACCATAACCCTCACATGAAAAGTGAAGAATAAATTGGAAATAAATTGACACAGAGTATAAGTTCGCTTCAGCAAGATCCTCTTCAACCCTCTATCAGCCAACATCATTTTGTCTTTCAATTACTTGCTGTACTATATTCCCATTTTGATAGCAATTTGTGGGATACAAACAGCACTACCATCAAAAAGATGAGAACTCTTTGAGAAATCTCATCTCATCCATTTCCTGGTCTGAACAGACATCGCTGCATATAAAGGTCCTAGGGAAATGGTGAAATTTAAGAGCTCAGTACATCTTAAATGTATTTGTAAATTGTTTTCTGCATACCGCATTTGAGAGGGTGTATGATGCCCCAAATTCTCAAGAGCCCCTATAAAGACAGGGTTTGTGTAAGGGCCTGCATTAGAACAAAAGACTACCACAATTCATGAATGACCATACAGAATCTCTATGATTGGTCGTGAATGAACAAATGATAAATAAATAAAACAAAAATGCAAATACTCAAAATGAATCACTATTTTCGGCTGTATTACACTGCCATGTTATATTGTTACAGCCAACAGGTGCATCCTAATAAGGGTTAATAAGTGTGTAGATGTTTATAAGAACACCCCTTTCTGTCTCATTAGAAATTTCACCTTTTAGCTTAAAAAAGCAAGGTGAATGGTTAGTGCAGTGCTTACTAAAGAAGTTTTGGCTTGATGCGACTTACATTATATTACATTATATGACCATAACCTCCAGATATTTAAATGTGCACAGGTGACTTGTATAACCCTCTATTCAATAGGATTGTACATATTTACTGATGTCTCTTATGATTTCATACACATTAAATGCAGGATTACGGAGACTGATCTTCTATTCAGAGTCTCATAAAGATTCATCTAGGGTCTTTATCTAAGGGAGCTAATGGACAAAGTATAGATTGATGATCAGCTATGGTCAGTGTTATCACATTGTTACGACCTTTTCTACGTTTGCCAACTTGAATAGTCTGCTCCTGTTCCATAGACCATTGTTTTGCTGATTAAGTACTAAAAATAAACCATTTGTGCATCCTCTGCATCGCCTTCCTGCGATTATCTAAAAGAGCACATCAATGTCAAATTGCCTCTATTCAAAACACTTGTCAAGAGTCTCATTTGCCTGAGAAGGGCTCATGGCCAACTGAAATCCACAAATATAAAGACAGCTCGTAGAAGATTCTAAAATAATTCTGATATCTTGAGTACAAAGGCAGGCAGAAAATGTATCCCACCGCATTTAGAAAATGAATAAACATAACTGTCAGAGGAAATAAAAAGCAGTAAAGAAAAAGGTAGTAATTTGCAAGGCTTGACTGAGTCACCCTCTACAATCAAAATGAGAAGCGCTGAATGAATCAGAGGGCTGCTCGATACATTGTTCGTCACCCAAGCGCATTGCATGGAAATGGTTACCATTAGAAACAGGAACAAGGAATAACATTACTGCCGCCAAAACATTAATAACTCCTACATCTAACGCAGTATATATGAGGGTTAAAGGTGAAGCAATCAGAGAATAATACTTTACTCTTTAGATCCCTAACAATGTGCGTAGTGTTATGGATGGAGTATTAATACGGACGCTCATTGTTTCCTGCTCTAAAATCAAATATGATTTTATTGTCGAGGATAAAGAGACAAAACAACATCAGTGTAAGGTCAAACATGAACGTGGACCCTACATCTCTAGGTCGTGCTGAAAATTAGACTATTAAACCTTCCAACAGGGACTGATTGCAGAGATGTCTCAAAGTCACACCAGCGCAAAGACCCAAAAATTAACAGTGATAAAAAATGCTCGCAACTTATGTTATAACCATTATTTACTGAGAAAGTTTGTGGACAGAGGATCAACTGGTAACTTCACAAAGCTCTCCTGTGCAGTCTTCTTTTCATTTTAAAGGTTTTCAACATTTCATTGAAGACCCAAAAAATGCGCTCCCATGTCATTCTAGTGGATCGCAATTGGCAAGATCAGGTACATCATGTTCATCAGGTCCGAGGCATCTGACCAAAAGAATTTGTATGCTATAACTGCACTGTTTTTCCTACAGCAATGAAAACACGTGATATTAAACATTCAAATTCATTTTTTGAAACACCTTTGTCGAATTATTCTTATTATTCTTTAAGACTCGGTCATTGAGCAAATTCTCTAGTTGAAGAACAGGTTCAACCAAACGAACACAGAATACAAAAATATGAAGAACCAATGCTTCAGAGTGGATCTGTCACCTGCATATTAAGCCAATGCTGCTAGAGAAGATGTCAATAGTTAACAAATCTAAAAAGTTTTCCAACAAAAAGAAAAATGATGTTCTCTCAACATTGTGTCAGATATATTTGAGACTTGGGCGAAGATCAGATGTCATGGTAGGTCTTGGAAGATACAGATAATTCCAAGGGGTTCATAAACTCTCCCTCACGACTGCATAATACGGATCTATCTGTCTGAGTTATTATATTGTTTCTAAGTTATTTGAGAAACAAGGTCTCCCAGCTAGCTTTACTGCTGTGCTAGAAGTCGTGTTCATAAGCACAAACAACATGGATTGGTTAATCTTGCACTCTTTTTTTCGCCCCCACATGCCGCTCACATTCTCGTATCCAATTTGTGGAAACTGTAAATCAGACAAGCAGCACCTGCCATTTTTTCCCCTTGTTGCCATGACAGCCATTTCTTAGATATAGCACAATTCAACTTCTTCAGTTGTTTCTTTTCTTTCTTTTCTTTTTTTTTTTAAATCCCCATCCCAGCTGACCTCTCTCCTTTTAATTACAGAACTCTCCTGAAACGAACAAGATAATGAATCTAAATGGGAATACACTCAGGCAGACTAATGGAAGATGCACAAAAGGCTGGTAGAGGATATATTTTTTAGTACGGAGGAGATCAGACTCTTGATGTGCTTAACATAGAAATTACAAGTTTCAACAATACGATTCAGCACATTAATAGGAATTTCTCTTTTATAATGTTAAGCATTATATATATATATGCTTTAGATATATACACATACACACGCTATTTCAGAGTAACTTATTTACTAATAAATCCAAAATGTTATAAAATAGGCAAACACAATTGATTTGGAAACATTCTGCTATAGTCACAGTTAGCCATTTTAGCATGAATGTTGTCATTCACGTTTCAATTTGCTACCGCTATTTGGAGAGCTTTCTGAGGATTTATTTATTTCTTTTTACTCCTGTCGAAGCCGTTCTACAAACATGCTTCTGGGAAAATCACACTTTGACTTGCCAGTTCAAAATGTCATTCACTTCGCCTGATCTGGAGTGACAGTTTGCTTAATTTAAGTCAAGGGTGCACATCCCCAGGCCTCAAGCACAGCACAATGGCCTGGTTCAACCTAAATAAGTGAAACTGATGAACTCACTTGTTTTCAAGGAAGGATTTTCAGAAAACCAGGCATGTGTGTGTCCCTCGAGACCCCCCGATTTAAAACATGCAGTTAATGGTGGTGAGCTGGCCAATTTCTAGGATTATTAACGCAAGTTTATATCATTACATATTAATAATCTGCCAGCATAATTTAAAGAGTGGTACAATAATCACACACCAGTGAGGAACACATTTGTGCAGAAAATATTCCACATTAAAATTAATAAGGAGAAAAGTTAACTGTCAGATCACAAATCTAGGGGGGTTATTCTCAAAACATACATATATACATTTAAACCCATACAACAGAATTGTAGAGGTTTTCCCAATGAGAACTAGATTTTACCTAGATTTTTCAATTGGTTACAACATCCTGTTTATTGAATAAGACATCACTCTACTAGGTTTTATCTGGGAAAACAAATTGTATGGGATAGTTTAGAAACACTAAAATTAATTTCCATGGAGAGAGGAAGTAAGCTTAAAAAAGAAGTTAAAAACAAAAAAGCAAATTACTGTATGATCTGGATATCTCTGTATTTTACTTGGCTCTGTAGATTACACGGGGACTACTATTAGGAGTTGAGTAGATGAGTTTAAGCGGACAGATGCCACAGGTCAGCAGGTGGTGGTTACAGAGTTAAAGGGGGTTAGTCAAATTCTGGGGATCAGCCTGGCAACCCACCATCTTAAAACTTCATCCACTGCATCCAGTCCTCCCCGCATGGCTCTCTCTTGGTTAACTTAGAGGAAGTGATCTGCTCTCACTTCCTCGCCGCACCAACCGAGAGAGGCCGGTCACGCTGCTAATGTGCTGTGGTGCTGGCTGGGTCCCTGATCAACATTGCCAATCGAGTGTTCCTTAGTTCACCACTGCATACAGGGTATCACTAACTCTGAATGCTGGAGGAGAAATTATCCACGTAGTCTACAAGGTTTCTGATGCTTCTGTGAGACCTCTCTTGTGCCCTTACCTGTTATTTATCTGCTTAATAAACCCCTCTGGTAGATATTCAGTTTTTATCTGCATCTAGCATTCCAACTCCTTACTCTTTTAATCATATAATATCAGAGCAGTGGTGGGTCTAATGTAGAAAGGGCCCTGGTGCAAGACATTTTGTTGACCTCCCCTCCCCCCCACTCTAGGACAAGGATGGCCAAAAGGTAGATCCTTAACTGTCGTACAAGTCCCACAATGCGTTGCCAGCTGGGTATCTCCCAATTTTCCTTGCAGGGCTGTATTTGCAAGCAGTGTCTGAGTGTTTGAGTGTAAGCACGTTTCGTACAGACTAAACCTTAATAAACTAGCCACACAGGTTGGTGTTTTAACAAAATGTCATTGTAATAGGAGCCGGCTTGAAGTGAAAGAAAGCAAAAAAAAAATATTTAAAAAAAAATGTAATAGGAGCCGGCTTGAAGTGAAAGAAAGCAAAAAAAAAATATTTAAAAAAAAATGTAATAGTTATAATGAACTGAACTACTGGTGTTGCAGATATCACAGTAAAACTGCATTTTATAGCAGATGAAGGATGAATCTATATATTTAATACTTGCTTTGCAGTTCCAAATATTCTGATCAGTATTTTGAATCATATCTGTTCCACGAGAGACTAAGTGTTCAATAAGAATAAAACTAAAACAAAAAATGAATAAAACATTTATTCATATAGTCTATTTATATTATTCAACATATTCTTTTATTCTATCCAATTTATTAGTGATGCGGGACACAGCACCCCTGGACTTCAAGCACCATACCACTCCAATATATCAAAGTTGTTATGGTGCGTACAGTGTCCCTTTAAAGGATTACTCCACGCACCACAACTACTTCAGGAATTTGAAGTGGTTATGGTATCTGGAGTCTGTATGTGCAGTGTTTCATAAGACTATATTACCAATACTTCATTGGGTAAATAGCTGAAACATAAAAAGGGAGAGAAAAGAACATAGGGTAATATCGTTTACACTGTATATAATAACCATATATAATTGGTTACACTCACGTGGTTCTGAGTCACTTTTAAAAGCTGACTCAGACTAAGGGCTTTAATCGGAGAAGAAATCCTTAATGCTGGACACCTTGTGTTGATATATAGATTAGGATTTAGTTGTCTCTGGCAATTTCTGGATGTCTGATTGAAATTATTCCAGGATACCTAATCTCAATACATCTCTTAATCTGCGAGAATACTTCGGGTATACAATGCCGGGATGACGTCATGACGTGCGGGGCACGTCCGGCAATGTTAGATGAGCGGAAGTAAAGGCAGACGGAGAGCGCGGGAAAGAGCGCGAACGGTACACAGTATAAAGGGGCAACTCGGAGATGAACTTGTAACACCACTTGAAAAAGGCTTCTTTGCCAAAACGCGTCATGGTAATTTTTATGGACTTAAGTTTACTTGTGATTGAATTTTAAAATTGTTTCTTTTTACCTGGAATAAATAAAAGTTTTAAGAGATCTATTGAGATTAGGTATCCTGGAATAATTTCAATCAGACATCCAGAAATTGCCAGAGACAACTAAATCCTAATCTATATATCAACACAAGGTGTCCAGCATTAAGGATTTCTTCTCCGATTAAAGCCCTTAGTCTGAGTCAGCTTTTAAAAGTGACTCAGAACCACGTGAGTGTAACCAATTATATATGGTTATTATATACAGTGTAAACGATATTACCCTATGTTCTTTTCTCTCCCTTTTTATGTTTCAGCTATTTACCCAATGAAGTATTGGTAATATAGTTTTTTGCATGTATAGTGTGCTCTCACTACTTTATTATTTTTTATGCACTTTGATTCTGTGTGGTTGAGTGATTCACACTTAGTGATAGTAGCACCACTTATTACTGTTTTTCCCATACCTTTTATATTATACAGTGTTTCATAAGGTTTAACCCTTTTTCTGTCAAAGGTGTAACTCCACCTCCGGCAGCGTCATTGGGGTGTCATTAGCCATGTACATCTATAACATGCCATATACTATGACGTAAATGAATATGACAGATCTAAAACTAGTACATAATATAAATTTATTAGATTAGTCTGTGTTTTTTATTACGTTATGCTTATGTGACGCAGCCCTCTAGTTTATATATCTATAGTTATATTGAATTTTATTTATTTTTATTTTCCTAATTCAGCTCCTTATTATATTTTTATCTTTTGTGATCGATAAACAACCAGACATTACATTTTGATAATTAAGAAATGTGAACTACATTTCCTATTCTGGCGGAGAATCGTGGTAAATGCAGTTCACATACAACTGCAGTGCCAGGGCTAGCAATTACTGCTCGAGGGTTTACATCAAAGGACATCAAATAGAATAAGAAATTATATTTTATACAAGAAATGATCAGGAGATCTGCAGATATTACCCTGGTTGATTGTACTTTAGGTTTTTGTCCCATTGTTATATATTTTTCCCCAAATGATTTACTTTCACAAACATTAACCCTATATTAAATAACATGACTGATCTCTTGCCCCCTGAGTATCCTTCAGATGGAGACTGGCATTATATTCTGTAATGTGAACCTCAGAAAGCAGCGCTCCCCCCTCATCTAATCCTTGCTGATTGTCAAATATTTCTTTGATCATAGTTGACTATCCCGAGGGTTCTATCACTGTCAGGGGGTCCGAATGTCAGCAGGAACAAAGAAATGAATGCATAAAGTTATAAGAATGACTAATAATAAGGTAGATAATACACACGAACAGCACTGTAGGGTAAGAAATTATAAAAATCAATGTTGAAAAAAATGGCAAATATAATTTCAAACACTAAATGGGAAAAAAAGAAAAGTTGACAAAATAAATTTGGATTGAATGCGTCATAGGCTGGATGCGATATTTCAACTCCTCTTGATTTATTATCCCAACCACTGCTTAACTAACAGAAAGGGCTAATCAACCTCAGTCCTATTACAAAATAGGACCCACTAAAGTTTTCATTGGTTAGACAATCAACAATCAAAAAGATTGTATAGGGCTCTATACGTCAACAGGTAGCAGTAACAGAAAACATCTGAAAATTATTCTACTTCATTTTGAATTAGGGAGAGTAAATTTATTTACAATGGTTCATAAAAATGTCAACTGATAGAAGGTGGAACACATATTGTACCAAACCTTAAACTTTTCTAATGAATTGTTATTGTAAATGTACGTGGACATTATTTGCATATTCTGTTTTCAAAGCTTATTCTACATTAATCCTACAAAGAATAAGAATAAATAGTTGTTTTACATTTCAGAAATAAAATGCGTCAGTTCCCATCAACACGGCGTAATTACCACTGAAAGTTATTTCAGACTAATCACCTTCATTTAAGTATTATTACGACAACATTAAAAAACATTGTGATTTTAGCCAAAACACGAACGCTGTAGCCATTCCACGATGACACAAAACACAATTAATCAAAATATAGCCAAGGGATGTAGCAATGTAGATTAAAAGAATAGAGCCATAAAATGATTTGATTAATATAAAAAAAAAAAAAAAAGAGTTAAAAAGATGAATACAGTTTAAATTTAGTGCCAGGATAAATGAACAGTGTTAAATGAGCCTAGATTTGGTATTCTGAATGATAAAAGCCACTATCTGAATCCTTGCCAAGCCACACAACTTCACATAATTTTTCTTCAAATTTTATGCAGAAGAACACTGTTGCCAAAAATATGTGTTCTTGGCACTACATCTGTAATGTTGTGCAGCTAAGAATCAGCATAATGCTGTATTGTGGATATTTATTTAATCAAATTTCATTGTCCTCACTATCTAGAAGGCCATGCAAGGCTTATGCTTTCTTGCGGCCTCTATTCAGCACGCAAAGGTGACTATCTTCATTCTGCCGAGCATGTGATTTTAGTTCTATTCATAAGAGCAAAGTACTTGACATTATTCATAGTTGTTAAATTTCTTTACTGTGATACATACAGCAATGACTGTATGTATAGAAGACTTTTTTTTTTTTTTAAGTATATAAAGTGTGAACAGTATGAGACAATATGGTGACTTATCTGCATGCAAAATGTGTAGAAGAGCAATTTTCCATCATGAAAGGTATTCTATCACTTTTTACATCAGTACTTGAGGTTGGATTCCATTCACTAAGGAGGTACCTTATAACAGGGAGAAGTGCAAACTTAAGCTAGTGTAGAAAGAAAGCAGTAGGTATAACCTGTGTGGATTGAAAACAAGATTCCCACTGGACTTTATGCATATATTGCACTAGCTAATAATCATACCCCTTCCCCCCCAACATTGGCATCTCATGAAGCGAGACTCCATAGGTGGTATAAAAAGAAGAGGGCAGTGACACAAGCTGTGTCACTGGTGCCGCCCAAAAGAGGCCAACTTGCCCAAAAAGTGAGCAGGTCACCAAAAGAACTGGCAGGTCAGCCGTGTGTGAGTGCATGCCAGGCTGTTTGCCAATCAAGCAGGCTGGCTCACCATTGGTCGCTACTTCAGTGATCTCTGCAAAGTCACAGTGCAAGTGTGTCTAATGATGCAGTAGTGCTAAGCTTTCCGGGGACAATTTTCCGGTGTTTCCAAAAGTGTGACACCAAGGAACAAAGTCGGGCAGTACCCTAAAATCGGGACTGTCCCTCCTAAATTAATATGGTTGGGCATGTAGCTCCATGGACCAGTAAATCAGCAAAGCTAAGGAGAATGGACCTTGACCTAGCTAGGAGGCAGGCATAGACTAATGTTGGAGGTTATTATTGGATTATGGCACAGTGGAGGCCTGCTATAAAGCGTACATTTTAGGTTAGGGGCCATTTTAATTAATTCACACTTACCTGCTGTTGTTCCACGCTCCCTCCCTAGTTTTTCAGGTGTTTAAGGGGGTGTTACCCTTGTCCTCATGTTTGGTCACAGCGGCATGGGATGGATAGAAAAGTTGGGGGGTGGGTCGGCTTGGTATGTGGGATTGTTTTTGTTCAGTAAGAACAGATTTACGTATGAAGTGGTATTGGTGGTGGCTCAGAACCTGGGGGTGTAGGGGTATCTTGGTATACCACTACAATTTCCAAAAATTGGAAAAGGATACCCTTGGTGGCAGTGTGTTATGCTTTGTTTTTATGTTATAGCGTGTTATTGCTTTATTGCTATGAATTATGGTTTAATCATTGTCTATGGGTCTAGTTGTATAGAGGGGGTTTGGTGGGTTGTATATGTCAATGTTTAAGTAATGTTGACAATGACCTTGTTTTCTTGTTTAACTTTAAAAAATATTTAAAGCTGTGATAACCTTTTTTTATCCAACTAATTTGGTGTCTGTGTCTTTATAGGATGATTGAGTAGATTAATGAATATGCCGAAAGTACGACTATGTGCATGCCATGCTAAATTGCCAGCAAAGGTCAGGCCTTCACAAGTATTCCTTTCAATATACCCACTCTTGCACTAACACATGCACACAAAATTAATTAAATACACTTTTATTCCCATTTATTATACATGCACAAACACATTTATTATTAGTATTATTATACATGAGCACAGTTCCATACCACCCAACATTTGAAATGGACAAAGGGGGGGAACTTTAATTTTAGAGGTGTAAGTGGTGATAAGGCAAGGGGGCATGACTCTTGAGAAAGTTTAGGTGACTTACCAATAAAATATTTTGCAACTGAAATGTAATTTTACAAGAACAAGAACAAGAACGTACATTATTTACACAGTCTGATTCTAGACACATTTGTTGTAATTTAGATACATTATTCTGAGTATTATTGCTGAGGAGCTCTGTTATACACTCAGACACTCCAACAATATTGAACTTCCAGAAAAGAGGGACAATGAGATAGAAGGGAGGCACAGAAATGTGGTTCCAAAATAGGGACTATCCCTCCTAAATAGGGACACTTGGGAGGTATGCACTCAGTGGGCTACATCTGTTGGTGTTCTTTGAGCCTGTTATGACTTGGCTGCATCAGAAAGCATGATAAGTAGTACTGTATGAATTCAGTACGCACCCTGCAGATGAGTCAAGCAAATTACACCTGTCTGCAAATAGTAAAAATACACTCAAGTAGCTGTTGGCATGGTTGCCAGGCAGTGTCTGACTCATCTGGCTTTGTGACGTCATGTATATGGATTCAGAATGCCCTAATCAATTTGGGACATTCTCTTAATTAAGATAGAAATCTACAATGCAGAATTACCTCTATTTTCTAAATGGTAATCTGAAAATAAATCTATCCAACTTTACAGCATTGATACAAATTTGTATGTTCTCATTCATCAATTAAAACAGTGCAGCAGTGCCCAGAAAGCAGTGGCTAACTCACTGCCATTAATCTTAAAGCAAATAAAATGCAACCAGATATTTCTGTATACGGTTTAAGATCTGTATGATGATGATGATGTACACAGATCAATGCACACAGTTTCAATGCACATTTCATTTGTTTGGTAATTACACTGCAACATCAGTTTTTAATAGGCAGCCATCCCTCCCACCCCACCCCCCCACCCAAAAAACAAAACAAAAAAAACCCCCAGAGTCCTGAATTGATGCACAACTGTCTACCATATGTGCATTAGACTCCTACGCAGCAATACATTCTCTCTATTAACAAATAATTAAAGTTTCAATGACACGCAGACCCCCTCACTTGTCAGGACAGAGGATTGCGTGCAAAAAAAAAAAAAAATACATTTGTAACTTAAACGCCTGACACTGCCTTGGAGGAGCCCATTCTCTTAATACTTGAAATCAGTTATGAAACACAAGTATTGCGTCAAGATGTGAAAATCAAGAATTTCCCAGTACAGGCTGATGTGCGCTACACACTGCCCTCTACTGTAAATATGCAGAAACTCCCACTGACTAGAAATAATATAAGAACTTGAGAACTAAGTTTTTTTGGCATATTGAGATTTTATTTTTTTAAAGTAAGCCAGTTTTTTCACGCAGCGTTACGTTTTAGTTACGGAGGACCAAGAGCCTATTGAGGTGTCCTCAATCCAGGTTAGAGGTAAATACATCAATGTGCATTTAAATTTATTTTTCAGACCTCACAAAATCACATTAGCTAAATATAGAGGGTAAGTTAACATACTGTTAAAAGTCCTCTTTCTCTCAGTTCACTGCTATGTGCAAAGAACAGAGCCTATAATATGACGGACAGGGAATGGAGATGTAGGCTCCCAGGTTTAGACAGGCTCAGATTGGCCATTGGGCAAAGAGGAGATCAAAGAAAACAAGAGTTAGCATTCCTGTTAGTTGATCTGGCCATCAAAAACAAACTAATACAAAGAGCCGCAGTTGAAAGTGTAGGAGATTTTATTTCACCAAGGTGGAATCAAAGGATCTCCCTGCCGCCCATGCAGGGCTGGTGCTATCCAGGCCCCTGCCCAAGAGTGTGCGGTGCTTCTTCATGGGCCAGTGGGGAGCTCAAATATATCTCTGATTGACCTAGTGCACCCTGCTTCTGGAGGAGGGTCAGGAAAATGCCAGCCTGCACCTCCGCTGGGTGCAGACTGAGTATAGCCCTTCTGTAATCTTTATACAGTGTTAACATAGGTTAACATAGGTTACCACATTAATTATCTGAGATTATCCCAGTGCCAGAGCTCACAAGAGAACTCTCAGTCTGCACCTGGGAGACGTGCAGACTAGAGTCTGTTCCTGAAACATGAATGATCGGAATGATCCTTGGCTCACAGTAAGAATCAGATCACAATGGTCCATCTTCTTGGCTCAAGCTTAGAGTCAGATGGGAGGGGGAAGAATAGGTATAATTTTTTTTTAAATGAATATATATATTTTTTTTATTTTTTTTTATTTTATTATTAATTGAACCCTCGGGCACATACATTTTAAAACCCCTATATCACCAGCCACAATATAGCTACTATCCCACCACACACTAACACACATACACTACTAGAGTCATTCTACACAGACACAACATCTTCACCAGGGCTCTGTGCATGGGCTGCCTTGGAAGAGCATTGAATTGCTTACTCTGGGGGCACATGCTTGTCACTGATAATGACACAACATGCCCTCTCAATGGCCCTGCCCCCTCCCAGTCGGGCACTCTGATTTGAAATGCCTGTGCCAAGTTTTTGCCCATGGGTGTAGGATAAAGAAGCGTTCATTTCCACATTTCATTCTATTTTTCAGATTTCAAAATACATATCTGTATGAAGAGTATTACAAAACAGAGGTTACAGTTATCTTTTAAAAAAATAAAAATAATAATTGTCTTCCATCTACTGCTCATTTTCAGTCAAGTGCTTAAAGTTTCAGTTTAAACTTACAAATAATATAAAATTAAAAATTAAAATTAATCAGGAGTGCAAGTTCAAAACATATACATTTGATTCTTATTTTTATAGCTTTCAGAACTCGCTCTGCTTTGATGCCACAATCACAATCCTCTGGGCAAAGAAAATGGATTGGCCATTTTGCCTGGAATGTCTATAGGCCTCTCCGTGCTTGCATTCTTGCAATCCAGTCACATCAGTCTTAATCCGCTGGACAAGGTTAAGGAGCTGTCTCCTATGACCCAAAGCTCACAATACTTTCCCCATCAACTGCCAGATAACTGATATGAACATTAGCACATAATGAATGAAAAAGAAACAGTGTGAACTATTCCAGATTCTCTGCTTATACGACTGAACTTGCTCAAGGTCAAAGAGGACTGAATATGTCCTCAGGATACCTCTTAGTTTTGCAGTATTTTTTTCCCCTCAAATTTGACTGGGCGTTGTGTAAATTAGATATTATCATCATATGTATTAATTTTACACACATCTATATACACACACGACTTATGACTTATGTAACTCATTCAACGTGTACGGAAAAAGCAGAACAGCTCTATCAATCATTGTTATTTAAATGTAGAAAACCATTCATAATACACAGCAATGAACAATGTGATGGAGCAGGGCGCTGCTCAGGTGCATTCCTTGTGTTTACTACCTATCCTCCTCCGTTCAATAGAGAGAGGAAAGAAACATTGCTTAAAATCTCCAGTTGGAAACACATATTTACGCTGACTAAAAATTGTAATATTTGTCAAATTTTTCATAGACATCGTATCTAATAGATGTTACCCTTAATTTAAATTCTTGAGCTTTAAAACACACAACCAATGTTGCGTAGCCCTTTGAATATATATGCAAGAATGTATAGATCTCAGGAACAGACCTTGGCTCCTTTTGCATGTGTTTTTGTTTTGTCGGTTTTCTCCCAGTTGTATAATGCTATGGATCACGATTGCGTTTGGTGCAAGAATTTCTACCACCCTAGGCAAAAATACAGTTTTTCATATATCACACATTTCCCTTCAGTCTTTTTCGCATGTCTTTATTCTCCATTCTTTCTATCCTTTCTTCATCCCAATCTTTTTTTATGTATCTTTCTATCGGTCTCACAGCACATATTCTCCAATTTTTAGTTTCTTTCCCGTTAATTATCTGCCAGCCTGTTTTCCTTTTCATCCTAGCTAGTGTTTTCTACTGTATTTTCACCAGTCTGTAAGTATAAGTGTGTATTGAGGTGAAATATATGTGTGATAAAAGCTGTGTATGCGGAGGCTGCTTGTAATGTTGTGTAAAGGCTGCAAGTGTTGTGTGCGGGGAGGTTGTTGACGTTGTATTTGAGTTGCATTGCACCTCCTGCGTGGGGCAGAACTCTGCAAGTTAACAGAAGCCAAACCATAGAGTTAACGTGTCTAGCAGTTTCAATATTTTTAATGAATGAAACTACTCAAAACAGCTGGACTAGACATAGTCTCCATAATATTCACAGCAACAGGAGGGTAAAAATGCCTGAAAAGTTCTGGCCATGTTCTGCTCTCTGCATACTCCAAGTATCTCCATAAAATAATGTTAATCGAGAGAATTTTTTTTTATTATGGCATTTCATTTAATACATAATATCCACAGTAATAGTATTCATATCCATTTTTTATATAATGAATAATCTCTGTAAAAAAAAAAAAAAAAAAGAGGGAGTCAAATTGTATGAAGTGTCCAATACATTTTATAGGTTTACTAATTTATATTTAAAAAAAAAAAAAAAAAACAAAAAAAAAAAAAAAACACATTTTCAGTAGAACGTAAAAAATAAAAAATAAAAACCCACACACTAATACTAAGTTAACTATAGGCTAATTTTTCTTCCTAAACCTTAATGTTGCCTTTGTGCCTACAAGAGTTAATCAAGCCCCTATTTCCAGTGTCATATAGCCTTTCCTGGTGGTCTTTGCGTGATCCTTTTACTAATTTAAAACAAATGACATTCCTGTTGCCAAGTTATAGGACTGAATGCCAAATTTACTAACTACTGTGTGTTTCATTAATGGCTCCCTGACTACTACTACAGCATTAACAGGGGGAACCATGGTTTGACCTTTAGTAAATATGTGGCACCTGTGTGATCTTAAAACGGCATGTGAAATACAGTAAGATTTTCCATAAACGCAAACGGTAAGTAAAGTAAGTTTAATAATGGCCTAGGGAGGTTTGTATAAATTGTATATTTTTTTTTTTTTTACAACTCAAATTCCCTTTATAGACCTGGTATGTAAAGTATATATTTATTTCTTAGATTTCTAAAACACTTGGTTGGACTCTGTCATTTACATTATATGAAGGACAATTATTTGAATACACTAAACAATATAATCCAGTTATTGTTTTGTGCAGTAACCGTATTGAAAAGTAGTTTAACCCCTTAAGGACCAAACTTCTGGAATAAAAGGGAATCGTGTCATGTGTCCTTAAGGGGTTAAAGGGACACTATAGGAACATTATCTCCTTGAAGTAGTCTCAGTGCAGTGTCCCTGCCCCCCTTAGTACTACAAGGTAAATCATAGCAGTTTTTAAGAAACTGCAATAATTACATTGCAGGAATAAGACTGCCTCTAGTGACTGGCAATCAGACAGCCAATAGAGGCGCTTCCTGGTGGCTAACCAACTTTTGGTCGCCTAACTGACCCTGGACGTCCTCATGCTCTGCATGATTACATCCAGCGCCAGTAAAACCCCCATAGGAAAGCATTGCAATGGGCCGAATGTGTTTGAGGTGCATGTGCATTAGCCCCCCCTGTCGGATGATGGAGGAGGCGGAGAGCGAACCCAGCAACCTAGGGACATAGGAGCTGGAATCTGGTAAGTGACTAAAGGGTTTTTTTTGTTTTTTTTTAAGCTACTGAGATATATATATATATATATTTATTGTATTAACCCCCACACCGCCCCTCCCAACCATGTGGCTCCCAGGATGGTGCTGCCTTTCTAAAGACAGTGCATCATGGGGCATCTGGGGGTGTCCCTAGCCTGCCTCATTATAGAGACAGGCTAGGGACATCCAATCAAAGCTTGCCCCTATAACAATTTTATTCTAACTATGATCCCCATTTGTCTGATCAGGTCAATATTAGTAAATATTGACTCTGATCAGTATGGATCTCCCTCTCTTCACTTGTGTGTTAGTTATATATTTCCACATTATTATTATTATTTTTTTTACTAGCACCTTCTGTTTGCTTGTCAATTGTTTTGTGCAAACCATTAGAATGATCAGCCGTGGCCTATTTAGCTATAAATATGTTTTTCATGCGAGCATAGCTTAGTTTGGATAAGCGTCTGTCCAGATGCTTACTTGGCACAAAACGCAGTCACTACAAATCTCTTAAGGTAAAAGCAAATGCATATATGTGTTTTATGTTCTTAAGGATACAGGAGAAGGAATGTAGGTTTTGTTTTCAGTAGTTCTAAAGTACATTCTGTTGCCTGGGCAATACATGTGGAGATCTGCTTGAAACAATGCAGTGCACCATCTGTTGCCCACACAATATCCTTTCTTAAAAAGGCAAGTAATACCTGATAGTCTAATGCATGCACTAGCCTTCATATCAATAATTAATACAATATAGCAAGCCACATGAAAATTGTTATCTTGATTATCAGTGCAAACACCTCTATAAATCTCATATTTAAACGAAAACTCCAGACACAAAGTACTTTAGCTAGCTGCAGGGCATAATGTGTCTGAAGTCGGTCATATTTGTGAATGTTTATAAAGGTGCCACTTTCTACAGAAATCAGAATTTTCATTAAAAAAATATTTGCTGAACTACCTTCCCGGCTGTCAGACAGCCAGGAAGATTTTATTCCACTAATTGTTAGCTCCACAGCAGTGTTAATTTTGTCCACTAACAATTTTAGTCGACTAAAACAATTCAAATGACTAAAATATGACTAAAACTAAAATTGCTTCTTAGTCAAAAGACTATGACTAAAACTTAATTGAAATTTGCCGCCAAAATTAAAACTGCTCCAGAGAGACTGTAGAAGGGGCAAAAGAGAGAGAACAGGGCTTGTGAGAGAGACAGCTAGATGGGCTGGGAGGACACAAAGAGACACAGAGGGGCTGGGGAAGGGGCAAAAGAGACAGATAAAGGCTTTTTTTTCTTTCAGATTTTAGTCTTGTCAGTTAAAATCTACTTGAGATTGTGTCGACTAAAGATAGACTAAAACAATTCAGATAACTAAAGTACAACTAAAACTAAAATGGCTTTTTAGTCAAAAGACTAGGACTAAAACTAAATTGAAGTTTGCAGCCAAAATTAACACTGCTCCACAGAGCTATCAGAAGCAGCAGGTGCACACCTCCCTTCCACCGTTTCCAATGAGTTGTACTTAAGCTTATTGAGAAGCATATGAAAATTACCATCGTGGGCACATAAGTGCTTTGCAGTTCCAGCGTAGAGACTTCTCAGTGTGAAGCCTCTGATTGTTGTATTTACAGCAGGTCTTCGGGAATTTGCAAGTGGCTTCTATATGGCCCCAAAGAAAACATGCATGTTTTCATTAGGGTTATATCTACTAAATTGTTCAAATAACTTTGTCAATGCAGTGTTCCTTTAAAGAGCGCCAAACCACATTCAAGATTCCCGAGATGATTCTATATATGATGAGAAATCTTTGAAATCAGCCTAGTTTACAAGAGAAATTAGGAAAATGCAACAATGCTAAATAACATTCTAAAAATTTACAAAAACATAACATATTATAAATGTATACTTTGATTTCTAAAGGTATTTTTGGAGCATTCAGTGAGTGGTCATTTTTAATAGCTATATCCAAACAAAATGAGTGTGCAGTGAAAAACAACCCATTTATTTTTCATATAATTTTGAAAGTGCGTCAATATTGATTTATTAAGGCAGATATATACACTGAACAAAATTATAAACACAACACTTTTGTTTTTGCCTCCATTTTTCATGAGCTGAACTCAAAGATCTAAGACTTTTTCTATGTACACAAAAAGCCTATTTCTCTCAAATATTGTTCACAAATTTATCTAAATCTGTGTTAGTGAGCACTTCTCCTGTGCCAAGATAATCCATCCACCTCACAGGTGTGGCATATCAAGATGCTGATTAGACAGCATGATTATTGCACAGGTGTGCCTTAGGCTGGCCACAATAAAAGGCAACTCTAAAATGTGCAATTTTATCACACCGCACAATGCCACAGATGTCGCAAGTTTTGCGGGAGCATGCAATTGGCATGCTGACTGCAGCAATATCGACCAGAGCTGTGTCCCGTGAATAAAATGTTAATTTCTCTACCATAAGCGGTCTCCAAAAGGAGTTTCAGAGAATTTGGTAGTACATCCAACCGGCCCTTACAACCATAGACCACGTGTAACCACACCAGCCCAGGACCTCGACATCCAACATCTTTACCTCCAAGATAGTCTGAGACTAGCCACCCGGACAGCTGCTGCAACAATTGGTTTGCATAACCAAAGCATTTCTGCACAAACTGTCAGAATCCATCTCAGGAAAGCTCATCTGCATGCTCATCGTCCTCATCGGGTTCTCGACCTGGCTGCAGTTCGTCGTCGTAACCGACTTGAGTGGGCAAATGCTCACAATTCGATGACGTCTGGCACTTTGGAGAGGTGTTCTCTTCACCGATTAATCCCGGTTTTCACTGTACAAGGCACATGGCGTCATGTGGGTGAGGGGTTTGCTGATGTCATCGTTGTGTATTGAGTGGTTCGTGGTTGCAGTGGAGCTGTGATATGGGCAGGCATATGTTATGGACAATGAACACAGGTGCATTTTATTGATGGCATTTTGAATGCACAGAAATACTATGATGAAATCCTGAGGCCCATTGTTATGCCATTCATTCACGACCATTACCTCATGTTGCAGCATGATAATGCATGGACCCATTTTGTACAGAATTCCTGGAAGCTGAAAACAACACAGTTCTTGCATTGCCAGCATACTCACTGGACACGTCACCCATTGAACATGTTTGGGATGCTCTGAATCGGTGTATACGACAGCATGTTCCAGGTCCTGCCAATATCCAGTAACTTCGCACAGCCACTGAAGAGGAGTGGACCAACATTCCACAGGCCACAATCAACAACCTGATTAACTCTATGCGAAGATGATGTGTTGCACTGCATGAGGCAAATGGTGGTCACACCAGATACTGACTGGTTTTTGGACTCTACCCAACCCCCACGAACCTCCCTAATAGAATAAAACTGCATATTTTAGAGTGGCCTTTTATTGTGGCCAGCCTAAGGCACACCTGTGCAATAATCATGCTGTCTAATCAGCATCTTGATATACCGCACCTGTGAGGTGGATGGATTATCTCGGCAAAGGAGAAGTGCTCACTAACACAGATTTAGACAGATTTGTGAACAATAGTTGAGAGAAATAGGCCTTTTGTGTATATAGAAAAAGTCTTAGATCTTTGAGTTCAGCTCATGAAAAACGAGGGCAAAAACTAAAGTGTTGCGTTTATAATTTTTTTCAGTGTCTATAAATGATATAGGGGCTATAGAGAGAGTGTGAATGATAGAAGAGTGTAGAAGGGAATCTTAAAAGGGGAAATGAGAGAGATAGCGATTGGACAGAGACACATGGTGAGATGGGTAGACAGCCCGAGCAAAACACGAAAATGCTGTCATAAAACAACCAAGTTTAGGCTTGGAGTACCTGTAGAGGACACTCATATTCAGAGCTTGGGGAAAGTTCGTGACAATAACCCTCACTGCCTACTGTATTTGGAAATAATGATATGGTTTAAACATTCCCAGACCTCAGCTCAAAGACAAATGTGTATCATGGATCTTTTTGATAAGACATTCTCTAGTTGTAGCAAAAAATGTAAATTGTAGCCATATGTCAGGGGAATTGCAATATTTTTTAATCTCTGAACCATCTGGACATTATTAGGCACGATGAAATGAAAAGGTAAAACTGGACCATTTTGCAACGTTTCCCTCCTGGTTTTTGTTTATTTTTTACGAGTGTTCCAGACTTAAGGCAAATGTCTCAATATGCCATTCCATACTAAAAAAAAAAAAAAAAAAAAATTTGGTTCAATTTAAAAAAAAATGCTGCTTTTTTCAATACAATTTTTTATACAATTTGCTATAAACTTTTTTTTTTTTTCCCAGATTGATCAATCAATGGGAATACAAAATTCTGAATGGTTTCAGTATCTGGTCACATGATAATGTTGCATTAGTAATGAAAATATGATATAGTGTCTGGGGTATTTTTTTTTATCATTTTATTGTTGGTTAAGAAATAGTAACAGTTTTGGGTGTCTGATTTGTAAGGTAGAAGAGTGATCATAGCATTAGACAGCATAGGTCACAGAACTAATGTAGAGAGGGCCCTGGTGCAAGACATTATTTTTGGCTCCCGTCTATCGCAAGAATGACCAAAAGGTATATCCCCATCTTCATACAACTTCCACAACGCTTTGCAATGCTACCATTTTCCCATCCTTGCAGGGCTGTATTCGTGAGCAGACACCAAAATGTCCTCTGTATTTGCAAATGTTGTATTTAAGATGTCACACTTACTAGGGAAAGGATCTCTTCTGTGAAACCAGCCAAGCCAAGAGGGAACAGCCAAGCCAGTGAACTAATGAAAAAGCTAAAAGTATTGTATTATGTTATGTGAAATGCCTATGCATTAATACAATGTTTGCATCTTGATGCTTATGGTGAATTTCTAACCGTATAATTCAAAGCAAAATTAACTAGAGAAAGGGAAACTTGTTTTTCCTTTCGATTAAACTTCATATAGTCAGTGTAACAAGAGAAGCATTCGCCATTACAGTGTTCTCTCTTAACCCGGAGTTTGCAGCCCCTACCTTATAATCACTGCACACTCGTCATAACTAAAATCAGAATGATCAATGTTTCACTCAACACAGTGGAATTAATCAGTGCATATATTTGCTCAGTATCGACCCATCATTATTAGCATAATTCATTTGTTCAACACAATTCTACTCGCATGCTCACAGGTACAATTCCCAGTATATTCAAATAAGTAGGGAAACCTAACCCTTTGACAGGGGGTTAAAGTGACACATCCTATTAGATACAAAATATTGAAATCCAATCAATAACTTTAAACACACAAATAACACATTACACTATCAGTTGTATTCTTACCAAGATGCACGTACCACCAATTTCTATATATATTTATTATCTGCTGTGCTCTTCATAAGGTAACCACGCGGGCTCTCTGTGACCAAAATACAATAATAGTACATTTTCAATGCTCTCAGTGTTTCAGTACAACATTCATTTTCTTATATCACTACTACTATAATCCGGCCAGTGAAATAGAATTAGAGATATAATATAAATCTCAGCAGAGATAAAGAAATACTGGTATACTTTCTCATTTCGGTTTTACTTATATGATATTCCCTATAAACCAAAATTGGAAGGATTAAATTATCATAGACACAAGGTGTTAAAAAAATAAAAACAAAACAATAAGAATTAATAAAGGAGATGCCCCATTCCACATTCAGCCCAAGGGGAGCCAATGAAAAGATCCAAAACATCTCTTTCCTGGAGAATCTGTGGAGTAGGTCACAAACCCTCAAAGGTCACTTGACTTTCTCTATTCATTTTAAGGAAGAAACATTAGTTTTCCCACCATCTCCCCACTTTTGCAATTCCTTTGCAGTCTGACAAACTGTCTAACTGGAACACTCTTTTACTGATGTTTACTGGTAACCTCCAAAAGTAAATTTACATCAGTACTTTTCCTATAAGTGGAAGTTTATATATAACATCTCCAACCAAAGTATTGTTGTTCCCATACATTTTAAAATCCATATCAAGTCATCAATATATCTCTAATACAATGTGATCTTAGACCAAAATGCCTTTTTTGTTGCCATAGACATGGAGCTACATCCACCAACCCTTATACAGGGCATATGAAGGGGTAAATCTCCCCCCCAAAGTCGCACATCTCTGGAGATAGTCCCATTAAAAAGAAATAATAATAATAAAAAAAAAAAAAGAGGTATGCTTCCGTAGCTGCACAACTGCCAAGATAAAAACTATAAATTTTGTGAAATAATCACTATATCAGATGGCATTGTATAGCTTGCAACCCAAAATTCTGTGGAATAATAGATAAGGATATCACATCTATAGTGACCAAAATAGAACACTCACTCATTTAAAATTCCTTTAAAAACAAATGTTTGGTGTCCCTTAAATGACCACTCCACAGCTATAAAGCACTTCAATTTGCTGACATGTTTTATGACTATGGAATATCCAATTTTAAAGTTAGTTTAAAAATATTTTCAAATAGGATTACAACGGACTATGCCATATGCAACTGTATTTTCGAAACTATATTTTATATATACACACACACACATATACAGACTACTGAGTGGAATACCATCAATGTGATATGGTACTATACACTATATAGAATTCTTAATTAAGAGATAATGGATAGTGTAAGGTACAATTCAGGTGTTACTTAAAGCTGTTATTTATGTTTCCTGTTATTTTTTTTTTTTATTATTATATTTGATTTTAGAGTGAACTCTGCATGATTGTAAAAACAATGTTTAGGTGATGCTCTAGTTCAGTCACAAAACTAATGTAGAGAGAGCCCTGGTGCAAAAAAAGCCTTTTTTAGGAATAATTTAGTACAACTTGTATTGTATGATCATCTCTTACTAAGGATGTTGAACGGCATGGTCTGCTGGCCAATGGACCTGCTTCCAACCAGATAGAACTACCACTGAGTTGGAGCTGTTAAATGGCAGTTTTAGAAATTGTGATCTCTCAAATTTGACTCTTATTTATAAAATATTTTACCAGGAAAGATACATTGAGATTTCTCTCGTTTTCAAGTATGTCCTGGGTCCACAAAACATTGCATTGTTACATTAGGGTACAATACTAATACACAATATATACAAAATGTAACATAGAACAGGTAGGAAATATATAATCAACCACGATGCATGCATTCTGTTTTGAGGTATGTAGAGAGGGATCTCTTAAAGAACTTTAGGCTTGGGGAAGATTTTAAAGTGTGCGGGAGGTCGTTCCACAATTGCGGCGCTCTGTAGGAGAAGGAGGATCGGGCTGCTTTCTTTTTGTATTGAGGTAGACTAAATAAAGTGCTGGTACTGGATCGAAGGATATAGGAGGTGGGAACAGCAAAGGAGAGCATTTTGCTCAGGTAGGGTGGGAGTTTCCCAGAAAAGCTCTTAAACACAAGGCTGGAAAGATGAAGGGTGCGTCTGGATTCCAGTGACAGCCAGTTTAGTTATTTTAGCATGTAACAATGGTGGGTCCTGTAATTACATTGTAGCACAAATCGGCAGAACAAGTTATACAATGTATTGAGTTTTTTAATGTGGGTATGCGGTGCAGATGCAAATACTACATCCCCATAATCAATGATTGGCATCAGCATTTGCTGTACAATCTTTTCCTTTACTGTAGGGCTTATAAATAAAAAAAGAAAACAACAAACTATGATGTGCCATCAGTTGGTGAACTACAACCCCCATGGTTCTTTCAATGAAACAGTTTTCCCAGGAGTAATAACTTTTCAGAAAACCCAACCCAGGAGACTCCTTTTAGTTAGCTGCATACAATTCTCCATAATTTGCTTCATTTTCAGAATTAGTGTTCATTCCTCTTTAAGAACACATTAGAAATGGTGAAGCACATTTTTTTTGCAAGTCTAGTATCAAAGAAGTACCACACCCATTCCTGTGTATGAACAACAACAAAAAATCCTGTCGCGACTTCCAGGCACAATGCCAAGGACAATAGAAGCCTAGAGATCCAGTAACCTAATTTCACAGATCTGCACCTGTTTACGTCTTCAAGGACCGCTCACTCCTAGTAAAATTGGAAACATTTCTGTTGTATATAAAAAAATAAAAAATAAAAAAATAAAAATCTTCACAATGCTCAAATTCCTGTCTGGAGGACAAAGAAGCCATGTCTTGTGTAAACGACACCTCAATCTATTCTTCCTTTGCTACAAGGCATGCTTATATAATGTCAATGAGCAATATAGTCACACTCATGCTACTGCACTTAAGCAGGTAAAGTGCAATACACAACGGACACTAAATTGCAGGTTTGTTTATTATTTAAATCTATCTAAATCCACCATAGTTGATTGATGAAGCCTGGGTTGGTCACGATTGCCAAAAATAAAATAAAATAAAATTGTTCTCTTGATTATCATTTGGCACCATATCCTCCCTAGTGTATATGTTATGTCTGCCAATATGAACTAAGGATAATCACACAATTAGGTGACGGTTAATCGGACAGGTAAGACCAAACAGTACAGATCTGTGATAGCACCAATATCACTACAGTGCACTGGTACCCCTCCAATGTAAAGAGTCAATATATTTTGAATGGTTTCTTACCATTCTCACGGTCTCACGGGAGCTGGTGCCCACCTTGACCACAGCTCAGTGAGAGCTGTATGCTCCTGTGAGCTCTCCTGAGCTAAGCTCAGTATTACAAGACTAGTTTAATACCTGAAGGCATTGGATGATGGCGCTCAGCCAATGTGCCAATTCTTCTGTGTGACATTTTCCCCAAAATCTTTACCTCACTGAAGGTATCCATCTTATTCCCAACTATTAGTATATTTGATCCCTTTTATTAAAGGATTATTTTATTCCCCAAAATCCAGTGCGACTCTGATCTACCATGCCACCTGCGACGTCACAGAGCCCGCCTCTGAGTCCGCCCACAGGATTGTACTGATTGTGGTGTATGGTGGATGTGGTTACAAACTGCCATTTGTAACTGGCCCTTTAAATGACAAATTGCCCTGCTTCCCTGGGTTGTGGAGAAGCCGATTTGCCAGCCTCCTTCCTCATGACTATGGCCCCTGGGAGATTGTGCCCCTGAAAACTTATGGACTTTTATTGGGTGTGTATGGCCCTTTAAGAACCGTCTGGGGACATATTGTGACTTTAGTGAACAATTTGTTTCACCAAACCTGTAAAATAACTTGTTCCTGGCTTTCTCCCACTTGGTTCTTTAAATGGGGCTTACTGAACCAAGTACCACACATGCGGACCACCCAGAAGTGGAAATGTGCAGGCAATTTACCTCGCAGGCTGAGAGCCTGCTGTAGGTAAATTGCCAACCGCTGGGTGGCCGCAGTTCGTGCAAACCAACACGTGGCGGCGGCCATCTTTGTTCATTCGAACGAGGTCAGCGGTATGTTTAGTCAAATCCATGGAACTGAAATCGGCTACACATTTTCACGAACACCACTGACCCTTACCTTCTCCTACACTCCGTTTTCAGCTTCAGAGACTAAGTCCCGTTCAGCAGTTTGAACTCACTGCTATACTAAGCCAAATGCATGAACGGCCTTGTTCGTGCATTCAAATGGGACTTTCAGTGTGAAATTGACTGACCGCACAGCCCAAATCTATGGAACTGTTTTGGGAAGGAAAATGTGCTTGCGGTCGGTCATAAAGAACTTCTGTCTAACTTTTGATCTACTGAAGGGATTTGTATGATGTTTGGTTATGTTTATATTTAAAGTGTGCCGATTCTGAATATGTAAGTTGGCATATGAATATGTAAGTTTATGAAGATTGGATGTATGGTTTTAAAGTTATAGTAAATGTATAAAAACTGTGTTTTTCCTGCCTGTGATAATTATGTTAAACCATTGTGTACCATAATTATATCACAGGCAGAGGGGAGGATTTTGTGTGTAATTGCTGGGAGTGGTTTCTGTAATGTACATGTTTTATTGGTTGTTCTGTAAAACCCTAAGGAAAACCTGCATAAAAGAATGCCCTTTGGTGCCAAATAAATGAGAATGACTTAACCCTCTAACTTGCAGCCTTGACTCATGTTTGTAGGGGACAGCTCTCGCCTTCTGCTATCCACCCTGGACCTACGACCAGGCTCCAGGTTCCAGTAGGTGAACCTCTTCCTTCTGTAGAGCGAAGCAGGATCAGGAACAAGAGCTCTTACAAGAGCTCAGTGGTATCTTACAAGAGCTCAGAGTATGAAGAGCATAGCAATCTACAGGGATTGCTATGCTCTTCATACTCCCTTAGCCACTGAGCTCTTGTAAGAGCTCTTGTTCCTGATCCTGCTTCGCTCTACAGAAGGAAGAGGTTCGCCTACTGGAACCTGGAGCCTGGTCGTAGGTCCAGGGTGGATAGCAGAAGGCGCGATCTTAGCGCAGCAGCGGCGGTTCGTGGAGTCTGCAGTGCTTATAGTGTCTATGATGCTCATGCTCATGGTCCTACGGTCCAACTTCCAGCCAGCCTGGAGGCAACTGTAACAGGTGTGTATAGTGGATGCAGAGTGCATGTGTAAAGTGGATGTGGTGTGTGTGTGTAATGGATGCAGTGTATAAAGTGGATGCAGATTGTACATTTGTGCAATGTATGATTGCAATGTATTAGATTCAGAGTGTGTGTTTGTGTAGTGGATGTAGTGTGTGTATAGTGAATGCGGGGTGTGTGTGTGTGTGTTTGTGTAGTGGATGTAGTGTTTGTGTGTATTAGATGCAGTGTGTATAGTGCATGCAGAGTGTGTATTTGTGCAGGGGATGTAGTGTGTGTGTATAGTGAATGCAGAGTGTGTGTTTGTGTAGTGGATGTTGTGTTTGTGTGTATTAGATGCGGTGTATATAGTGAATGCAGAGTGTTTGTGTAGTGGATGTAGTGTGAGTAGTGAATGCAGAGTGTGTGTTTGGGTAGTGGATGTAGTGCGTGTTTTATGTAGTGTATGCAGAGTATGTATAGTGAAGGTTGGTTGTGTGTATTAGATGCAGTGTGTGTTTGTGTTGTGTGTGTAGTGAATGCAGTGTGTGTTTTTTGTAGTGTGTGTGTATAGTGAAAGAAGTGTGTGCACAGTGAATGCGGTGTGTTAGTGTAGTGTGTACAGTGAATGCAGTGGTGTGTAGTGTGTAAAATGGGGGAGGACATTTTTTAACTTTTTTTCTTTTTAATATTACATTTTTACCATTTTGTTTTAGTCCCCCTCCCACCCACCAGGGCCAGTGCAAGGATTTCTGCCGCCCTAGGCAAAGATCCATTTTGCCTCCCCTTCATGTCACTCACTCACCGACAGACACACACACGCTGACACACATAAACACAGAAACTCACTGACAGACATACACAAACTCAATGACACAGAAACTCAGACATTCACTCACTGACACACACACACACACACACACATACTCACGCCCACACTCAATGACATACACCCACACACATTCACTGACAGACAGACACACACACTCCCTGACAGACAGACACACACTGACAGACAGACACAAACTCAATGACACAGAAACTCAGACATTCACTCACTGACACACACACATACTCACACCCACACTCAATGACATACACCCACACACATTCACTGACAGACACACCCACACTCAATGACATACACCCACACACATTCACTGACAGACACACACACACTCCCTGACAGACAGACAGACACTCACTGACAGACATACACAAACTCAATGACACAGAAACTCAGACATTCACTCACTGACACACACACATACTCACACCCACACTCAATGGCATACACCCACACACATTCACTGACAGACACACACTCACTGACAGACACACAGACACACTCACTGACAGAGACACACTCACTGACAGACAGACACACACACTCACTAACAGAGAGACACACTCACTAACAGACAGACACTCACTGACTAACAGACAGACAGACTCACTGACATACATAAACACATACACTCACTGACAGACACACACAGGCAAAGAAGAAAAACACAGGCAGCACTCCAGGATATTGAAGGTGAATTTATTCGTGGGTTCACCACCTCACCAAAATAAGTGCAACGTTTCGGCTCCTGAGAGCCTTAATCATGCATAAGGGATACAGCATAACAGCAGTGTTTAAATAACCCCCAAACCAATCAAGTTAATCAAAGATTACAATCAATATATGTATCAGTGACATTTAAAAACAAGACATGGAATCTACCATGGGCGTGCGTACGGGGTGTGCCTGGGCACACCGTAATCCCCGCAGCATGCCTATGGTTTGAGACCTGCAGGAACGCGTGGGAATGGCTTTTTTTTTTTTAGCAGGAACGCTGTTCCCGCAGGCACTCAGGGGCCGCAAAAAATGCCACCCACAAATGCCCCCCTCACGCACCCATGTTCCCCCTGTAATGGCCAAGAGATGATGGACTCCCCCCCGGCGGGTGGCTATCTCCATATCAGACATTTGCTGATGCCAGGAGCCAGAATATGACGTCATATTCCGGCTCCCAGCTACAGTAGACAGCCCGCGCGGCGAGAGGGAGCAGAGAGGACACAGCTCCCTCGCCGCGTCTGATATAGAGACAGGCGTCCAACCCACTGGACCCCAGGGACATTTTTTAATTTAAAAAAATATATATTTGTCTGTGTGTGTGTCTGAGTACGTGTGTGTGAGTGTATCTGAGTATGTGTGTCAGTGTGTGGGTGCACGCATATATATATTTTTTTTTTTTTGGGGGGGGGGGGGGAATCTTGGGAGAGTTCCCACACTTTATTCCCCAGGACTTGACCCCTATCGGAGTGCTGGCTCTACTCTAAGCCTCCATGGGCTGGCGGGGAGATCAAAGATCTACCTCACCGGCCCACAGCAGCATGGAGGGAGGCAGGAGAGGACCCGGGGAGCTCCGGGCCCCACATTCAGTGGCGTACATACCGGGTCGCAGGGGACCTGGCCGCCCTGCGACCTGGTATGTACCCAGTGTGCCCAGCCTCTTCTCCTGGGGGGCCCAGCAGCCGGTCACCTCAGGGCCCCCCAAGAATGGCCCTGGTGTCACCTGGCGGGCGCGCGAGGGAGCACTCTCTCTGGCTGAGTGCTTCCTCTTCAGATCCATCGCGCACCGCACTGATGCCGGAGCCGGAAGCTGAGCAGGGAGCACTCAGCCAGGGAGAGTGCTCCCTCGCGCGCCCGCCAGCCTGGCCGCCGGGTGACACCACTGGACCCCAGGGAATCCCCTCAGCACTCCCAAATGTAGGGAGGTTGGGGGGATTAAACTTAAAAAAAAAAGTGTGTGTGTGTTAGTGTTAGAGTGTGTGTGTGTTAGAGTGTGTGTTAGAGTGTGTGTATGTGTGTGTGTTAGAGTGTGTGTGTTAGAGTCTGTCAGTTTGTGTGTAACTGTGTGTCTCTGTTATTGAGTGTGTTAGTTTGTGTGCGTCTGTTAGTGAGTGTGTGTGTGTGTATGTATGTCACTGAATGTGTGTCTGTCAGTAAATGTGTGTGTTAGCTAGTGTGTATGCATCTGTTCGTGAGAGTGTGAGTGTGTGTGTGTGTGTCTTAAGCACTTGTCTTTCTCCAGCACCGGACTCCCTTGGCGCTGGGGATCTCTCCGCCCTGATCTGCCTCTCAGCTCCAAATGCGCATGTGTGGCAAGAGTCGCGCGCGCATTCAAATCGCCCATAGGAAAGCATTACTCAATGCTTTCCTATGGACATTCAGCGTCTTCTCACTGTGATTTTCACAGTGAGAATCGCGAAAGCTCCTCTAGTGGCTGTCAATGCTGCAGAGTTAAAACTGCAGGGTTAAAACTAGAGGGACCTGGCACCCAGACCACTTCATTGAGCTGATGTGATCTGGGTGTCTGTAGTGGTCCTTTAAGTGTATCTGCATGCACTGGTGTACATACCGACCAGGTGCCAGCTGCCATGTGCAAAAAACGCCACCCCCAAATGCCCAGGGCAAATGCCTTGTTAGCCTTGTGGCTAACTGACATGCTGGGAGGGCGGGCAGGTGGCTGGCGAGGGAGCTCTTATTGACGTCATATTCCGGCTCCCAACCTCACTCTGCGGTGCGCGAGGGAGCCGAGCAGAGTGCTCAGAGGAAGTGCTCCCTCGCCAGCCACCCGCCCTCCCAGCCTAGCCTAGCAGCCACTGGACTCCCTGCACCACCAGGGAGAGAGGGACCAAAGGTAAGGGGGGGGGGGTTAAAAATAAATAAATGTGTTAATGTGAGTGAGTGTGTGTGTGTATGTCTGTTAGTGTGTGTGAGTGGGTCTGTTAGTGTGTGTGTGTCTGTTAGTGAGTGTGTGAGTCTGTTAGTGAGTGTGTGAGTGTGTGTCTGTTAGTGAGTGTGTGAGTATAGTACAGAATTCAGGTAGCGGGGGCTGCACCATTCCTCAGGAACTTCGGCTCCAGCCAATGTGATCTCCCCCCTCCATGGCCACAGGTGAGATACAGGGAGGGGGGAATAAAACAATACAATTAATGGATGGAAAAAAAAAAAATAACTTTAGGCTCTTCCCCCCACATTTTGCAGCCCCACACATTTACACACACTATACACTAACACACTTACACACACTATTTACTAACATTTACACACACACACTATTCACTAACATTTACACACACTATTCACTAACATTTACACACACACTATTCACTAATATTTATACAAACTATACACTAACATATACACACAATACATCCTTACATAAACATACACTCTGCAGTCACTACACACACACACTCTGGAGTCACTACACAAACACACACCACATCCTTACACAAACACATACTCTGCAGTCACTACACACACTACTTCCTAACACAAACACACACTCTGCAGTACCTACACAAACACACACGTTGTAGTCACTACACACTACATCCACTACACAAACACAGTCTGCAGTCACTATACACACATTAAATACTTACACAAACAAACACTATGTAGTCACTATACACACACTACATCGACTACACAAAGACACACTCTGCATCCACACACTGTATTCACTAAACACTACACACACACTCTGCATTCACTATACACATCGCATTTAATACACACAAACACTACATCCACTACACAAACACACATACACACTCTGCATTCACTATAAACACACCCTAAATCCACTACACAAACACACACTCTGCATCTTATATACACCTCATATATTACACAAATGTACAATCTGCATCCACTATACACACTGCATCCGTTAAACACACATCGCATCCACCGAACACACGAACTCTGCATCCACTACACACATTCTACATCCACCATACACACACCAGAATCAGTACAGACACTGTATCTCTGTGGGCGGACACCGGGGGGGGGGCAGCACTTTGGGCGGACTCGGGTGCAGGCACCGGGGGGGCCAGACCTTGAGCTGTGTCAGGGGCCCCAAAATTTCTGATGGCAGCCCTGTGTTGATATAAACCTCCCAGGTGCAATGCAAAAAAAAATGTGTAAACCGAGGCATTATTTTCAATGGATTTTCATTTGTAAACCGAAGTCCCACTGTATATTACTGCATTCTTAAATCCTGATCCTATACTTGAGTAGATTCTATGTCTTGTTTTTAAATGTCACTGATACATATGTTTTAACATGTGATTGTAATCTTTAATTAACTTGATTGGTTTTGGGGTTATTTAAACACTGCTGTTATGCCTTATGCATGATTAAGGCTCTCAGGAGCCGAAACATCGCACTTATTTTGGTGAGGTGGTGAACCCACGAATAAATTCACCTTCTATATCCAGGAGTGCTGCCTGTGTTTTTCTTCTTTGATACTACATTGCTGGATTCAGCGGTGTCCATCCTATACACAGAGAGCCCCTTTGGAGGAAGGCCGGAGCATATGTGCAAGCCTGAGTGCAGGGTATTCTGTTTTTGTTAGACACACAGGCAGACACTCACTGACAAACACTCAAACAAACACTCACCTTCCTGGAGTCCAGTGTGGGGCAGCTCCTCACTCCTCCCGCCCGCTGTTTTGTATGCCGGGGCCGGAATGATGTCATATTCCGGCTACTGGCATCACAGAGGGCGCACAAGGGAGGAGTGAGAGGCTGCAAGAAAAGCCTCCCTCGCCAACTGCATTCTCCTCTGGGCACCTGCATTTGATGGCAGAGCAAACACCTGTCATCAAGGTAAGAAGATGCCTGCTCTGTCATACTGTGACAGGGCTCCTCTGGGCGCCCCCACCTTCGGGCACCTGGAGGAGCGGCCCAGCGCTGAGGGGGAGCGGCTCTAGAGCCACTTGCCCAGCACTGCGGCCCAAGATAGGGGGAGACCACCAGGAAGTATCCCGGTTGGTGCCCCCAGTAGGCCGGCGCCCTAGGCGAATGCCTAATCACCTAACAGTGGCACTGTGGTTCCCCCTCCCTGCTTCTTACCTGGGCAGGGAGGGGAGAGATCACGTTCCCTGGTGGTCCAGTGGCATGGACTCTGCAGAGAGGGCCCGCAGCACAATCTCACTTAAACAGGTAGCCGGGGGCCAGCAAGTACATATATATGTAGTGAACATCGATATATATATATATATATATAGTACTTAGGTAATATGGGACACGGAACTCCCAGAGCAGTCCTGGTTGTCATGCCCTGATGATGGCCCTGTGCATGTGATCCAATCACAGGCATCTCATAGAGAAGCCTGTGACTGGATCCAGTGCTGGTTCGGAGTGCATGCCCTTCTCTGGGCAAGTGAGAGGAGGGAGGTGGATGAAGGACCCACAGGAAGGGTGGGAGGGGATAGCTAGCTTTCACTTGCAGGGACTCTGCCTGCAAGGTGAAGATTTCTAAATCTGTTATCAGCCTTCAGTATGGTCTCACAACAGATGGAAAATATATACTGAATTTACATTGACAGTCCGGAACAGAGTCACGCGTGCTGGGGGTGCTACTAGCCCCCAGTACACAAGTGCAAATACCTCAGTATATTCAGTGTTTCAAGCTGAAATATTGCACATACACACTCCTACCACAATGACCACTTCCAATCACTGATGGTAATGGTGGTTGGAGTAACCCTTTAAATCTTGTGTGACCGGGCAGGTCCAGAATAAGAAAGAAGAAGCACAAAATGTGAGCTAGGCATTTTGTCTTGCCAAACTTGACAAGTCACAGGTACAAAATATTGTCCTGGTTGGTGCACTCATATTCTTAAAATTCAAACGCTGCTTCAGGATTTCTTCAATAGAAAGTAGCTAAACAAGAGCATAAACTCTGATGTCCAGATTGACATGTTCTCTGGTGAGAAGTCAGAAAATGTCACAGGTCTTCTCTTCCTCGGCCACTGGGTATTGAGACTGCTGGTGTAAAGTGTGATATAACAATCCCCACAAAGCAGGCACAGACCTTCACCACATCCTCTGACAAGAAACCTGGTTTGCTGATTTAGGTGTATGAAGGTGAAAGGACCAAGACAAAGGATAACAACCTATTGGGTAAATTCAAGTTGACTGGCATCCCTTCAGCCAGGCCCGGACTGGCCATCGGGCACACCGGGCAAGTGCCCGGTGGGCCGCGGTGGCCATGGGCCGAGGCCGGCAGGGGAGGTCTCTGGATCTCCCCTGCCGGTCTATGCAGGGCCGGCACTATGCGAGCGCCGGCTCACCGGCCCATTTAAACAGACCTGCGGCTGGGGAGGGAGGGACAGGACCAGGCGGAGCGCTATCTTGTAGCTCCGCCCGGTTCCTCTCGCGAGATCCGGCGCGTTGCCATGCCAACGCGCCAATCTCGCGAGAGTGAACTCTAGCCCTCAGGCTAGAGTTCACTCACCACTGGACCACCAGGGATGATGTCACCGTGCCGGTCCCCCTCCTCCCAGCTACCAGGTGCCTGTCCCCCCCTCCCAGGCTAAAGGTAAGAGGGAGGGGGGGATTTAATGCCAACTTAGTTTTTTTTTATTTTTTTATTTACCCCCCCCCATAGTTTTTTATTTATTTACCCCCCCCACACACACACATCATACACAGCACTCTCACACACATCATACACAGCACTCTCACACTCTGCACTCTCACACTCATCACATTCAGCACTCTCACACACATCATACACAGCACTCTCACACACATCATACACAGCACTCTCACACACATCATACACAGCACTCTCACAATACATCATACACAGCACTCTCACACTCAGCACTCACACACAGCACTCTCACACACATCATACACAGCACTCTCACACTCATCACTCACACACATCATACACAGCACTCTCACACACATCATACACAGCACTCTCACACTCTGCACTCTCACACTCATCACACAGCACTCTCACACACATCATACACAGCACTCTCACACTCTGCACTCTCACACATCATCACACTCAGCACTCTCACACACAGCACTCAGCACTCTCACACACATCATACACAGCACTCTCACACACATCATACACAGCACTCTCACACTCTCACACACATCATACACAGCACTCTCACACACATCATACACAGCACTCTCACACTCTGCACTCTCACACACATCACACTCTGCACTCTCACACACACAACACACACAGCACTCTCACACACAACAAACACAGCACTCTCACACACAACAAACACAGCACTCTCACACACAACAAACACAGCACTCTCACACACATACACAGCACTCTCACACACATACACAGCACTCTCAAACACATACACAGCACTCTCACACACATACACAGCACTCTCAAACACATAACACTCAGCACTCACATTCAGCACTCAACACTCTCACACACATCATACACAGCACCCACACACAGCACCCTCACACACACAACACCCTCACACAGGATCCATCACACACATACTGCACCCCTCACATACACACACAACCCCCCGATACACTGCATCATACACAATACTTCCAAACATATTTATATAATATATATACACATATAAATATACACACAGCACCCCTCACACACACACACACACACAGCACCCCTAAACACATTTCATTCTAGACACACACTAGATCCTCTACCCAACTCTGGATCATCTACACACATACACACACTAGATCCCTATATACACTCTGAATCCATTATATACTCATGCTCACTAGATCTCCCATACATATTCTGGGTCCTTCAAACACACACACTCTGGATCCCCTTTACGCACACTAGATTCCTTGTAAGCAAACACATACTACATTCCCTGAACACACACTCTCTACAAACACTACATCACCTACACACACACACACACTATAGCCTGTATACACACACTTGCTACATCCCCTAAACACACATTCTCTAAAGCCCCTAGCCACATATGCATTACATTACACCACAAACACAACACGACTAAAACCGACCTTATTACACAATACCACACCACGACCAGCTCACTCTGCACACACGCAATACCCCAAGCAGGCTCCAAACACATGCACAATACTCTTTCCTGGCATCCATTTATAGAGACACCAGAGACAAGTTGCAAGGAAACACAGTGCAAGCATGTTATTAAATTTGCTTGCACTGTGCAGAACAAATACAGGGCTTTTTTCTCATGCTAGAGCTCTTCAGCAGAGCTCTGTGCATGGTCTGCCCTGGAAGAGCATTGAACCAACATGCTCACTTTGAGAGGGGGCGTGTTTGTCATGCGTGATGACAAAACACACCCTCTCTGCCCCGCCCCCTTCTTAGTGGGCCGCTGTGATAAAAAATGCCCGGGCCGAATTTTTTTCCCAGTCCGGCCCTGCCTTCAGCTCCCAGAGGTATTTCTCAGAGATATGTTGATATTGATGTCAACAGCAGTCTCAAAGTGTCTGCTGTGGACAAGAGCATGGGCAAGGAAAACAAAATCACAATTACAAATGACAAAGATCATCTAAGCAAGCAGGAGGTTGAGCAAGCAGGAGGTTGAGGTTGTGGAAGCCAATAAATACAAGGCTGAACAGGAGAAGAAGAGAGATGAAGCTTCTTCTAAAAACACCTTGGAGTCCTACACCTTTAACATGAAGGCAAATGTGGAAGATGAAAGCTCAAAGGAAGGATCAGTGATGAGGTCAAACAGAAGATCCTGGATAAATTAAATGAGATAATTAACGAGACAAGAATCAAACTGTTAAAAAGCAAGAGTTTGAACACCAGCAAAAGGAACCGGAGAAGGTTTGCAATCCCAAAATCACCAAGCTATACCAGGGTGCAGGTAGTGTGCCCGGAAGAATGCCTGATGGCTTCCCAGGTGTTGGTGAACATACTGGTGGATAATCTCACTATTAAGGAGGTCGACTAATGCTAAACTGGGACAACATTCCTCTGGGATTTTTCATCTAAATTCCTAGGACACTTTGTATTGGCTGTTCAGAATTAATTCCCATAAGCTGCTGGAAAGTAATTTTCAGGGGCATTCATTAAAACTTAAAGTCACTCCATAAAGCAAGAGAAAAAGGGAAAAACACAATTGCACTTACTTTACTGTAAAACCAAGGTCCAGATGAATAAAATATCCTTAAACTCCCCACTCCATCCCCCACAAAAAAAAATAAAAAAATGTTCTATTTACATTAACATGACTGTTAATAGCCCCATCAAAACACCAGTGAGGTCTTCACAGTACAAAAAGAGAAACGGTTAACATTTTCATTCGACTCCAGTTGCATAAACATATTGGGCTTTTCCCAATAACACAATTGGAACCGTGGACAAAGCTACCATTCACAAGTGGATACTGGCAACTCATTAATGCATCTGCAATTCCTTTGAGCTTCTCTGTAGCAGATTAGTAAACCATTACAAGGAGATCACTTCAAAAAAAAATAAACTTTGGGCTAATCCTTGGCTCCTTACAAGTGCTATGTTATGTTGACGCCACACAGCTAACAGTCTTTTTTTCCACTTTTCAACTTTTTATTTAGGAAAGACCATTTGTTCCGTTTACTGATACAAAGAAATGTCTCAATAAAATTTCACGACATAAGGAGACAAAAATCGAATAAGCTATATTTAAAAATTCCAGGAAATGGGTGAAACATTTCAGGGTCATTGTTGTGGAATCCTTACATCTCCCCATGCTAATAAGAAGGGTTAAGTCTGGTACAGTGGGTTGTTCTCTCCGGGACTCCAATTCATCACATTTTATGGTCTCTGGATTACAGTAATTGTATTAGAAAGACGCCATAAATTATCTTGTCCGTTCTTTGGAGGGACATCTACTTTTACGAGTGCCTGACCTAATAAAAAATAAAAAAAATGCAAAAGTGCCCATTCTTAAACCAAAAAACTCTGACAGCTCTATTTAATGAATAAGCTTGTTAACAAGTGGAATAGCATTAACTTTAAGGTAATGCAAATCCAATAAGAGAGAAATAAAATAGGGAGCTGAGCTGGACACAATTCCAGCTTTCACAGCATAACAGTGTTTTTCAAAATCCAATAATTTCATATACGTCCAAAAAAAGTGCTGCAACATTATAGTGAGGGGGGGATGGGGGTGGGGAGTATAGTTTCATTAACTACTATAGATTGTATAGATAAAGGGTAATTCGGGGCAAAGTCCTCAAAGTGGAGCAATCACCATGGAAACAAATGGTATGTTATTGCTGTTGATTGTTCCATTTGGAGAACTCTGCCCAAAAATATATTTTTATAGTGAACACTGCATTTGTCTTCCCTTTTTATTGTGGAAATAAACAACATTATTGCAATCTAGATGTATAACCTAATGTTGTAAGTAGTAGGACTGGAAAGAAAACAAATGCCAGAGACCATTGTAATACAATTCGGATGCTTATCATCTCATCAGCCAATCAGACAAAACATTTGGACCGATTAGCCAAACTTTAGCCATAAATACAGAATTGTCACTTACAAATCCTAAGTGGTTTGGTCAGACCAAGCCTACTCTAGAAAACTTGGAGGGTCAGTTTGGCAACTAGGAGCAAATATTGCAAGACGAATATCAACTTGTCATAGCTGAGTGTTTAGTGCCTGTATCTCAATGATTTATCACAATGAGTCTTGGTCCAATGCCATTTTTTTAAACCAGAACACACAAACCCCCAAAAGAAAAAAAAACGACCAGTGTAATACTACACTAAAGTCTAAATTACACCATAACAAATGGGGCAAAACTATTCGGTGCTATAAGGGCCCATTCAGAATGCAAAATCTGGACATTAATCGTACTATAAACAGTTACTTCAATCACATGACCATAAATATGGAGCCTAACCCCTTTGCTACCAGAGGTGTAACTTCAGCAGCATCACTCATGCATCAGCCAGCCCGGTGCAAGACTAATGTTGGACTGGTTCATGTTAATTGTGTGCGCATCCTTATTCCTAGCACAGCATACATTGGTTGAGCGTGATCAGAGGACTCTCTAAGCCAATGAATGTAGACTGCCGTAGAACCCGGATGCGGGTAAGAGAAGGAACGCCCTAGCTCCCTACTATCATTTGCCTCCAAGATTCTTGATAGAAGATTTTTTTTTTCTCCACATAGGAGGCACAATTGGAAATTGTTGTTGGGTTTGGGTTAAGTTTTCCACCGTCTTTTGGATAGAAGAGGTAGAGCATTGTAAGAGGTCATATTTGATGGACTTAAAGCGCTACTCTAAGTTCAAAAATAACTTTAGCTTAGTGTAGTGGTTTTTGGTATTTAGATGCCCCTGCAGTCTTACTGTTCACTTCTCTGCTGTTTATGAGTTAAAGTACTTTGTTAATGCAGCTATAGCCACATCTCCCGTGGTTATGATGCACACTGCTTCAACGGGAAATAAGTGTGTTAACTTTAGAGGTTCTTATCTCCTGCTCTGTTAATTGAAATGTATTCAAACACTGTTGTAGGCAATTAGAGCAAGCAATAAGAAATTCTAAATTGAACATACTTTGGAATTATGGATGACCAATACACCAAAAACTGCTTCAATTAACTAAAGTGATTTTTGTGCTTAGTGTCCATTCAAGTAGATTGACATCTTCCAATTATACTCTGCAGTGAGAACATTTAAATTAGTAGCACTGGTTAAATCTCAGAAAAGTTTTTATAGATTTATGCTAGAAACCGTAAAATAACTGCTAAATCAGTGAATTCTAATGACTTTTAAGCTTTATTATATATGCTTATGAATTAACCTATAAAATGTACTACACGGTCCAAAACAAGGAAGAGTGTCATATTAACAAGTATAAAAGCATCAACTGCAGCCATTGTATGTCTAAAAAGCAGATATAAGAAGAGGTGTTTATTGTGTAGGTCTCAAATATTCATACATGCCTGAACATGTAGCTTCTTAGATTACATTACCCCAGACTAAGTCCCCCATTATTCTTGGACATTTTCTTTTGGTTTGCGGAGAGTACTGGAATTTGGCCTACAGACACCTAGCAACGTATCTTATGAAGATTCCAAACACGATTTACAAGAGAATATGTACAGTGAACATATATTTCAACACAAATTCAATGTTCCAGAGTTCAGTGTTAACAACCTCAACCTGTGGCCCCTGTCCCAGGATGGTTCTCTGGTAACAAAAGAAACCAGTGTCCAGAAATTACATTGCAAACATGTAATTAAATGTGATCACACTTTGCGAAGCTAACTCAGGCAATTTCAGTCTACAGGAGTACTCCAACACGCATACCAGACTGACATAGGCAACAAGACTGAAAATCTAAAGGATGACAAAGCACTTTTTATGGACTCAACACTGATGACGAAGATGTCTGGAGGAGCAGCATTAGTAGCATATGTCCCAACCATCCCAGATACCTCGGGGCTGACCCAATTTTGGGCTCCTATCCCAGCTTCCTAGGTTGATTACCAGGTGTATCACCAGGGAAATGAACCACAGCCAAAACATCATTAGAACCATTCAGAGAGCACTTTAGCAGCACTCTCTGCATGGTCTGTTTTGAATGGGCTTTGCTAGAGAAGGTGTCCGTCAACCAGGAATGCATTCACTCCAGGCTTACACAACACTTACTCTTTGCAACCTACCTGCTTCCAGCAGAACCACTCATTTTGAGAGTCACCAGCGACATCACTGGCATTATTGATTTACTGATATATTAGGAAATCCAAATTTTAAAGCTCAAGTTGGAAGGTATGAAGAATTCAAGCAGGTTGGGTAATTCTTCATGGTCCTTAGCCAATTGTCTAGTTTTCAATCTCTCTTGTTGGTTAGGTAGACATGATCTCCCCAGCCAACCCTTGGCCAGTGATCATCCTGGCACACAGAGCATTTGCCTTATTTGCCTTGATGACGAGCCCAGCCCTGACTCAGTATATAACTGAATTGTTTTGGAGGGAAAGGTATACAATTATTTACTTCAAAAATAATTATATCCTTGCATGGAGTCAGAGCTTGAGGCAATTTAGGTTCAATAGGGGAAAGAAAATAAAGCTTTGAGAGACATTATTTCCATGATGTGATTTTTAAAAGACTTGCATTCTGTCAGCAGTATTATGTAATAGTACAGTGAGGTGAAGGACATCAGCTAAGTAAAGTCTTGTAATGGAGTGTTTGACAAACATGGTATTATGCATTCTGCCACATCAAAGAAAAATTGCACCAAGCATCATTTCTTTTAATGGAAACAATCACAGCATATTATTATTAGAGCCCATTATTTGATCATATTTTATAAAAGAACAGAACAAACAGTTTTACTGAGATCTAAAAGAATATTCAAAAATACTAATTTGTACCAAAATAAGCCAGAATATTAAAAGGGAACACACTAGCACAAATTAATACTATTATCATGGGAAACAATTCAAAAGGGAAATATTATACTAAAAACAAATTATATAATTACTGACTCCACCCCTTCATCTTTTGTCAACATTCTAACCCAACAGGAAAGAGTAACATGTGGAACCCCAGTGCTGTTGGAAGTGCTGTCACATATATATTCTCTGTCATGTCATGACATCAGAATACAGAACCAGCAGTTTGAGGCAAACTCGACACTGTGTGTGTGGCACACTTTCCCTGAAGATGTTCACAAAGAGACAGGCTTCTTTCTCCCTCCCCGCCCCCCCCCCCGCCCCTCTTTCACATTCTTCCTCTTCCATTTTCTCTCCCTACAAGGAGCTACGGGTTAAATATTTTAATTTGAGTTGACACATTCTTATATTACGTGTTTTTTTTGTTACAGTCTGAAATTACATTGCTTATAAATATTAATTATTTAAATAAATTATTTCGAAATGTTAATAAAAATAATACTGAATGAAAAATGTTTGAAATCAATAAATACAAATAAATGCATGCAACTGTGTAACAGGCCCAAAGTTCCCTGAACAGTAAATGATATCATCACCTCTCATCGTCGCTATCCACCACCCCCCATAAACATGTTGAGTCTTGATAAGGCATACTCCAATCTGCACAGCACAGCATGTTTTTGCACATTATAGCAATTACGCAGAAAGGAAAATGATCTGATTAATAGTAATCATCCATACAATCACCCCAAAACATCCACTAAATATGTCAATGCACGGTTTACAAGTTGACTCCCAGTTCTAGGTTATTATTTTCCACAGTTGTAAAATGTTTCAAATAGAGATTTTACAAGAAACCAATTATATGGGATACTCGGATCCTGTTAAACAAGCTTTGCATCTCCTTGAAACATTTACTTCATTCATTTAACTTCGGAACAACTGAAATGAGAATTCAAGTTGAATTCAAAGTGAATTTCAAACTTAACGTGAAAATAGCCAAACTGAAGATTCTCGAAGACAGATATATTTTCAGTTTGGCTACTCTACCGCTAAATTTGAAATTCTCTCTGAATTCGCTCTTTAGTAAAGAACCTTGTTACAAATGCAGTTTAAGCACTAGACAATTTCATACAGTAGAATACACACACACACAATCCTTTTTGCGCACAGCCATAGGCAATGATCAACTCTTTTACATTCTCCACCTAATCTGGGAAATCTGGCTATTTTCCTTAGTAATCTTTAACAAACGGTGCTTTTACTCTGACTTTATCTCTCACGGAATTATACTGAGATAATTAGTTCCTTCATACTCAATAACCATAGATTGGTAATGTACAATCAAGAAACGCCGATTACAATATTTTAAATTCCAAGCAGATTTCTACAGTCCAGTGACTGCATGCACATTTAGAGTCACTAGAGTGAGTCAAATTTTGTGTTAGAATTAACAAAAGACCAGCAGGGGACTAGACTACGGGTCTCTTGCTGGATCCTTGTTTTAGTCAAACACTTTGGGGTCACCCAGGGCACTATTAAAGTCCAAATATACACAGATAAAGTTCTGCAGACTTGTCTTTTTGCCACACCTGTATCATGGAATGTTTGCAGTGTGGTTTGGAAATCTGTATTCCCAAACATATCTCCAGTGTTTTTTTTCTTATTGGGAGGTTATAAGACCAATTTATAGAATATCATACTTTTATAATTCCTACAGAGCCTAAACCGGATACTTGTGCTGCTGCACAAAATGCCCAAAACCTTTAAGAGCAATAGGGACACAGTAAGTATAAAAATAAAAATATTACACCCCTCCACTATTTCTGTAATGGAGGACAAGCATGTTTATGCTTTTGATTTTATATATAGTCCCTGAACAAAAATATATATAAAATAATGTTATACTACAGAACATCACATAATAAAGAACAGCGCATAAACAAATGTCAAAGTATTTTTTTTTGGGTGGGGGGGAGGGGGATGTGGAGGATGGGGAGGGGGGTTAGGATGGGAGAATTGAGACTAAAGCAGAATTGAGAAGATATTTCCTCCGATTGACTGATTTTTGCCTTACTTTTGTTGCCAAGGATGTTACGATTTCTCCTCTGAGCTATTGCAGCTTTATTTATGTCCTTGTGAATACCAAGTCTCCTGGTCATACTATACTCTAGGTGAGGTCTCGCCATTCGTGTGTATAATGGGTTCTTTAAAAGGTTTCTGTCATATATATAGATCACTACAAAAGAACTACATTTTGATCTACAGACTGGGTTTCTCAAATTGCTAACAAATGTGTCATTTGCAGCCAAAGCATAAATTGTACAGAGTAGATCATTTTAGAATTGTACGCGTAGAATATCCCCAACAGAGGTTAGTTGAAAATAAAGGATGCTCCCAGATGTTAACTTTTTAAAGACTTCTTTGTGAACAATTTAAATAAAATGTCCAGAACATATATGAGTAACAACACAAAGAGTCATTGTTGGGGTGATGGGAAATAAAATCAAACTGCAATTTTATAGGTGTAATAGGCAAACTATTCAGTATCCAACTTGGATTTAAATTTTTAAAAAGGAGTGAAGGGAACAATACACATATAATTCCATGTGTAAAAACAAAAACAAAAAACGTAAATAATTTATGTTCACAACAAGCAGTAAGATTTTTCTTCCATCCACAGCTGGTGATCGTCATTCGTCAATATTCAGATATTCACAAGGGGTTAATAGCGAAGAATTCTAACCACAGCTATGGAACCTTTCTACTCCACTCGGCTGTTTTTACACAAACGATTATATAAACTTTTGGTAACAGACTCCTAAGTCCCAAGAAAGCAGGAAAATACTATACACATCGTTCTGCTACGGACTCCTGAGTGTGCTCATTACAGACTGCTGAAAATGTGCTGACCGCTTGGATTTCTTCCCACATAAAGAGCTTGAAATCGTACTTACAATGCTCACATTCCATTTTTCTTCCTTTATTTTGTGTGATACCCTGTTGGTCACTGTGCATTGAAACAGTTTTATTAGCTTTTGGAAAACAATACAAAGGGCAGCTTGTAAAGAAAAGTAATGTTTACAAGCGATTCAACTTATTTAAAAGCTAAACATACTGAAGTTGTTCCCAGTTTGAGCCAGGGTAGACAAACTAAGCCATTTCAGATGCTACAGACAGTAATCCCCAATTGCCAGCCTTCTAAAGAAAAGCTTTGTATACAAAGGTTTGTCATTTGGAATGCTGGTAAAATCATGGGAAAGAATTTTTAAAACATGTATACTTTGGCATGGTGTCTTTATATAGAGACTTTATAATAGTGCTTCAGGAAGGAAACTACCTGCCTGCCTGGCCATCCATTGGGACAACACAGAGTGGAAATTAATACTACTTACCCACTTCCTATTACCTTCACTCTTTGGCATTACAATGGCATGCTTTCACTAAATGGTTTATGTTATTGTTATATTTTTTTTAGTTTTTAAAATATTTAAAAAAAAATGTCTATAAAAAAAGGAATTGGACAACAATGGCATACCCCCCAACATCTCAAATAGACAGACACTTTGATGTTAGAGGTGTAAGGGAGGTATGGCCAGGGCTGTTTTTGTTTTTTTTTTTGGTGTCTCACAAATAAAAATATTTTTAAAAAAGTAAATACAATTTAATTTAGAGCAAGAACAAAATGATCTTATTTACACAAATTGGTCTCTAAACAAACACATGTATTGCAGTTCAAATACACATTACTGCGAGTATTATTGTTGTGGAGCTCTGGTAGAAATTCAGAGACACCAGTACTGAACAAACACAAATCTAAAAACTGAATACCAAAATGTATTATCAGGCCTTAGAGTGGCTGGACTCAACGTAATATAGAATAGTATATGACAGACCGAGTACAAGGAAATAGGAAGTAAGTAATCGATAGCAACACAGCATTCAGTATGTATGAGCATTATTACATACGTCAGGAAGACATGGACAGGTTACCGGTTTGTGGGTTGCTCTTTATTTTCCACACAGGGAAGGTGAAAAGGGCCAAACAAATTCAGGGTTTCTGGCCCCTTTCTAACTCTTGGGCACTAGTCAACTTCCTAAGTTCACCTTTTGGTTAAGACTGTTCTGACTAAGATGTATTGACAGCGCAATGTAAAAGCTATTCTGCATACATCTGAACTTTGTTTGTGTTCCTAGTCCAGGCATAGGCAACCTTCGGCACTCCAGATGTTTTGGACTACACCTCCCATGATGCTTTGCCAGCATTGTGGGTGTAAGAGCATTATGGGAGATGTAGTCCAAAACATCTGGAGTGCTGAAGAACGTTTCATACTGAGTGCAGGACTTCCTAAATGGGACAGGGCTGTACTTGGTGTATCACATGGTTGTATCGTTCAATATGTCCTGTTACCCGATTTAACCTGAATAGTACCCTAACCCCTTAACAGGGCATGGTTAACTTTGAAATATTATGGGAAATCAAGTTCATTAATATTCATAAATGCCAAGTAAACCATCAGAGACCTCTACAACATTTTAATAATATTTATGGTCAGTTATAAAAGGTAATTTAAACCCGATCAATACAAAATGTATCTGTGCGGCTTATTGCTAATAAGGAGTGTTCTATTGCCCCTTCATATTTTAAGGACAGACTTGACTTGAGTTATAGTTAGACAGGACTTCATACAGGATTTCCCATGACTTAATGTGTGTCATGTGACCCATGGAAATCAAGTCCTACAGAATACTTGGCAAAACCACAGGTAGCATGTGATGTCTTTAAAGGTTTCCTCCTTCCTATATATAAAATGCAAGGGAGTGGGAGGACAAAGGAAATTAAGAAAACAGAATTGGAAAGCCCGAGGTCACATCAGTGTTAAAAAAAAGGAAATTAAAACAGCAAGGAGTAAATGAATAATTTGAAATGGGTTATATAGTTCAACAACTATATTCTGCGGCCAAAAAAATTTGATAATTCTTACCCAACTATAGAATCATATTGCAAAAAAAAAAAAATCCTTTTCATTAAAATATATATATATATATATATATATATATATATATATATATATATATATATAAAAACAAACAAACAAACAATAATTCAATAATCTACAGAATTAAATGTCCCATTACATAGACCATACAACTATATGCACAAAACTAGCTAGAAAAAGGCTAAACATTTGGTGGACCAAAATTCACTAAGCCATGCCCTATATTAACATGGAATCAATAATATGATATTGATTAAATGAAGATTAACTTAAAGATTCTATATAGACTCTGGCTATCTATATCAGCAAAGCTAAAAACTCTGACATCATTAAAACGCCAGGTAGCGGACAATAATTAAAAAAACATTTTTTAGGAATTGGCAATATAGGAGTTTAAAGACCGTCATCCCAAAAATGCAAAAAGGTAGATTTGAGTGCTAGGAAATGTCTAATTCTGATTATTTATATATATTCTACATCTGCTTGGTAAATCATTCCATCTGCGCCCTGTACTACCATTGCTAGTCTTTCATTCCCACACACAATTAGCAGATTTGTGCAGAAATGAATTATCAGCTGTTACGAACAAATTAAATTCCTTTTAACCTAACACTGATCAAATCAATTTGCCCAGGATTTACCTGTAGAGTCAGACACCACTGTTAAAAATCGCAGATGGATCAACTCTTTTGGGCGTACATTAAAAAGAATTTGATTTGTTCAAACCAGCGAAAAATGCATTTGTAAACAAATCTCATAGTTGGTACTACGGTCTGCTGGTCCTGTTTTTTGTTACATTTACTCAGCACGATGGCTTGCTGTGTCTGTGAGTTCTACATGCACAACTGCCCTTCTGTGACTATTTCTACACACATCATGCATTACACCCTGCAGGAACTATTAATCCTAAGCATGCCTTGCACTGCTTCTTGCTGGACACATCCTTCCTACATCGTTTCTTCCTATTGGAGCGGTCATTGATAAATACATCCTGCCCTGCTGGCTACCTGGGCTATCGATCCTATAGATATACACACTGCAAGAATAAGAAAAATCTAAATAACAAAATGCTATGCAACAGAACCTGTTCTCAATGCCATTTTCTGAGCCCTGACAGTAATGCTATAATTCAGTCAAGGATAAAAATCACAGTTCCTTTCCAAACACCCACCTCAATCCACATGCTATTTATCCCTTAAATCCCTCGCTTGCGCTACATCATTCTAAACATTGTTTTTCTTACTAGAAACATGAATATACTTGTAATAGAAAACCGTGTCATAATCCTTTCTTTCCTGGACAAACTGGAAAATTATAACAAAAAACACAAAATTCTTTCCCTGATAAAGAATTGCCCGAATAAAACAATCAAGAAATAAACTTCATAAAAAAAATATTATATTATATAGCAACAAATAACAAATAGTGTTACCATACTTTAATAGCTTGTGGTTTATTTTAGCATGACAGTATGCAGAATTCATAAGAATTCTGAAAAAAAAAGATACACAGTGTTTTGAAAAGCATAATTGGCTAAAATAATAATGGCGAAAATAACAATCTTAAATTCACCAATTTGACTATATTACCATCTTTTAACAACTCATTACATGTTTATTACTTGCTAACTACTAGTGCTAAAACTCCCAAAATAGCAGCAATAATTAACAACTATTTTAAATATATTTTTTGCAATTAATAAGTACTTTATTATGTCTCTAAATGTCTCCAATAATACATCTGCTGAGATCAGTGACTAGTTTTTTTATCAAATGAATGACAAGTATACAGTGTTCTCATGATGCAATCACAAAATGTGTTAAGAAAAAAATAGATCTAAATTTCTAAACTTTATTTTAGAGGTTTCCGTAAACTGTCTTTATGTGAAAGAATTAAAAATAAAATAAAAAATAATGCTTTTAAAATCATTCATTACACAAGAAATGCCCCAGTGATTGCTTTAGTTTTACATACAATTGTATGTCCTTATTAATAGCCACATGATGTACTGCCCTTCATCCCTTGTCCTTTGTAAAATGTCCTGTGTATTGAAATTTACCCCATTAATAGAAAATTTATTTTACCATACAATGGTTGCGTCCAAATGATTCTCTGCCAAGATTTATTGTGCTATTATATCTAGAATTTATAAAGTTCTTTCCTTCAAATTGTACTGTGAAAGGGAGAATGAATTGGAGGAAACTGTCTGAGCATTGATAGGACTCTGAAGCTCACAAAAGAAAAAGGCAAAAATCCCCGCAAAACCTCCCTATTTTCTGATGTTAAGCTGTAAGAATGGTTACCTCCACTGATGCAAAGCAAAGCCTGGACACTGGTCTCCGCAGGCATTACAAGGCTGTCCTCGTTCGGGTTCAGCATACGCTGTGATCTTAGAATAAAATGAAAAAAAAAAAATAAAAGTCAAAATAAGTCTTCACAGTGTAAGAGACATTAAACACTGGAAACAAATAAAAACATCTATGACATAGTACATTAAAGTATTTTAGCTCAGTATAAAAATTCCTATTTTCATTTATTTTGATGACAAATGTCACTATGGAATCCCAACAGTTTAAGAAACAAAATGAACGGTTAGGGATTTCCCACAATACTGCCTTACTTATCTAACAACCCTCCCTTTAGTTAGTACTGATTTATAAAGCGCCAACAAATTCCGCAGCGCTGTAGAATTAGTGGAGGATGTACAATATACACAGACAAATACAAAGGTTGAGTGGGCCCTTCCCATAAGCTGTCATCTAGCCATTGAAGAGCTTTTATACAAAATACTTAGATGGATAGTCTGTGAACTTCAATTTAAAGGATACAGTGGCGATTTGAGACCAGAGGCAGCAGGGGAAATGGACACTGTAGGCAATATAGCCACGTCAGCTTATTAAAGTGGTTATGTTGTTAGACAGCATCCCTACATTTGTACAAATTTGTAATGAAACCACCAAAATTACCACGGTTCTCAAACTAACACTAATTTTCTGCAGCAGCAATAGCTATTCATCAGCACAGTGCCTCGATAAAGTAATGTCTATTGATTTTCATTCCAAATGAAGATTGTAGACACAGAAATTTAAGTTAATCTTGAGAACAAGCCTGATTTAAAAAACCTGATTAAATGTAATAAGACATAATGTGAATATTGTGTAGGAAGGAGTGCATTAAATATTAATCTGAAGTATGAAAGACACAAAATGAAAAATATAATACACGTAATAAACAGCTACACACAGAGGACGCTGATACACACACACACACACTTACATGCAGAGAAAATGGATGCACATAGGTCACTGTCAGACACATACATAGTATCTCACAAATTATTATTTTTATTTAAGTCCACCCAATGTAGGACTTGTATAATCTTCATGTTCTTCCAGCACTGCTCCCTCTTCCTAATACCCTGGCCGGAGTGAAGTCATATCCTGGCTTCCAGCATCAGCACAGGGCGTGAAGATCATGGAGAGTACAGCTCTGCCTCGACCACCATTGACCCCCAGCCGGCCGCCTCCTGAGGGCACTAAATACCTCCTGCCTTTGGAGCTCGTACCCCCTTGGGTATGCGTACCACGGCTTGAGAAACTATTAGCCCAAATACATGAATACAAATAAATTATATAATATCATATACTTGCTTCCCAATATTTCAAATGGATAAAGGGAAACACATTTTAGAGGTGTGAGTAGGGGTGTGGCCAGATGCAGGGTTGTTTTGATTTTTCTTATTACATATCTATTCAATATTTTCTACCACCAGAATCCAAATAGTAATGACTTTGGTTAATCCAAAAAATCATGAATATAAAAATTATGAACGGGACTTCTTTTGTTTGGTATTGACACACCTTGGTAGTCTACACCTCTGTGTTGTATGTTGCAAATTACTGCAAGCTGGGCTGTTGCAATTTCCAACGCCTGTGTCCATTTTAAGCTGTATTTTATCAGCTGACATTTATTAATTAGAAATTTCTTTCGTCACGGCACACTTCTGTAGAATAAAATATTGCTCAACCTCTTTGCTATCATGTCATGATATTCACGGCCTAAAACGAGTCTGTCCTGCTGTAATTAAAATTGTTTCATTGTGACAGCTTTATAGTCTTGTTAAATATACAGATAACACGCAAAATAGCATTTGCAAACAGCTGTCTTGCAACGCTCAGTACTCTACACATAACAGCAGATCTCTCATTCTGTTCTAAAAGCATGACATGGAGGAGTGGGTTTCATTTTCCTGGCACGGCAATTACAGTTTAACACCTTATTAACATTTTTTCATTAGCAGTATAAGTTCACAGTGGGCAACTCAAAGATCAATTTTGACAACCAGTGCCTCTTTTATTTCTAATATTCCATACAAAATACAGCGACAAAGTTCCAAGTCTCCATTGGCTATAAAAGAGGTCTTCAAACCACCCGTTTTACACGGGCCTTGGAGTTTATGGCATCCTGTTATCATCACCCAACCTTATACAGTTATTGTGGCACTGAGTGCTTCCATCTTGGTTTTCTGTCAATTATTAATCTTTTCTTTTGATTGAACATAGCAAGTAGGATAGTGAAAAAACAAACAAACAAACAAACAACGTTTGGCTATGCCAGTTCTGAACTGGATTGTGATGTTGATTGCTAACTTTCATGCACACTTTAAAGAAAATGGATCATCAATTAAATAAAAAATTTTTTTAAAAGTTAAAAAGGGTTACTCCAAGCATTATAATCACTACAGTCCCTGGAATTTCAGTAGTAGTGGGAACTTGCTGGACCTCAGATATGATCAGATATGATCCCTGTGCTCACTGAGACTAAATGGCTATCAGCTAAACCAAGCTGACGAGGGTTAATGTATTTCTCGTGCAGAGAGAACTTGCCAGAATTTTGGATCTTGACTGCCTTTATGGACGGGATCAGTTTAGTATGTGAATAGAATAGGTTCTCCCTGCTTTGGCTCAAGTGAGTCATCTGGCTAACTGAAAGACATGATTTCTCTGAGCTTTTTCACCTCAAAGTACTCAAACTCTGTTTTTGTCCCTATAATCCCAGTACCCTGGCCAATTTCCCCCCAGATTTAAACTTTTTGCAATGGAGCTGTCAGGATTACTAGTTGATCCAGCATGCAGAATTATATCACACCTAGGACTAAGGATAACGTTTAACCGGACCTTAGAATGGCCGTACTTAATGTATCCAAGAATAGTCAGAATACTTGCCGAGGTCATGGATAAAGAAGGAGACACAACGATGAGGGAAAGCCAAAAGTCAAGGATAACAGAAATCAGGGAAGTCAAAACAAAGCCAAAGTCAAAAACCAGAATAATATGATCAGGAACACACTTTCGGATAACCAGCAAAGGGAAACCACGACAGGGCACTGATCAAAAGGTAATTTGGGTTTAAATAACCCTCCTAAAGCTGTAATTGGCTGTATGTGGCTTCTGACCCCAAAACATGCCTGCACATCTGTGACGTGACGTCGCACGCACGTAAGAGCCATCTTTAATATGGGCAAAGGCTATTTCCTTATTAAAATTGGAACCGCCACGGCCGGCGTCTCTAGTAACGCCACACACGCTGGAGACCGGGATGGAAGGAGGTCGGGTAGTGATCTGCCACGAGTAAGGTGTTTGTTATTACTGTCGGCGTGACTGCTGTGTTTCTGTGCATCCACGCCGACAGAATCCCGCAGCACCGTGACAGGAGTGCCCTCTTACGTGGGTCCCCACTGGGTGCGGAGGAGGGTCTTTTATGGTTTGTGGCATGCATCCATCTTCTACAGACTGGCTAATGTCTCTTCAATGACAGCAGCAAAGGGGTTGAACTATGTATGTGCAACTATGTATGTTATCTTCTGAAACTTCTCACGGCTTCTTAATCATAAAATATGGATCAAGAATAGGGCACACATTTGCATTTCCTAGACACTCTGGGATATGTTTGGCTGCATTTCTCATTTTTAGTCACACAATATATGATCTGCATGTACAAAATGATCTAACAACATGGCCTATATCAATATAGAATAACCCTGAATGCCTTTTCTCTTAGAGGTGAACTATAAAAACATGGGCCTTTGGGAGATACATTTCACGTGTTTAGAGAGGCATGTGGTATAAATCTGCCTGTACTTTATAAACACACAGTCTTCAAGTTCCATATAAAAATTGAGTATTGCAAACTGAAGCCAAAATGTTACCTACAATTTGACATCTAATTTGCACCAAATACATTACAACGTGTAAACAGATGGAGCACTGCTATTATGTAACAAGTTACGCACATTAACTGCATAAGACAATATCTACAATAGAAAGGTCACACTTTTTTTTTTTTTTTAAATATCCTTAATTCTCCTATAATGGTTTTGCTGTGGATTTCGAGGCAATACTAAAGTGGCCCTGTGTTACTAATGGTAAGCTTGTAATAAGGCAGTGGCGGATTCGGGGGGGGGAGGGGGAGGGGTGAGAGAAGCAAGGGGGCAATTGTGTCCCCCCACCTGTGAAAATAGTTGAGCGACCTCATTAGGGGCTCGGTCGGGTGCTGCAGTCCTTTGGCAGACCGGGCCCCTTTAAAGTTGCAGGGAATGCTGGGAGGAAGTGACTTATTTCCTCCCAGCTTACAGACCGCGCGGGCTGAGAACACACAGGATGCAGCTGAGAGAGAAGGAGGAGAGAAAGCTCTGCAGCTTCAGACTCCCATCAGAATCAGCCAGCCTCAAGAAGTCCCCTCCCTGCAAATAAAAAAGGTATTGAAGCAGGGAGTGGGGGGTACTTAACATTATGGAAGCTGCAATTTGTGTGTGTGTCAGCGTGTATGTTTAGGCATGTGGACATCTGTGAGTGTCAGTGTGTATCTGTGTGTGTGTGTGTGTATATCTGTGTGTACCACAGACAACGTAGTCCACTGCACTCAGGTTCCGCTTTTCACTCCGGCCCAGTGTCTCAGAGGTGCTCTGCATTAGATAGACACTGCTAATCCGTCCAACAATACAAGGTAATAGAATATACAGGCAACACTCCAGGTACTGAAGGTGTATTTATTGGATGGTAGAACACCACATAAAAGTGCAACTTAAACATGATTAAGGCCCCCAAGGGCAGAAACGTCGCATGTTTGCACTTTTAAGTTGTTCTACCCTCCAATAAATACACCTTCAGTACCTGGAGTTTTGCCTGTATATTCTATTATCTTGTATCTGTGTGTGTATGTGAAGATATGTGTGTCATTTTGTGTATGTGTAGGGATGTGTGTGTGCATATGCGCCAGTGTCAGCGGCGTACATACCGCGGTTGCAGGTGCGACCGGGCCCGGCCTCCCTGTGGACCCCCGCGACCGGGTACCAGCTGCCACGTTTTGCGCATGTTAAGGGCTCCATCGGGTGGCCCATTCTGTCAGGGCCACCCAATGGATATGGATTGTCAGGGGCCCCATTCAGCGCGACCGGGCCCCATGTGATTACATCACAGAGCTGGGAGGAAGTGATTCCCCGGTCACTCCTCCCAGCTATCAGGACCCATGCGGGAGGAAGGAGGAGGAGAGAGTCAGAGTGGGAACTCTGACTCGCATCAGGCTGAGCCCCCAGGGAAAGTCACAAGGTAGGAAACATTTTGTATATGTATGTCTCTGTCTGTGTGTGTGTGTGTGTGTCTGTGTGTCAGTGTCTATGTATGTGTGTGTCTGTGTCTATATGTAGGTGTCTGTGGAGAGGTGTATGTATGTATGTATGTGTGTGTGTGTGTGTCTGTCTGTGTGTATGTGTGTGTGTGTGTGTGTGTGTGTGTGTATGTATGTATGTATGTATGTGTCGGAGGGTATGGGTGGGGGGGCACGGATCAGTTTTGCACCGGGGCCCCATGTATTGTGTGTACGCCACTGGCCAGTGTGCATTTTTAGGTATGTGTGTATCTATGTGCCAGTGTGTTTTTGTGCAGGTGTGTGTGTGTGTGTGTGTGTGTATTTGTTTGCCAGTATGTGTAGGTATGTGTGTGTGTGTGTGCCTGTGTAGGTATAGGTTTGTATCTGTGGGTGTGCCAGTGTATGTGTCTGAAGGTATGTTTGTATCTGTGTGTGTGTCAGTGTGTTATTGTGTTTCCATATCACTGTGTGGGGCTGCATATGTGTACAACCTCCTATCCTGTAAACAAGAGTCCCCTATTCCTCTGCTGCAGCCCTTTTCATCCCGCTCTAGCCCACTTCAGTGCCCCTCCTGAGATTTGGTTCTGGATCCGCCCCTGTAACAAGGTTTATCCAAGAGAAAAAAATCTTAAGCAGATGATTGCCCTCAGATTACGAGCATTCCCTTCCAACCTTTAAGCTCAAAAATAATAATATATTACAAACAAGATGCAAATTTACAGAAGTAAAGTGATTAGAAACCTCTCTTCAGATGATACTGGATGGCTTTGTGTGCTCAGTCTACATGTGTCTTTTGGTTTGCAGTCACATTGGAGGGCACATATACCCAGATGCATATATTGGTTACGTGGCATTCAGGAGAGAAACTTTTTTTTCCCTTCAATTTGTATTTTATTGAAAATTTTCATCAATAAACATCTTTACCATATTACGGGTAATGTAACGGGCACAGATAATATGTATTGACACGTGTGAGTTTTCAAACAAGTAGCAACAGTCAGGTATATTATATTAATCAGAGAAAACATTGTATGAGAAATGCAAAAATGAGAAACGAGAAATGAAAGATATTGTCTGGCAAAAGTGATCTGTTCTAGAGTTCCCTTAGATAGCCATCAATATAAGTACTGTGCTGGAATTACTGTGAGGTGTCTGTACCCCTGAGCTCGGGTCTTGGCAAAATCATGGAGATTATCTATGAGTGTTTATGCTTGGGATGAGTGCAGATAAGCAGAATGCCCCTTCTGGGGTTTGGAGCCTTGCACGCCTCTTCTTCCCTCATCGCTTTTCTCTGGCGGGGAGCCCCTCTTGGCTGTATTCTCGCCTATGTAGGCAGCCAGCAGGCTTAGTGTGTGGAGCAGAGCCCCTGGATCATTGGCTGAGGTGAGGGAAAGTAAATCCTCTTTGTGTGAGACAGTGAGAAAACCTTCAGGGTTCCAAAAAGGTATTTAACAGAGTGGGCTTTTTAAAGGTCCTAGCCACAGGTGCCAGTTTTCTCCTCTCTATAAGAACCGAGAAGGGGATGTTGCTGTAAATGGACACCATTAAGGCTACTTTAAACAGGGGCCTGGACTTTTTCATGATAGCAGTTCATGCCGGAATGTCTCTGGTAATGGCTATGGTGTCTCGCGGGACTTCAGCCACTGCAGCCAGAGATTTGTGCACCCGGTAGCATGACATTATGAGCGGGGTGTCTGTGCCATATTTAAGGCCCATAAAAGCCATCATTCTCTGGATGAAGGGTAGTAAGTCCTTGCCAGTTATCCACTCTATAATATATATTGTGCTGTCGGTGGTGATTTTCCATCGACACCACAGTTTTGTGGAGGTGCTGAACTTGTTTGGCAACATTGTCCACCTGTCTAGAGGCATCTTGTGTATGTACCTCTCTGGCCTTCTTCCTTTCTTTAAGAGCACTCACTCTTTGGTGTAGTATGCCCACTTTTGCTTGGGTCTCTTGTAAATCAGCTTTCCATATCAGCCTTAGGTCTACCACGGGTTTCTTGATGTCACCCTTTGTATAAGAGGACGAGTCCTCATCAGAGTCGGTTCTGAGGTACACCGCACTGGAGCTAGTTAAAGGACCACTATAGTGCCAGGAAAACATACTCGTTTTCCTGGCACTATAGTGCCCTGAGGGTGCCCCCACCCTCAGGGACCCCCTCCCGCCAGGCTCTGGAAGGGGGAAAGGGGTAAAAACTTACCTTTTTCCAGCGCTGGGCGGAGAGCTCTCTGCCTCCTCTCCTCCTCCGTTACGTCCCGTCGGCTGAATGCGCACGCGCGGCAAGAGCTGCGCGTGCATTCAGCCGGTCTCATAGGAAAGCATTTACAATGCTTTCCTATGGATGCTGGTGTGCTCTCACTGTGAAAATCACAGTGAGAAGCACGCAAGCGCCTCTAGCGGCTGTCAATGAGACAGCCACTAGAGGGAATAGGGGGAAGGCTTAACCCATTAATAAACATAGATATATTAAAAAATGGGTTAACCCTAGAAGGACCAGGCACCCAGACCACTTCATTAAGCTGAAGTGGTCTGGGTGCCTAGAGTGGTCCTTTAAGGCATTGGGTACTCCTTCCCCTTGTGAGAGTCTTCTGAGGCCTCTGAATTTCTCCGTGAGTTAGACACCATCTTGGCTTGTGGCAGCGGTGTAGGACACTCATACGAGAGTCTGATGTCAGGCAATAATGGTCTCTCCGATTAAAATGGTCATGTGAGTTTGCACCCCATATTGTCAGCAGTGGGATTGCGTAAATGTTTCAACTGGTAGATGCTGTTTTCTACCGCATTTATCTCTGGTTTGTGGGGCCTTAATGGAACTCCACAAATACAAGTCTGGATAGCTGCTCAGTTGGCCATGCTCCCCAAGACAGAAACTTTTCGGTAGCCAACTCCGAAAACTGTAGAATTTATTTAATTTTTTACATGCCCCAACTTCCTTTTGCATGGAAATTAAAACGACACACACAACCTCACATTAATACACACAAACATATTCATAAACACACACACACACAAGGGTATGTATGTACACTTAACAGGGAGATTTTTATATATATATATATATATATATATATATATATATATATATATATATATATATATATATATATATAGAAGACAACAAGTAGAAAGGCTGCTCTCCGGATTTAAAACAAAAAATTTATTTAAACATATTTAAAAACCTACGACCAACGTTTCGGTCCCCGCTCGGGACCTTCCTCGGGGTCAAAAAATAGAAAAACAGAACAGTTCGAAACGTTGGTCGTGGTTTTTAAATATGTTTAAATAAATTTTTTGTTTTAAATCCGGAGAGCAGCCTTTCTACTTGTTGTCTTCTACATGCTTTGGAGCTCTGGTGGTGCGCCCGGTATTGGACCATATTGCAAGCGTGAGTGCAGGGGACATTTCGATTTTTATATATATATATATATATATATATATATATATATATATATATATATATATATATATATATATATATATATATACATATATATATACATACATATATATATACACACACATACACACACACACACACTATGTTAAATTATATTACAATATATATATATAATATTATAATAAAAACATTTGAATGGTTTATACCTGTGGTTCCCAAACTTTTTATGTTTAAAACGCCCTTGATATTTTAATATTTTTCCAAGGCGCCCCAAGAAAAACAAAAACAAAAAACAAACAAAACAAAAAAACTATAGGTTGTATATATGTACAGCGCAGCGGCATATACTAGGCTCCTGTTCGGCAGAAATGCTTGCTGTTCAAGCGCAGATCCGGAACCTAATCTTGGGAGGGGCAGTGGTAGATTATTTAAAGAAACAATCCAGGCACAATAACCACTACATCACTTTGTAGTGGTTATGGTGCCAGTAGTGCCCTCCCAGGGAAAGTAGTGAAATTGTTTAAGAACAGTTTGACAACTCACCTGGGATCTGCCGGGATAGGGGCTGTAACTTGAGATAGGTGCAGTATTGTGTGTGAGAGGTGGTGTCTGTGTGTGTGTGTGTGAGTGGTGCAATGTGTGCATGAGGGATGGAGTGTGTGTGTGAGTGGTGCAATGTGTGCATGAGGGGTGCAGTGTCTGTATGTGGGGCAGCTTGTGCGTGAGGGGTACAGTGTGTGTGGGGGGGGCAGTGTCTGCATAGGGGGCAATTGTGTGTGTGGGGTAATTGTGTGTATAGAGGGTAACTGTGTGTATAGGGGTGCAATTGTGTGTGTATAGGGGGTAATATGTTGGTGTATGGGGGGCAGTATGTGTGTATTTATTTATTTATAAAATATTTTACCATTGAGATTTCTCTTGTTTTTAAGTATGTCCTGGGTCAACAAAACATTGCATTGTTGCAATAGGATCCGATATACAGAATAAATTAAAAAAAAATAATATATATACACACACACACACATAAATTTAATACAGAACAGGTAATAAATATATTCAACCATGACAGGTGCATTCTGTGCTGACCTATTAGATCTCTTAAAATATTTTCGATTGAATGAAGATTTGACTGTGTCCCAAAGCTTATTCCATAATTGAGGTGCTCTGTAGGACAAGGAGGATCGAGCCACTTTATTTTTGTATTGCGGTAGGCTAAATATCGTGCGAGTACTTGATCTGAGGTCATGGAGGTGGTAACATCATTCTACTCAGGTACTCTGGGAGCTTCCCATAAATGCTCTTATGCACAAGACTAGAAAGATGAAGATGGGGAGTGTTATTGTGTGTGGCATCTGTAAGGGGTTTTCATATCCTGCCTCCCTGCTTACCTTTGCCTGGGAGGGGGGACATTTCCTGCAATCCCTGATGGTTCGGTAGGGAAGCCGTGGTGGTCCCAGTGGTGAGAGTGAACTCTAGCAGCCTCATGAGCTGCTAGAGTTCACTCTCAAGAGATTTGGAGCATTGCTTCGGTAACCGCGACAACTCTTCTAGGACCTCTCTCTCTCTCTCTCCCTACCCTGACGGCTGCCAGCGGGCTGGAGAGGGAGATCTCTGATATCACCTCCGGTCCTGCAGAGCCGGCAGGGAGAGGGAGGCACGGTTTCCAGTGCTATCATCATAGCACCAGGAAAATATCTTGCGGCTCCCCTGTATGCCTGTCGCAGCGCCCTTGGAGCCATGGGAGTTGTAGTTCAGAAACATCTGGCAGACAGCAGCTTGAAATGCTTGCTGTAAAATGACAAACTATTTGTTAGGGCTATTAAAATAAAATATACATATACCGTATGGCTACTGCTCTTAAAGTATAAATTTACTACTAGAAAGCTCTTCTACTGTAAAGTAATTTGTAAAATGTTATGTAATCTTCGTTCGTTTAATAAAAATATAAATATGGATAAATCGTGTAACGATTGGACTTGTTGCACCTGCTCTCTACCATAATGTAACCAATAAAGTGCCCAATACAACTGTAAGCTCTATGTGATTGCATTATACACAGTATAATTACTGCACTTACTCTACCTCCCACTAATATAAAGTCACCAATGAAGTTCCAAGTAAACCTGTTAGTGCTATTAAGATAAACATGCTGTGTAAAACTACTGCAGCTCCTCCCTACTGTTAAGTACACCTGTTAGCTTTATGTGAATAAAATATACATGCACTGCATAACTACTGGGATGAGTGATCATCCAACAGTGTAATATAACCGGAGGAGCTTTAAGTACACCTGTTATTGCAGAATAAAATATGCATATACAGTATCTACTGCACTTGCTGTAATTCCTCTCCAGTGTGATGTACTGTGTACGGTGGTATGAAAATCTGATTGCTACTTATTTTAAAGGGTTATCCCAACTGCTATGACCACTTCAGTGATTTGAAGTGGTCATGGTGGTAGCAGTATGTATGTGCAGTATTTATGCTTGAAACACTGCATATACGGAGATCATGTTTGATTGTGTGCTGAGAGCTAGTCGCATCCCCATCACATAGGCAGTCTAAAATTGCTGTCAGTGTCAATTCTGTGCATATATTTCATCTGTCGTCATGGCGCTGGAGACAGATGTGATGATCTTCTTTGCCTGCAAGGAATAGATTGCTTTCCAACTCCCCTCCCTCGCCAGGCCAGAGCGCACTGGTTCAATCACAGGCTTTTCTATCACGTCTCTTCTACTATTATTATTATTATACAAGTTCCGCAGCACTTTACAGAGGGTGGACGAACAAACATGTAGTTGTAACCAGACAAGTTGTACGCACAGGTACAGAGGGGTTGAGGGACCTGCTCAATGTGCTTACATGCTAGAGGGAGTGGGGTAAAGTGACACAAAAAGGTAAGGATAGTACTAGACTAATGGCAGTTGCAAGAGAGGCCTTGGATTCAAGGTGAGTAAAAGTATTTTCTGCAGGTTTTACTGCTAATTGAGGTGGTGGAACCTTCTCCATAGTGCTCAATAGAACATATTACACAGTAAAACCATCCCCCCTCAAAAGGGTTGGAGTAACCATTTAATGTATTGAAATATTTACAAATATACACATGTACTCTGTTTTAATTACCGAACCTCTTCCTCTGTAAAGTAAATGTAATTACCATCTCAAATATCCATGTAAGACTTGCAAGAGAGCAAAATCAAAAGTCCTGATGATAAGACGTAGATTGCGTAAGCAAAATTATTTCTCTGAGGTTAACAAGATTTAAAACAATGGCAAGTGGTATATGTGACAGCATGTAGCATTCATATTTTGAGTGCTTCCAGCTTGCGCGGTGAAACACAGAAGGTTCTTTTCTGGAGATCTGTTTAGCCAACGATCCAGTTGCTAAATCAAAGACCAGATGCATGCAGCACCGATTGCAGTTGTATGGGATCAAATGAAAATTATTCAAAATGTCAGAATTCTTGAAAAGGAATAAAATCTCATTTATTTAAAAAAAAAAAAAAAAAAGTATAACAGAGTGCTTCTAAACCAGGTAGGTGATGGCCATTAATTTCAATATATTTCTACATTTTAAATGTACGTGGCTCTATATTCTTTTGCAGGTGCTTTAAATGTACCAATAAGGCTTGCTATAGTGTTTATAATTCCAGGAGTTCCCTGGACCCACCCCATTGTAAATACCTCTATCCACAAACAAGTTAATAACCAATGGCAGACTGCCAAACGAGCCTAATTCATTAATAGAGTCTAAATGTAACATTTAATTATTGCTAGAACTATTAATAATATCCGGGTGCAAACAGTGTCACTGTGTAATAAGTTATTTCAATAAAATCATCAATCCATGTATTCATCAATAAATATCTTCCACAAGCAATATTTTTATGGTATATCAAGATTAACAACATGGTCACGTAGTCTGCTAAATGCAGCATTTCACTCTTAAAAGGTGATAATAGATTTATCTAATGACCCCTAATTTTTCTCCTCCTTCCCCCTTTTTTTTTGGTGTATGCTATTCCCTTACTGTAGCTCCCCTTGCACTTTTATTACATATATCTACACCATAGAGTGAATTGTAGAGAACTTCACAATTCAGCTTTATTGGCCTAAAATGTTAAACAATCTGATTGATTTCTCAGTTTAGTTAATATCCCTCAGAGTTATTCAATAAATTGGGAGTGGCAGAGACCAAATTAGCCAAAATAAACAAAAGGCTCCCACTCAGCTTTTTCTTTTTCAACTCGAGCAATCTGGCCTAAAATTTGAACTTTGTCACCTCTCGGTACTACTAAAATAAATGGGATTGATTGCAAAACACAAAATGTATCCATAAATATGGTGGTGGCGAAGGGGTAAACATAAACGCCTTATTTTGAGTCATAAAGAAAGCAAAAGTCAAAACATGTGAAAGTTAAAAAAAACAAAAAAACTTTATTGCAAATTCAACCTAGATCCCTCTGTTAAGTATGGATTACAATGACAAAGAGTCCAATAGTCAGCGCAATAAAAGAATTAGGTTTCTACAGAGGGAGTTGCTAATTACCTAAATAATAGCAATGGCAGAACTCCAGATCAGCTATCACCTTTAACCCATTCTAGTGTCACATCCCATTAAAACAACTTTGATTTTAACCAGATATCTATAGCAACACTCTAAGAATTACACAAATCATAATCAATCCAGATGAATAGATGCTTACTATTGAATCAATACTACTAGGAACATTTTCTAAAGCAATGGTTGCTAAGGGATAGACCATTAGCAGCTAAACTAAACTTCCCATGATGCTTCACTAGCCTGAAGCCGGCAAAGCATTACAGGAACTGTAGTCCAACAATTACTTTTCTTTGACTAACCCTTTTCTGGAGAATTCTAAAACAGTGACGCAAAAAAAAAAAAAAAGCAACATTTTTATTTTCTTTTAAACAGTATCCATTGGATAAATAACTTTCAGTTAATGCATAATGACATATTCATATCTGCTTTAAATAGGAATAGCCCTGAAATATTTTAGCAGTGACGTGCAGTCAACTGAGATGATTTATAAAAAAAATAAATAAAAATAAAAAAAAGGAATAGAAGAGCTGTGCAAGATCTAAAAAGTTTTATTGTGCAAGATCTAAAAAGTTTAAATTGACTGACTGCCAAACTGACATTGACAAAACCAGAAATTACGGTAATATAATATAGACCATTGACAAGGGAATTGCAAACTGTAGGCCAAAATAATCAAATTAGAGAAATTCTCCAGTTCAGATTTTTTTTCTCCCAGCTCCACTATATGCTCTAACATTTACAATTCCTTTGTTAGCTCTCCACAATCAATGGTGTAGTGACTAACTCCGTACAATGTTGCCATATCGTACTTCCTGCATTGTGCGACAATGCAAGTGTGAGATTTAACAGCTGAAGTGTATAAACAAACATCTCTGGCACACGAAACATAATAATATAACCCTATAGTGTGAAATTATTGGTAGTTAAGCAAGAATAATTGAATTTATTGTTTTTCGTTTGACATTTATATCATGCATGTAGTACTTCGAATAAGACACAGTTTTGTATTACAATGTATTTTGATATTCTCTTGGGTACATTTTGCCCAATGTACAGAATGATTTTTAAAAATATATACAATTTATAATAATAAAAAAAAAACGAAATGTATCAAACTAGCTTAAAATAAACCAGTATGTTTTATACAGATATTTGGGAGTAGAAGGTATACATATTTTACACAAAAGAATGTAACCTTTTGTTTTGTACATGTAACATATCCAAAGTAAAAGCACCAGAACTCAGGTGTGCTCAAATTAGTGATGCAGCCAGCTGAATTATTGAGTAGCAAAGCATTGTGTGTTGTGCTATATAATGTCATTAGCTGATCGTGTTCTCTAACCTGGAGACAGGTGCATCACACAGGTTCCCTCACTACATCAATGCTTCAGTAAAAGCAAAATAAAATTAATAGTAAATTTTGAAATACAAGAAGGGAGTGGGAGTATTGAACACATGAAGTGTATTAAACACAAAACTATTTGTCGCTGGATATAAGAAGGGCAGGGGGTAGCGTAATAAAAGATGTCCTAAACTTGACCACTGTGGATTCATATGAGGTGGTTCTGAAGAAGTAGCAAGCAAGCATGGCAGATCAATTCATAAAGAGGTGCTGTAGCAGCTGCTGTTGTATTTCACCTTCCCCCTGTAACCCAGCTACAATTATACATAAAGATTCTACAGACTCTGAAGTGTGAGTGTATGAACATGGCATACCAATCCCTCTTAAGAAGCACACAGCTATGAGAAGGGTTAATGCAATGTACAGGTAATTAATGTGTCTGAGAATAATGAGAATTGCAGTCCACCGCAACTCGGATGCCTGAGAATTATTGGAATCCTCATCAGCTGGGATGCCTGAGAGTTATTGGAATCCTCATCAGCTGGGATGCCTAAGAGTTATTGGAATCCTCAGAATATAGGATGCCTGAGAGTTATTGGAATCCTCAGTAACTGGGATGCCTGAGAGTTATTGGAATCCTCAGAATATAGGATGCCTGAGAGTTATTGGAATCCTCAGTAACTGGGATGCCTGAGAGTTATTGGAATCCTCAGTATATAGTATGCCTGAGAGTTATTGGAATCTTCAGCAACTGGGATGCCTGAGAGTTATTGGAATCCTCAGTAACTGGGATGCCTGAGAGTTATTGGAATCCTCAGTATATAGTATGCCTGGGAGTTATTGGAATCCTCAGTAGCTAAGATGACAACGTTATTTGCAGTTAAAAGCCTGATGTTGGGACCAATGAGGAGCCCCCCTGTAAGACGGTAGACCCCCACCCCTAACCCACTTACCAATCTGCCGGAATGCCTCCTCCAAGAGCTCCTGTTGAACATGTCCAGGGCGGTGTGCAGCCGGCTGTATGCTCTGTGACCGGGGAGATACCCCTTTCTCGCTCCGGCTTATCCCCGGCTACAGCTCTATGACCGGGGATGCTCCCTCCAGCTTATTCCCTCTCGCTACTCCGGCTTCTCTTTCTCATCAATGAAGAGTTAGACCTGGGGTTTCCGCATGTGGAGCTCCGCCCTCAGTCAGGGAGGGATGCGGGCAGTGGGCTCGGAGCTCTACCTACATGGGAAAACTGGGTCCTTCTGTGCCCCCTCCTGCACCCTAATCAGGGACTTCCTACCCCACCAGTCAGAATACTCCTAGAAGCCCTCCCACCGCAGATAAGGCAGTATAACGACTCTTTAAACACAGTGTGGCTGGTTTTTATGTACTCAAACCAAAGGTAAGTTGTGTACCCCAAGTCAGAGGACCATGGGTCCTCAATATTCCATTCAGGTGGCTTCAGTGTCCCCTTCTAACCATTGATGAGGTTAGTGCCCTCTCAATTTCAATACACCATGAACTTCTTGCTTCTCTTTTTACTTCTCTCCCCTACAATATTATTGCTTAATTGTTAACTTTGTACCTCCCCTGCTCAACCCTTGATTTGATAATTGTTTATTTGGTTAGTATTGTGCTAATAGTCTTGTCAGTTTATGACCTATCCCTATTTTTGTTAGTTTAGAGTTATTGTCATGTACATTTATGTTAACCCTTTATCTTTGAATTTTAAATACTTTTTCACAATCTGCTGCCTCTCTATCAAACCCCCTGTCCTCCAAAAAACCCTGCCCACCTTCCAAACTCTCCACCAACAAACCTCTGCTCCCCACTCTCTACAAACCCCTGTCTGCCACCAAAAAAACCCTGCCAAACTCTACAAATCCCTGACCATCTCTACAAATCCCTGCCACCCACAAGAAAACCTCTACAAATCCCTGCCCTCCCCCACAAAACCACTGGCTCCCCTACAAACCCCTGCCACCCACAACAAAACCCAACACCCACCACAAATCCCCTGTCCACCCCTACAAATCCTTGCTCCCCCCAAAAACCACCTTATCCATTAAAAAAAAAAAAAAAAACCCAGCAGACTCACAATTAATCTGTATGTCTGATGCTGTGTGATGAGTGTAAAGGCAGACTGGACGGACTACATTCGCATGGCACAGCGTTGCGCACCTCTGCCCTTCTTCTCCTTCACATAATTATGTTGTGCTGCTCAGCCGCGGCTGAATGGCACCCCCCAAGGGAATTGCTCTGGGCAAATGGCAAAATCTCTTTATCCCTCCGCTCACCTGTCCCTGCTGACACCATTTTCATTGCTCCCACTTAACTTCCCTTCCCTCTCTTTTCATCCTATACACTCTACTTACCAGAGGAGTAACGAGAAACCATGGGGCCCCGGTGCGAAAATTGCCTTGGGGCCCCCATACATCTCCTCCTACCACACATGTCCCCGCCCCACACACACATGCAGATGCACATGCAGACATTTACATACATACATACATACTCAGACACACTCACAGATACACACACTCAGACACAGATATACTTACAGACACACACAAATTATTAATATTAAATGTCCACCCAGCCTCTTTACCTGGAGAGCTGGCATGGATCTGTTCCTGGGGTCCAGTGGGGATTCAGTGCAGCGGGCTGCAGAGCTCCTGTCAGACACTCCTGGCATCAGCAAACGGCACGCAAGGGAGCAGAGAGAACACAGCTCCCTCGCCCTGTCTGACAGGAATTCTGCCGCCCGCCTGTGGGGTCCATTAGGTGGCCAGCGGGGCCACCTCTTGGGGCCCCCCTATGACAGGGGGAACATGGAGGGGCCGGCATCTAGGCGGCCCACGGTCGCAGGGGTTGTGGCTGCAGCCGGGTCCCCTGCAGCTGCGACCCCTGCCACCGTGGTATGTACGCCACTGCTATTTACACCTTTCCAGCCTATCTCCACCAACCCTTTCTAAAACCTCTAAATACAAACCCTCTCACAAAACCTTTAAATCCTTCTTCCACCTTCTCTTACTTTATATCCTTCTGCTTTTAGCAGCAGGCGATGTCTCTCCAAATCCCTGTCCCACCTCCAATAACCCACCATTTGCTAACTCCAGGAATCACAATAATCTCATATCCATCGCATATCACTTTTCCTTTAAATCCTCCATCCATTCTGCCCTCTGGAAAGCATGCTCTGTTTGCAGTGTTACTAAATCCACTGCTGTGCATAATCTTTTCATCTCTCACTCCCTAGACTTACTAGCCTTAACTGAAACATGGCTCTCTCCCTCTGACACCGCTACCCCTGCCTCTCTATCCTTTGGTGGTCTTCAATTTTCCCACAACCCAAGATACTCTTAAAGCAAAGGTGGTGATGTAGGGTTTCTGCTTTCACCGCACTGCTCCTTCAAACCTCTGCCTACCCCCCCTTCCCTCTCTTTCTCATAATTTGAAATTCATTCAATTCGCCTTTTCAAATCCATCTCTAACATTGACGTTATCTATCATCCCCCTAGTTCCCCTTTCCTCTTCCTTGACCACTTTGCTGTTTGGCTTCCCCACTTCCTCTCCTCTAATATTCCATCCCTAATTCTTGGGGACTTTAACATTCCCATTAACCTGCCCTTGTCCTCAGTAGCCTCAAAACTACTTTTAATGACCTCCTCCCTTGGGCTATCGTAGTGGGCTCCCACCCATGTAGCTGGCAATACCCTTGATCTTATTTTCTCTCATGAATGTACAATCTCTAATCACTGCAACACTCCATTTCCTCTCTCAGATCACCACTCCTTATAATTTGCTCTCAATAGCCCCTCACCCCATCATCCTCAACCTAACCCCCTCAACAAACAAATCTGAATTATATTGACCTCCAGCAGCTATCAGCTAATATTGATTCCCAACTTCTATCAATCCCTACTTTCTCCTGTCTCTCACTGGCTATCTCCTCATATAACACTACCCTCACCTTTGCCCTGGACACTGCAGCCCCGCTCCAAACATGCACCTTGAGGAGAACACGCCCCCCAAATGTGGCAAACTAAATCAACACACTACCTGCAGAGATGCTCCCATTCTGCTGGAAGAAGTCACGCACCCAGTCGTACTTCCTTCACTACAAATTCATGTTGCGTTCCTACAGCACAACCCTGGCCAAACAGTCATACTTTTCCTCCCTCATTTGCTCATGCTCCCCAATCCCAGGTGTCTTTTTAATACCTTTGATTCCCTTCTTTGCCCTGATGTTACCATCCCCCAAACTAACCTTACAGCTGATAGCTTTGCATGCTACTTTATCGACAAGATTATCTCACCTAATCAGATCTCTGTCCTCTTGTCTTGTGCCTTCTTTAACACACATCTTCAACTGCTCACTCTCTCTTCCGGTGTTGTCCCTGCTGCCCTTAACCATGATACTGTAGTACCCATCTTAAAAAGAAAAAAATCTCTTGACCCGTCCTCCCCTTCTAACTATCGTCCCATATCCCTGCTCCATTTTTCCTCAAAGCTTCTGATCTTTACCCGTCTGACTTGTTTTCTCAATTCCAACTCTCTCCTTGACCCTCTTTAGTCTGGGTTCCGCCCCCTCCACTCTACTGAGACTGCTCTTATTAAAGTCACTATCAACCTAATCACAGCTAAATCCAAAGGGAACTACTCCATACTAATTATTCTTGACCTCTCTGCTGCCTTTAACACTATTGACCATATTCTCCTTCTCCAAACTCTTCAATCACTCGGTCTCTGTGACACTGTCCTCTCTTGGTTTTCCTCCTATCTCTCCCAACACTCATTCAGTGTCTCCTTTTCTAATCAAACCTCCTCCCTTCGTACTGTCTCTGTTGGAGTAATCCAAGGCTTTGTATTTGGTCCCCTTCTATTTTCTCTTTATACTGCCCCTCTTGGCAAACGTATAACCTCATTTGGATCCCAATACCACCTGTACGCTGATGACACTCAGATATGCCTTTCCCCTGCCATCCTGCAACGTGTCACTGCTTGCCTTTCTTCCATCTCTGACTGGTTGTCCTCCCGCTTTTTGAAATTCAATCTCTCTAAAACTGAACTCCTTGTCTTTCCACCTCCCAATATTGATCCTCCTCCTTCACTCTCCCTTTAAGTTAGCGGTACCCACATCAGTCCATCCTTGCAAGCGTGCGGTCTTGGTATTATACTTGATTCTGGCCTCACATTTGAGCCTCACATCCAGTCTGTTACCAAATCCTGTAGATTCCACCTTGAAAACATAGCCCGCATCCGCCCCTTTCTTACGCAAGATGCTACTAAGGAGCTTGTCCATGCTGTAGTAATCTCTCACATGGATTATTGTAACCCTCCCCTAATAGGTCTTCCCACAAGTCGTATTGCCCTGCTCGAGTCTGCAATAAAAGCTGCCGCCAGACTGATTTTCCTCTCCTGTCGCTCCTCTCACACCTCTCTCCTCTGTCAGTCCTTACATTGGCTTCATGTATCTTATTGAAGTCAGTTCAAGGTGCTAATCCACACCTATAAAGCACTGACCAATTCTAGCCCCTCCTATATCTCTTCACTGATCCACAGGTATGCCCCTTCTCGGTCTCTCCGCTCTGCCCATGAGCTTCTCCTGTCTGCTGCTCGCACCCATACGGCCAACTCACGCTTGCAGGACTTCTCATGGGTGGCTCCTTTCCTTTGGAATAGCCTGCCTGCAAAAATCAAGCTCTCCCCTGGTCTTCAATCACTTAAAAAGTGCCTCAAAAATGATCTCTTTAGGAAAGCCTATGGCCTCGCAGAGTAACCTCTACCTCACAAACCTGGCCCTTTCTCTCTATTCTGTCCTCCAGCTCTGCTTCACTCCACCTTGTTCGATTGCTACCTCCTGTCCTGTTGGGTTTTACGTCCCACCTCCTATAGACTGTAAGCTCATTTTAGCAGGGCCCTCTTCAACCCATTGTTCCTGTAAGTTTTTGTACTTGTCTCATTTATTGTTAAATCTCCCCCTTTGATAATATTGTGAAGCGCTACGGAATATGCTGGAGCTATATAAATACCAGTAATAATAATAATCTCGTGAAATAATACATTCACAGATCTTGCATATTGTAACTGCAGAAAATGCATTTAAACATTCACCAGTGGGTTAATTTACTAAAGTAAATTTCAGATGTAATGCCCGAGTACCCAAATTATAAGCATAAATTACTTTAAAAAAAGAAGTAAGTATTAAATTCACTTTAAAATCACATTGAAATGAAGTATGACTTTTTATTAGGACAATGTACACTGTTGTTGGTTAAAAAAAATAATTCCCTTACCATAGGTGAGACCCATGGATGTACTCTCAAGTTTGAATGAATGGCTTGAGTTGGCGCCTTAGCAAATATATAGGAGCAGCTCACTATAGGGCCCATGTTCCAGTGGCGGAACGTGGGTTGTCAGCGCCCGTGGCAAGACAAGTATTGCGCCCACTATCCCGTGGACACTGAGCACTTCCTGAGTCCCTTAACAGACCCCTAGATAGTCTTGTTCCACCTTCCCTACCCGTATCGTCTCCATGATGTGTATGGCACAGTTGGTTGCGTTGCATAATTTTTAAAACCCACCTCACATCTAAAGTAATGTGTATAGTCTATACAAGAAAAATGCTGTAAAATGTTACATGGCAACATTTATTTGCCCCATTATGTTGAAAAAACGTGTAAAATGTTCGCACATTTGGAGATTTTCTGTGTTAGGGGGAGGACGTACTATTTTTAAAATTTAATTATGACTTTCTTTGTTTTCCTTTTTAAAAAAAAAAATGTAAATGTTTTGCACCCAGGGCAACTACCTCTGTGGCTCCCACCAAGCACCACACCACTGCTATGTTTATTTTTCAAGCAGGTACACCCACACTCCTCACTTTTAGAAGGCTGGTATATACTGTGTGCAGCTCCAAAGGAGTATCTTAACAGTTGAGCACCCAACTTGTTTGTTAGCCTTCATAGCTGTATTGTCCTTATTTCTCTTACCAGTCTCAATGTAATTATAATCAACTCTTCCCATATTATACAGTGAACAGAAAAACAGAGTGAACAGAAAAAAGCCCACATGAAAATTGCCCACAGAAAAAAACCCTACTGTTATAAATGTGCGTAAAAAAAAATGTACACATGGAAAATTGCTTGCACTGAAAATTGCCCACATGGAAAATTGCAGAGCCTATCACATACTTCTGACCCGTTACATATGTTACCATGTCACTTTAATCCAGGGTCGAGTCTTGTAGGAACGCCTGGGAACGGCAATCCTGCACTTTTTTGAGAGCAGGAACGCCGTTCCCCCTGCAGGCACTAACCAGAGGCGGCAAAACATTCCGCCCCAAATGCCCCCCGTGTTGCCCCTGCCATGGGGGGGCATCCTGATGGACCCCCCGGCGGGCGCCTGTCTACCTATCAGACGCGGCGAGAGAGCTGTGTTCTCCCAGCTCTGCTCCCTCACACGCCATTTGCTTATGCCGGGAGCCATCAGCAAATGGCATCAGTAGCTCCCGGCATCAGTAGAGTGAGCAGAGCTGGGAGAACACAGCTCCCTCACCACATCTGATTAGGACAGCCGCCTGCTTCAATGCAGCCCCTCTGGACCCCAGAGACCCATCCATGCCAGCTTTCCCAAAAGGTAGGGAGGCTGGGTGGGTGGAAAAATGTTATTTCTAATAATATTAATAATTTGCATAAATGTCTGTTAGTGTGTGTATGTCTGTTAGTGTATATGTGTATTTTAGTGTTTGTGTCAGTGTGTGTGTGTGTGTGTATGTAGGTCAGTGGCAGATCCAGAACCTGATCTTGGGAGGGGCACTTGTAGATTATTTAAAGAATTAATCTAGGCACAATAACCACTACAGCTCAGTGTAGTAGTTATGGTGCCAGGATCCCATCCTAGAGGAAGTAGTCAAACCATTTAAAAACAGTTTGACAACTTCCCTGGGATCTGCTGGGATATAGGACATAGGAGCAGTGGTATGTGTTAGGGGTGCAGTAAGTGTGTGAAAGGTGCAGTAAGTGTGTGTGAGGGCAGTGCAGTGTGTGTGAGGGCGGTGCAGTGTGTGTGTGTGTGTGTGTGTGTGTGAGGGCGGTGCAGTGTGTGTGTGTGTGTGTGTGTGTGTGTGTGAGGGCGGTGCAGTGTGTATGGGGGGCAGTGTGTATGGGACACACACACACACACACTCTGCACCTTTCACACATTTCACCCCTAACACATACCATTGCTCCTATGCCCTATATCCCAGCAGATCCCAGGGAAGTTGTCAAACTGTTCTTAAATGGTTTGACTACTTATTCTGGGATGGGGTCCTGGCACCATAACTACTACACTGAGCTGTAGTGGTTATTGTGCCTAGATTATTTCTTTAAATAATCTACAAGTATGTGGGGCAGTTTGTGTTTGTGGGGCAGTGTGTGTAGTGTGTGTATGGGGGGCAGTGTTTGTGGGGCAGTGTGTGTATGGGGGGCAGTGGTAACCGCAGCAACGCTCCGTGCTCGCGAGAGTAGGACCCGGAATAGTTGCAGGCTGAGCTCCAGGGTCCTCTCTCCTTCCTCTCCTTCCCCTGCCGGCTGCCAGCATGTTAACTTTTAGCATCCAATATGGGTTCTACATGGGATCTGAATCATCCCATGTAGTAAGATATTGAAAACGATCACTGTTTATTTTTTATGTATCTATTTTTGTATTTATGTATAGTCATGTGACCGCGGTCACATGGTAATGACGTCATTATGGCGCCAATTTTCTAATTTTAAGCCATTTTTGCTGCCTATACAATGTAACAAGCCAGGATTATTTGTCTACACTTGAAAACGCCTATTTTGCGTTTTAATGATCTTGTTATAATAAAAGTATTTTTAGACTGCCTATATTTCTATGGTCCGTCCTCTTAATTTTATTTTTTGCTATGTTATCCTGGCTGATTTTTCTTATTATTTTAAAAGATCCAGTACTACAAAGAAATCCTAAGGTGGGGATTATTCCACTCAGGCCTGGTTCATAGAGCAGTGTAGCTGCTCTATACACTGTAAGTACGTTTCGTTTTACACTATGGGCCCTCTTTTGTGCTTCTTTCTTTCATAAATCCTGCATTACATACATCACCAGAAGGATATCCTACATGTGGGGAGTTTAAATACCACTGTATGCTGTTTTACTCAGAGCTGGTTATAGCTCTTTTTATTGTAAGTTGGCACTCTTAGGACCTAAGTACTTGTTTGTAGCTGCAGGTGTAGAGAGCCTCAGGCGGCTGCAGCTTTGCCCGGGCTGGTGCGTCCATGAGGGCACACCGCCCGGGTGCAGCATGAGGAGAGGGGGTGACAGGAGGGAAGCGCTCAGCACTCCCTCCTGTCACTCCCTCACTATAGCGTGGCCGAGCCCTGTATGGTCCGCGGATACAGGGAGCATCTGTCTCCTGTACCCGGCCGGACTAACACTGAGTGTGCACTTCTTTTTAGTCCGGCCGGGTACAGGAAACAAAAGCTCCCTGTACCCACGGACCATACAGAGCTCGGCCACGCTACAACAGAGGTAGGGGAGGCGGGGAGAAAGAAATTGACAGGGAGGGGGGGATAAATTGATGAGGGAGAGAAATTGGCCGGGGGGAGAAATTGTCAGGGAGGGTGGAGAAGAGAGTGACATCCATCACACACACACAATCCACACAATGCACCTCTTACACACAAAGACAATGCACCCCTTGCACACAGAAAAACACACAATGCATTACACACACAGACACACATACACAAGCAATGCATCCCTTACACACACAGAAACACACAATACATTCCTTACAGACGCACACACTGCATCCCGTACATACACAGAAACACACCTTGCAGCCCTTACACATACAAACACAGATTCACACAATGCATTCCTTACACACATATCAGGACATCCCCTACACACTCCACCCCCTGTGAACATGAAGGTTGTCCCTGGGACCCAGACCTTGAGCTGTGTAAAGGACCCCAAAAAAATGGAGCTGCTTCCCGTTCTCCCAGAACATTGATTTTTGTGAAAACAGTTACAAACCGCCTCCAGAGATCCTGTTCTACACCAGACCAGTGGAGCCAGACTGCAGCTAGAGCCCATCATCATCCTCATCTGGTTGTAAGTAGGCAATCTAGTATATTATTCGTGGCACTAATCTATAATTTACCTCACATTAAAGAAAAACTATAGTCCCCAGAACCACTTCAGCTTAATGTAGTGGCTCTGGTGTCTATAGCCTGTCCCTGCAGGCCTTTTAATGTAAACACAGCGGCACTGCAGCACTGGCGCTAGTTAACATGGCAGGTCATATGGGTGGTGCATTGTGATGTCACATGGGGGGGGGGTGGAAAACTTAACTTTTGCCTAGGGCGGCAAAAGTCCTTGCACCGGCCCTGATCCTACATGTGGGGAGTTTCAAATACCACTGTATGCTATTTTACCTAGAGCTCTATTGATTGTGAGTTGGCATTTCTCTATTTCTGTGTTGTCCGTGACACCATCTCCTAACGGTTTTGCACTATTGGTCCCTCTTTGTTTTTGCTTTTGTTTTTCATATTAACTACTGAGGACCCAGTCAAGAACCAAAGAATACCTACCCAAGGTCCACCTTGTATTTTCAGAGACTCTTTTGTAAATATTATCTCTCATTTGTTCCATTTAGCGCATCCTGTATTTTTGTTGTTTCCTGTTCTCCCAGATTTATTGAAGGGTTTGAGGGTTGCCTTTCCCCTCAGGTGTGCAGCTCCATCCACCCCTGTGATTAGTACTGTAGCGCTGTTCCACCCCAATTTCTATTTTTTTCTGTTACGGCTGCCAGCACGGTGCCTGTGGACTGGGGAGGGAGATCTCTGAAGTAATACTTCCGGATATTATTTTTAAACCTTTGCCCCTCTAATTTAAAGGACCACTCTAGGCACCCAGACCACTTCAGCTTAATGAAGTGGTCTGGGTGCCAGGTCCAGCTAGGACATAACTGCTATGTTTATGTTAGGGTTAATCCAGCCCTCAAATCCTCTAGTGGCTGTCTCATTGACAGCCGCTAGAGGCGCTTGCGTGAAAATCACAGTGAGAACACGCAAGTGTCCATAGGAAAGCATTATGAATGCTTTCCTATGAGACCGGCTGAATGCGCGCGCAGCTCTTGCCGCACGTGCGCATTCAGCCGAAAGGGAGGAGAGGAGGCGGAGAGGAGGAGGAGAGCTCCCCGCCCTGGGCTGGAAAAAAGGTAGGTTTTAACCCCTTCCTCTCCCCAGAGCTGGGCGGGAGGGGGGACCCTGAGGGTGGGGGCACCCTCAGGGCACTATAGTGCCTGGAAAACGAGTATGTTTTCCTGGCACTATAGTGGTCCTTTAAGACTATGTCCTCTTGTTGTGGTAGTTTTTGCTGCTTTTAAATATAGACTCCTCCTTTACTGTGTTGATTCCCTTTATGTATTTAAAATGTTTCTATCATATTCCCCTTGTCTTGTCTTTCCTCCAAGCTATACATGTTAATATCCTGTAACCTTTCCTTGTAAGTTTTATTCTGCAATCCATGAACCAGTTTAGTAGCCCTTCTCTGAACTCTCTCTAAAGTTTCAATATCCTTCTGGAGATATGGTCTCCAGTACTGCGTACAATACTCCAAGTGAGGTCTCACCAGTGTTCTGTACAACGGCATGAGCACTTCACTCTTTCTACTGCTAATACCTCTCCCTATACAACCAAGCATTCTGCTAGCATTTCCTGCTGCTCTATTACATTGTCTGCCTACCTTTAAGTCATCAGAAATAATCACTCCTAAATCCCTTTCCTCAGATGTTGAGGTTAGGACTCTATATAAAATATTCTGTACTCTGCCCTTGGGTTTTTACGTCCAAGTTGCATTATCTTGCACTTATCCACATTAAATGTCAGTTGGCACAACTGTAAACATTTTTCTAGTTTACCTAAATCATTTTTCATTTGGCTTATCCTCCTTCAGGGCTAGAGTTCACTCTCGCGAGATCTGAGCGTTGCCGTGGTAACCGTGGCAACGCTCAGACCTCGCAAGAGGAACCCGGAGGAGCTGCTGGCTAGAGCTCCCCGGGTCCTCTTCTGCCTCCCTCCCCAGCCAGTAGCCACTTGTAACTGCCTGTGGGCTGGTGATCTCCCCACCGGCCCATGAAGGCAGGGATAGCGCTGGCCCTGCAGGGGCTGTCAGAGGCAGTGGCGTCTCTTGGATTCATTTTTCGGGGGGGCACATGGAGGGCCAGTGACAAAAGTAGGGGGGCACATTTAACCCCGCCCTCGCCGCAGTTTGACCCCGCCCCTGTCGCATGTTAAGCCACGCCCCCAACATAATGTGTTTTGTTTTTTTAATAATACCTGGTGGAGGATTCATTATTTTCCATCAGGGATTATTAAAAAAACAAACACATTATCCTTGATACAGTGCCATAGTTGCCAACATTTGAAAAAAAAATGTCCAAGGACATTTTGCAGCACAGCTATCAATTACTGTCTGGGTATAATATCCCTGGACAGTCAGTGCTCTCTGTATAATACAGGGTTGTGTGTATAATAAATTGGGACACTCAGTGCTCCCTGTATAGTGCTGCTCTCTGTATAATACAGGTCTGTTTGTGTATAATATCCCAAGACAGAGAGCAGCACTATACAGGAAGCACTGACTGTCCCGGGATATTATATACACACAGATCTGTATTATATAGATAGCTGAGCATATACTCCAATCTCTAGACTACTAGTACCTGTCAACTGCAGCTCCCAGACGCGTGTAACAGGGCTAAAGTGTGCGGCAGCTCACACA
>OW240919.1:128263034-128266288 GCA_933207985.1 Pelobates cultripes | reverse complement strand
GATCATTCAGCGGTAAAGTGCACTCGCTGGCAGAGCCAAACTGGGAATCTCTGGGAATCCAAAGCAGCCCTGGAAAAAAAACGTATGCCATTCCTACAAGTCAAAAAAAAACCAAAAAAAAAATATATATATATATATGTATTAAGGCAATTTGCCTGCATTTGTGGGAGGTGCTGGTTTTCTACCCGTAGCCTACTTAAGGCACTCCCCTTGCCTGGCTCCTTACCGTTCGAGGTCAGCGTTGAATGAGGATCCACTTCCGGGTTCTCTCAGACGCCATCTTGGTTTCAGTATCCAGGAGGTTTCACCACGTTAAGCTGTGTCCAGGAATCCTGTTCAGGCCTTTCCGCCCGTCCAGCTTCTTCTGACTCCGTTCTCCGTCGTAGATCGCGTCCCAGGGACTCCTAAACCGTAAGTCAGACCTTCCTGTCACGCCAGGACTGGTTCCCACGGCGTACGGTACAGCACGGGTCCTCGCTTTACGGCTTTTCCCTGGTTATGACACGAATGTTTCAAGCCATTCGCGGGCTTTTCATTCGTACGGTCATTCGGCTGAACATGTTTTAAATCGTTCAATAGTCATTTCGCATATCCTATTCATGTTATTTAAACGAATGTTCATTCGGTTGTTTTGCCGTTCGGCAAATTTTACATACGCTCATACACGCTTTGGTTCGCATAAATCATACGGTTAAACTATTCTAACTTCTGTGTTCCCCTCACATTTGCTTTCGGCTGTTCTGTGTGTTCACGTATAATCCTTTCATGAATTATATTCACCATTTCATGTGTATATAACATTCGGTTAAAGTATCCAGCCAGCCCCCTGGATGACCAGGAAGTTAGCCCGGCCCACATGATACCTGAGCATATCAAAAGGGATATCCTGGAAGGTAAAGACGTCAACCTGGCTTCCCTGTTGATTGCCTCCCAGGACATTGTGGAACATAAGACTTATGCTTATGATGATGTTTCTGTTATTGTCAGATCTAGGGATGCCCGCCTGAACAGGAAACTGACTATCCCTGAATTCGTACTAGCGTTTGGTATTTACAGGGATGTCGTCTGTGCGGTTTATCCCAACAGAAGAGAGGAGTTTGATCTCTATATGCACAAGCTGGTAGACCTGGGCAACAAATATGGTGGTTCAGCATTCTATGACTACCATAGGTCTTTTTCGGCAAAAGTGGCTGGAGCCTTCTCCCAGTACGGTACACGATCCAACTGGGGAAGGATTGATACCGTCTTATTCTGCAGACACTTTGCAGGTCTAAGAACACCAGCTTGTGCATACTGCTCCTCCACAGCCCATACTACTAATTTTTGTCCCAACACGGCAGACGGACATGCCTCCACACAAGGAACTAGTTCCTCTGGGGATCCAGGGAAACTATCCAAAGACAAATTGGGACGCCAAATCAAGTTTCTGGGCAAGTCCCAGATATGTAATAATTTCAATGTTGGGTCTTGTAATTACAGTGGATGTAGACTATTGCATGTCTGTTCAAAATGTTTTAGGGCACATGCTAAGACCATGTGTCCAAATAAAATGTATTCCAAGCCTTACCTCACGTCCATTAATATGCCAGTATTCACAGCATTGATGTCTCAGCACCCATCTAGACACCTGGTAGATTTTCTTATTTCTGGTTTAACAGAAGGCTTCCACACAGGTATCCTACACATACCAGCTGGAACTCTGGAATGCCCTAACCTACAATCCGCCCAACACAACCCCACAGTGGTTGACACCCTCATAAACCAAGAAGTGGATGAGGGGCTTTGTATTGGGGCCTTTTAGAACTCCTCCATTCACAGAATGGCGCACCAACCCTATTGGTATTGTCACAGGGAAATCTTCCCAAAAACAGAGACTCATCATTGACTTATCGGCTCCCCACTCATCGGCCAACCCCAGTCTTAATCCCCTCATACCCTCTGAGGAATTCTCTCTGCAATACACCACCATAGATCTCGCCATTACAGCTATCATACAAGCAGGGGTTGGAGCCTGGCTCAGTAAGACCGACATTACTAACGCCTTCAAATTAGTCCCTATCCACCCCACACTGTGGCACCTGCATGGCATCAAGTGGTCCGGGAACTACTATTTTTCTCCCGGTTAACTTTTGGGTCCAAAAGTAGCCCAGCTATTTTCGACACATTTGCTGAAGCATTATGCTGGTTACTATTGAACATAGCCGGATGCCCTACGGTATTACATTACTTGGACGATTTCCTACTGGTCGAGGAGAATACTGCACCTCCCACTAGCCTCAAAGCTACCACTAAGCTGTTTGAGCAACTAGGTGTACCCATCTCCCCAAAGAAAACAGAGGGGCCAGACACGGTTATCACTTTTCTGGGTATCCAATTAGACTCTGCCACAATGCAAGCAAGCCTACCATACGATAAGATAGAGAATATTCTCACTTACATAAACAACTACCTACAGCTCGGCACTTGCAACCGCAAAGATCTACAGTCCCTGCTAGGGATCATGAGATTTCTGAGGAAACTCACTTGGTTGGCAGCTTGTCATAATTTCTTCCTATGTTGTTTCCATGTGCCAGGTGTATATAACACGGCTGCTGACAATTTGTCTCGCTTTAAATTTCAGGAGTTCCATCAAGCACTCCCGTCAGCAGCACCCACAGCCACCATCACTCCAACATTTCAACAACTCATACTGGACTAGGCGTCATCATGCAGCATAGCAGGACATTGTCCCAGTTGGCACTTTCAAACAATACAAACAAAACATACAGCAGGGCTTTCACACTATTCAAACGATTCCTTCTGGAACATAACATCATACAACCGTTTGTTATGACATCTTTTTGGGGGGTTGCTTCCTTTTGCCACCTTAAACTCAAAATGTCATACAACACCATCAAACTCTATTTCACTGGCATTCAACACCACATGCTCATTTACACCCAAATAACAACAGTTTCATGGCCTCTCCCCAAATTAAGACCATACTCAGAGGTATTCAAAAAATCAGAACCCACACATTTGGCCCAGAGGCTACCCATAGATAACCATATCTTCAAAGCATTATCTAACCTACTCAACCTAAAACCGTTTGACACTAATACGAATTCTATCATCAAAACAGCAATATACATCACTTTCTATGGATTTCTACGACCCAGAGAATTCACTACGACCTCCCCGACCCAAACCACTCCATTCCTCCTCTATTCCCACTTGACAAAACATATGGATCATTACATCCTGTCTTTACCTCA
>OW240919.1:128255534-128260534 GCA_933207985.1 Pelobates cultripes | reverse complement strand
ACATGAAAGTGAAATGTGATAAGTGGCCAACCAAGTGAGTTCCCCAGAAACATCATGAACGTATGGATGAGTAGTGGCGTTTGTTGATGATATGATATGTGCTTAGTTGTCTGAGTAACAACGGATTGATGACTCTGACCATGATTTACCCCATGCCACAGCCGCTGCTACAATGGGGTAGATCTCCCAAAGGGGCTGAAGTGGTGGGAAAATTTCCAAACCTGGATGCCATGGCCAACAGCCCCAAAGCAATTGTTCCCGGTAGATCGCTGCCAAACCCATGGTATACGCTGCGTCTGACCATCTGGTTGGAGAAGTGTCAGACAATCCTGGAAGGAACATGCTTTTACCATGCCAAGTGGTTAAGAAATCCCCCCCCCCCCATGTGCAGGTCTGCTGTTGCTGAGGTGTCTAGGCACCTCCTCTGATCGTCATGTTGGAAGTGTGGAAAAAAAGGGAAAGTACTCTGGATGTGAAAGCGTGGTCTTGTGGTATGATTGGCATGGCAAAATTAAGGAACCTGGTAGGGATTGTAGTTCCTTGTAGTTGTAAGTACTAAGCAGGAGGTAGTGATTGATTTAGTTGAGAATGTTCCCTATTTGTCTTGTGGTAACTTGCGTGTATGGATGCCGACTCAAGTCATATGCCCAGTAATGTGATGATAGTGTCTGCGCCTTCTGTTTCTTATGGGGTACTGGGACGCCCAAGTGGTCAACCAGACTAAGCTGCCATGAGGCTTCTAGTGAAAAATATGCTTTCTTTGAGCAACAAGAAGTCTTCTAGATAGTGTATGACTGTAATGCCTCTGGATATGTTATCATAACCAGCACAGAGTATCTGCGAATATCGATAGTAGGTTAATCTGTAGCTCGAAAGTTGAGCAGGGAAAGGATTGCCCAATTTATGCCATGTAAGTGCCAGTGTGTAGGGTAGATGGTAGCTGTTTACTGCGTTGATGATATTGGTCTTACTTAACCAAGCTTTAACCCATGCTTGAGTGATAGCTGTAAAGGTAGATCAATGGTGTTGTATAGTAAGAAGGGAGTTGAGACTTGGGGTAGCGGAGGTGTGTGGTGCCAATAAGTCTATGGTTAGTCTTTGTTTAAGGGAAGATTCCTTGTGACAATACCAATGTGTGTGTTTGGTGCCATGCTGTAAATGGTGGAGATTGGAAGACCACTCTGCAAATCTTGGCTATGAGTGTGTTTTCAGCCAATGGTTTTGTTGTGCTGACTGTAAGTGAGGGCATGCTATATTCCTTGAAGGTGTGTTTATGATACCTGTATGGGAGCCCTTTGAAGCTCCAGAGCTTTAGTAAATCTACTACAAGTCTGGAAGGGTGATGAGTCAGTAGTGTTGAAAATGCATTGGTGTGTACAGATGGTGAGTACGTTATTTGTAAGTTGTATTGGGCCACATGGTTTGTCATGTGCCCTGAACCATTTGAACATATATGCAACAGTCTATATGCAATGCAACTACTCATATCAATCGTCTCTGGTAGTTCAGAGGTGCTGGTACCTGGAGCCTGAGAGTGCTCGTCCATTTGTTTGGGACAGAACCCCTTCTGTATGGGTACCTGCACAAATAAACATCTCTACATATTCCAAATACCAACCCATCCAAGAGATGGTCAGTTCCCGATTTACCTGGAATCCCTGAATCTGACCATCACAGATACATCATCATACATATATATGCCTTGCTTCCCCAATGTGCTGGGATCATACGTGCAGGGTTAACATCTTGTGTGTCATAAGAATTGATTGTACCAGGTAACCGAGTTTCGGTTGGTGCTGGTTGTACAGTAACGTGAGGCCCAGCCTTGTGAGGGCTGTGGTGACCAACTCGAGATTGCCAGTCTGTCATAAAAATTTTTGGCTCATGAGTTTATGAGTGAGGCTAGCATAGCCTGGGTGTCACCTGAGTTGATGTAGCTGGGCCTTCCCCTGCCTCCGTGTTGTCCGTTGATGTATGGAGGAGTTTGAATAACTCTGCTTTCCTTGCTGTAGCAGGGTAGGGGATTTGTCACCTCCTTAGGTCGGTGGTAATGTGTGGGATCGTCCAGGATCTGATTGCTGCAGGACTAGCAACATCTCCTCTGCTTGAAGGTGTATCAATTCTAGCCGGGGTGCTAGGAAGAGGTGATTCTTCACCATCTTTTGGAGAAATACTTAAATAACAATAAAGATGCAATTATTTGTACCCAGGGTTCTTGTACTGGCTTGCTAGCTAAGCCGTAAGGCGAAACGATTAGGCTTGGTGTTTTTTGGTGACTGGTGAGGCCCTGCTAGTTGCCAAGTGGCTTGAGAGGCTCTATCTATGCTTGGCGCGAGGGGATTTTGTGTGGCCACCGAACATTGTGGCAGGATGTTGGCCTCTCGGTGACAGTAACCAGAAAATAGGAAGGGGAGTGACAGGTGAGGCCCTCTCTATGATACAATGCGAGGCGGCTAGCTCACGAGTGGCCCGAGGGGTGTATGCCTCCGAGTGTGAGGCGGGGTGTTGGCCTCGCGGGACCACTAACCGAAGCATAATGCAGAGAAAAAAGGGGGTAATACCTATTGGGCCCTAGAACCCTAATTGCCAGTACACTATTACTATTCCAGGGAAGGTAAGAGATGCATAACTACGTGAGCAGGTGTATGTACCTGGTAGTATGGTATTGAACCTGACAATCCGTATAGGTTTTTTAGTAGTAACTGTAACCTGAATGGATAAAACCGTATGGCATAAGGAAATATGGCATAGACCAAGCTTATCTTAATACGTACAGTATATGTGAAAAGTAAAGTGCCATGATGTGTAAATATTAAACATCGTAGCCATGCTGGTTAAATATGTATAAATCTTAACTCATTAAGTGCCGTATGTACAAGTGAAAATGTGGTCTGTCCCCACCTTGTATGTTGTATTTCCCCTTGCTAGGGCAAAATCTGTTGCGTGAGCAGCGTGCTGTGAAAAATGTATGTGAACTATATATTACCAGTTACGTATATACAGACGCGTCTGCTACTGTGTAATAATATATGTATTTATACCTGATGTTGATATAGTGCTTGCTATGTGAATTGTTGTATGTCTTATTGAATGGTAGGGGTCAGTGAACATGGTGTTGCAAAATGCAAGTGCACTGGAGATCTGCCGAGTGCCCTATAGGTGGCAGTGTAGTTGGATACTGATTGGTATGTGAAATGTTGTTTGTCTGTTGACCTATAGGTGTCAGTGTTTTGGTGTTTGTAAAACCCCATGAAAATTGTCAATGTACTTGACAGACCTGTAGGTGGCAGTGTTGATAGAACCACTGTTGGTCTTGATGTGAAATGTAAATTATTGTGAATTAAACCTGAATTTGAGCCCGTGCTGGAGTTTCGTTTATGGTTATGTTTAACCCCGTAAGGACCAAACTTCTGGAATAAAAGGTAATCATGACACGTCACACATGTCTTATGTCCTTAAGGGGTTAAAACAATCTTATGTGTAATTTATATTGGCTGGTAAATTGTATATGACATGTGAAGACAGTTTTGCTGTTGACCAGTAGGGGTCATAAATGCTGATTGTATGGTAAAAATACCCTTTAACCCCTTAAGGACCAAACTTCTGGAATAAAAGGGAATCATGACATGACACACATGTCATGTGTCCCTAAGGGGTTAATCCTACCGTATGACAGATAGGAGTCAGTATAAAAGTGAAAATGCTGTAGTTAGTTTGTTTGCTTATGAAGTGAAATAAAGTCTGAGAAGACTGTAGTATACCGATTGACCGGTAGGGGTCAGCATGTAGGCGAAAATGCCGTGGTTCGTTGGTTTGTACATGAAATGCAATAATGTCTGAGAAGCCTGTAGTGCACTGAATGACCGGTAGTGTAAGTGTGTAGGTAAAAATGCAGTGGTTTATTGTTTTGTACATGAAAAGCAATAATGTCTAAGAAGCCTGTAGTACACCGAATGACTGATAGGGGTCAGTGTGTAGGTGAAAAATCAAGTGGTTTGTTGGTTTGTACCTGAAATGCAATAATGTCGGAGAAGCCTGTAGTACACAGAATGACCGGTAGGGGTCAGTGTGTAGGCGCAAATGCAGTGGTTCGTTGATTTGTACATGAAATGCGATAATGTCTAAGAAGCCTGTAGTCCACCGAAAGACCAGTAGGGGTCAGTGTGTAGGTGTAAATGCAGTGGTTTATTGGTTTGTACATGAAAATGCAAACAACGCCTAAGAAGCCTGTAGTACATCGAATGACCAATAGGGGTCAGTGTGTAGGTGAAAAATGCGGTGGTTCGTTGGTTTGTACATGAAATGCAATAATGTCTGAGAAGCCTGTAGTACACCGAATGACCGGTAGGGGTCAGTGTGTAGGCAAAGATGCAGTGGTTCGTTGGTTTGTACATGAAATAAGATAATGTCTAAGAAGTCTGTAGTACACCCAAAGACCAGTAGGGGGTTTAAACGAATGATATGCATGAACATGCAATGGTTTTAGAACAGACTTAGACAAAATGCAGCAGTAAAGTGAGGACCTGACCCTTGCATGGTGCCGTGGGACTGATGCCTGGCGTAATGGGTAGGTCAACTTACGGTTTGTGAGTCACTTGGACACCATCCACAGCGATAGATTGAAGAAAGAAGGTGGTAGGCCGGAAAAGCCTGTGGCTGGATTCCTGACACAGCTCAGCTTAGAAAACCTCATGGAGTAATCAGGTAAAATGGCGTCTGGATGACCCGGAAGTGGAAATCATTCTGATGCTGACCTCAAGCGATATGAGTCAGGTAAGGGGTGTCCCTTATATAGGGGAGTGAATTAATTTAAGCCCCTCCCACAAATACAGGCAAAACTGCCTTAATACATATATATATATTTTATGGATATAATTTCATTAGTATATTTCTTAGTCTGGCACTCTTCCCAAACAAAACTGAGTGTAACTATTTATTGAAAGAAATATAAAAAAAATATATATAAAAACATAAGTACATAGAAAATGACCAAGGGGTAA
>OW240919.1:128244911-128255434 GCA_933207985.1 Pelobates cultripes | reverse complement strand
TGTGTGTGTACGGACTCAGCAGTGTCTGTGTGTGTACGGACTCAGCAGTGTCTGTGTGTGTACGGACTCAGCAGTGTCTGTGTGTGTACGCACTCAGCAGTGTCTGTGTGTGTACGCACTCAGCAGTGTCTGTGTGTGTACGCACTCAGCAGTGTCTGTGTGTGTACGGACTCAGCAGTGTCTGTGTGTGTACGGACTCAGCAGTGTCTGTGTGTGTACGGACTCAGCAGAGTGTGTGTGTGTGTGTGTATGGACTCAGCAGAGTGTGTGTGTGTGTATGGACTCAGCAGAGTGTGTGTGTGTGTGTGTATGGACTCAGCAGAGTCTGTGTGTGTGTGTGTATGGACTCAGCAGTCTGTGTGTGTGTGTATGGACTCAGCAATCTGTGTGTGTGTGTGTGTGTGTGTGTGTGTGTATGGACTCAGCAATCTGTGTGTGTATGGACTCAGCAATCTGTGTGTGTGTATGGACTCAGCAATCTGTGTGTGTATGGACTCAGTAGTCTGTGTGTGTATGGACTCAGCAGTCTTTGTGTGTGTGTGGACTCAGCAGTCTTTGTGTGTGTGGACTCAGCAGTCTGTGTGTGTGTATGGACTCAGCAGTCTGTGTGTGTGTATGGACTCAGCAGTCTGTGTGTGTGTATGGACTCAGCAGTCTGTGTGTGTGTATGGACTCCGCAGTCTATCAATAATTAAAATTCCTGTGAGTTGTTGTGTAGGAAGGGCCCCAGTGTATTGCTTTGCCCAGGGGCCCTTAACTCTGTTAAAATGGTACTGCTTGTGTGTGTCAGTGAGCTTCTATATAGTGAGCATGTGTGTGTCAGTGAGCTTGTCTTTAGTGAGCTTGTGTGTCCCCCCCTGAACTTCTTTGTAGTGAGCCTTCTGTTTATACAAGTGAGTGTCTGTAGTAAGCTTGTGTGTGAGTCAGAGAGTTTTGTCTGTCAGTAAGCCTGTTTGCGCATGTCAGTGAGCTTGTGTGCTTACTGTAATATATATATATATATATATATATATTTTGACTTGTAGGAATGGCATACGTTTTTTTTCCAGGGCTGCTTTGGATTCCCAGAGATTCCCAGTTTGGCTCTGCCAGCGAGTGCACTTTACCGCTGAATGATCTGTGTGAGCTGCCGCACACTTTAGCCCTGTTACACGCGTCTGGGAGATGCTGTTGACAGGTACTAGTAGTCTAGAGATTGGGGTATATGCTCAGCTATCTGTATAATACAGATCTGTGTGTATATAATATCCCGGGATAGTCAGTGCTCCCTGTATAGTGCTGCTCTCTGTCTTGGGATATTATACACAAACAGACCTGTATAATACAGAGAGCAGCACTATACAGGGAGCACTGAGTGTCCCAATTTATTATACACACAACCTTGTATTATACAGAGAGCACTGACTGTCCAGGGATATTATACCCAGACAGTAATTGATAGCTGTGCTGCAAAATGTCCTTGGACATTTTTTTTTCAAATGTTGGCAACTATGGCACTGTATCAAGGATAATGTGTTTGTTTTTTTAATAATCCCTGATGGAAAATAATGAATCCTCCACCAGGTATTATTAAAAAAACAAAACACATTATGTTGGGGGCGTGGCTTAACATGCGACAGGGGCGGGGTCAAACTGCGGCGAGGGCGGGGTTAAATGTGCCCCCCTACTTTTGTCACTGGCCCTCCATGTGCCCCCCCGAAAAATGAATCCAAGAGACGCCACTGCCTCTGACAGCCCCTGCAGGGCCAGCGCTATCCCTGCCTTCATGGGCCGGTGGGGAGATCACCAGCCCACAGGCAGTTACAAGTGGCTACTGGCTGGGGAGGGAGGCAGAAGAGGACCCGGGGAGCTGTAGCCAGCAGCTCCTCCGGGTTCCTCTTGCGAGGTCTGAGCGTTGCCACGGTTACCACGGCAACGCTCAGATCTCGCGAGAGTGAACTCTAGCCCTGAAGGAGGATAAGCCAAATGAAAAATGATTTAGGTAAACTAGAAAAATGTTTACAGTTGTGCCAACTGACATTTAATGTGGATAAGTGCAAGATAATGCAACTTGGACGTAAAAACCCAAGGGCAGAGTACAGAATATTTTATATAGAGTCCTAACCTCAACATCTGAGGAAAGGGATTTAGGAGTGATTATTTCTGATGACTTAAAGGTAGGCAGACAATGTAATAGAGCAGCAGGAAATGCTAGCAGAATGCTTGGTTGTATAGGGAGAGGTATTAGCAGTAGAAAGAGTGAAGTGCTCATGCCGTTGTACAGAACACTGGTGAGACCTCACTTGGAGTATTGTACGCAGTACTGGAGACCATATCTCCAGAAGGATATTGAAACTTTAGAGAGAGTTCAGAGAAGGGCTACTAAACTGGTTCATGGATTGCAGAATAAAACTTACAAGGAAAGGTTACAGGATATTAACATGTATAGCTTGGAGGAAAGACAAGACAAGGGGAATATGATAGAAACATTTTAAATACATAAAGGGAATCAACACAGTAAAGGAGGAGTCTATATTTAAAAGCAGCAAAAACTACCACAACAAGAGGACATAGTCTTAAAGGACCACTATAGTGCCAGGAAAACATACTCGTTTTCCAGGCACTATAGTGCCCTGAGGGTGCCCCCACCCTCAGGGTCCCCCCTCCCGCCCAGCTCTGGGGAGAGGAAGGGGTTAAAACCTACCTTTTTTCCAGCCCAGGGCGGGGAGCTCTCCTCCTCCTCTCCGCCTCCTCTCCTCCCTTTCGGCTGAATGCGCACGTGCGGCAAGAGCTGCGCGCGCATTCAGCCGGTCTCATAGGAAAGCATTCATAATGCTTTCCTATGGACACTTGCGTGTTCTCACTGTGATTTTCACGCAAGCGCCTCTAGCGGCTGTCAATGAGACAGCCACTAGAGGATTTGAGGGCTGGATTAACCCTAACATAAACATAGCAGTTATGTCCTAGCTGGACCTGGCACCCAGACCACTTCATTAAGCTGAAGTGGTCTGGGTGCCTAGAGTGGTCCTTTAAATTAGAGGGGCAAAGGTTTAAAAATAATATCCGGAAGTATTACTTCAGAGATCTCCCTCCCCAGTCCACAGGCACCGTGCTGGCAGCCGTAACAGAAAAAAATAGAAATTGGGGTGGAACAGCGCTACAGTACTAATCACAGGGGTGGATGGAGCTGCACACCTGAGGGGAAAGGCAACCCTCAAACCCTTCAATAAATCTGGGAGAACAGGAAACAACAAAAATACAGGATGTGCTAAATGGAACAAATGAGAGATAATATTTACAAAAGAGTCTCTGAAAATACAAGGTGGACCTTGGGTAGGTATTCTTTGGTTCTTGACTGGGTCCTCAGTAGTTAATATGAAAAACAAAAGCAAAAACAAAGAGGGACCAATAGTGCAAAACCGTTAGGAGATGGTGTCACGGACAACACAGAAATAGAGAAATGCCAACTCACAATCAATAGAGCTCTAGGTAAAATAGCATACAGTGGTATTTGAAACTCCCCACATGTAGGATCAGGGCCGGTGCAAGGACTTTTGCCGCCCTAGGCAAAAGTAAAGTTTTCCACCCCCCCCCCATGTGACATCACAATGCCCCACCCATATGACCTGCCATGTTAACTAACGCCAGTGCTGCAGTGCCGCTGTGTTTACATTAAAAGGCCTGCAGGGACAGGCTATAGACACCAGAGCCACTACATTAAGCTGCAGTGGTTCTGGGGACTAGAGATTAGTGCCACGAATAATATACTAGATTGCCTACTTACAACCAGATGAGGATGATGATGGGCTCTAGCTGCAGTCTGGCTCCACTGGTCTGGTGTAGAACAGGATCTCTGGAGGCGGTTTGTAACTGTTTTCACAAAAATCAATGTTCTGGGAGAACGGGAAGCAGCTCCATTTTTTTGGGGTCCTTTACACAGCTCAAGGTCTGGGTCCCAGGGACAACCTTCATGTTCACAGGGGGTGGAGTGTGTAGGGGATGTCCTGATATGTGTGTAAGGAATGCATTGTGTGAATCTGTGTTTGTATGTGTAAGGGCTGCAAGGTGTGTTTCTGTGTATGTACGGGATGCAGTGTGTGCGTCTGTAAGGAATGTATTGTGTGTTTCTGTGTGTGTAAGGGATGCATTGCTTGTGTATGTGTGTCTGTGTGTGTAATGCATTGTGTGTTTTTCTGTGTGCAAGGGGTGCATTGTCTTTGTGTGTAAGGGGTGCATTGTGTGGGATTGTGTGTGTGTGATGGATGTCACTCTCTTCTCCACCCCCCCTATCAATTTCTCCCCTCCCCCCGTCAATTTCTTTCTCTCCCCCCCCCCCTATCAATTTATCCCCCCCCTCCCTGTCAATTTCTTTCTCCCCGCCTCCCCTACCTCTGTTGTAGCGTGGCCGAGCTCTGTATGGTCCGTGGGTACAGGGAACTTTTGTTTCCTGTACCCGGCCGGACTAAAAAGAAGTGCACACTCAGTGTTAGTCCGGCCGGGTACAGGAGACAGATCCCTGTATCCGCGGACCATACAGTGCTCGGCCACGCTATAGTGAGGGAGTGACAGGAGGGAGTGCTGAGCGCTTCCCTCCTGTCACCCCCTCTCCTCATGCTGCACCCGGGCGGTGTGCCCTCATGGACGCACCAGCCCGGGCAAAGCTGCAGCCGCCTGAGGCTCTCTACACCTGCAGCTACAAACAAGTACTTAGGTCCTAAGAGTGCCAACTTACAATAAAAAGAGCTATAACCAGCTCTGAGTAAAACAGCATACAGTGGTATTTAAACTCCCCACATGTAGGATATCCTTCTGGTGATGTATGTAATGCAGGATTTATGAAAGAAAGAAGCACAAAAGAGGGCCCATAGTGTAAAACGAAACGTACTTACAGTGTATAGAGCAGACACACTGCTCTATGAACCAGGCCTGAGTGGAATAATCCCCACCTTAGGATTTCTTTGTAGTACTGGATCTTTTAAAATAATAAAAAAAATCAGCCAGGATAACATAGCAAAAAATAAAAGTAAGAGGACGGACCATAGAAATATAGGCAGTCTAAAAATACTTTTATTATAACAAGATCATAAAAACGCAAAATAGGCTTTTTCAAGTGTAGACAAATAATCCTGGCTTGTTACATTGTATAGGCAGCAAAAATGGCTTAAAATTAGAAAATTGGCGCCATAATGACGTCATTACTATGTGACCGCGGTCACATGACTATACATAAATACAAAAATAGATACATAAAAAATAAACAGTGATCGTTTTCAATATCTTACTACATGGGATGATTCAGATCCCATGTAGAACCCATATTGGATGCTAAAAGTTAACATGCTGGCAGCCGGCAGGGGAAGGAGGGGAAGGAGAGAGGACCCGGGAGCTCAGCCTGCAACTATTCCGGGTCCTACTCTCGCGAGCACGGAGCGTTGCTGCGGTTACCACTGCCCCCCATACACACACTGCCCCATGAACACTGCCCCCCATACACACACTACACACACTGCCCCACAAACACTGCCCCCCATACACAAACTGCCCCACATACTTGTAGATTATTTAAAGAAATAATCTAGGCACAATAACCACTACAGCTCAGTGTAGTAGTTATGGTGCCAGGATCCCATCCCAGAATAAGTAGTCAAACCATTTAAGAACAGTTTGACAACTTCCCTGGGATCTGCTGGGATATAGGGCATAGGAGCAATGGTATGTGTTAGGGGTGAAATGTGTGAAAGGTGCAGAGTGTGTGTGTGTGTGTGTGTGTGTGTCCCATACACACTGCCCCCCATACACACTGCACCGCCCTCACACACACACACACACACACACACACACTGCACCGCCCTCACACACACACACACACACACTGCACTGCCCTCACACACACTTACTGCACCTTTCACACACACTTCACCCCTAACACATACCACTGCTCCTATGCCCTATATCCCAGCAGATCCCAGGGAAGTTGTCAAACTGTTTTTAAATGGTTTGACTACTTCCTCTAGGATGGGATCCTGGCACCATAACTACTACACTGAGCTGTAGTGGTTATTGTGCCTAGATTAATTCTTTAAATAATCTACAAGTGCCCCTCCCAAGATCAGGTTCTGGATCTGCCACTGACCTACATACACACACACACACACACTGACACAAACACTAAAATACACATATACACTAACAGACATACACACACTAACAGACATTTATGCAAATTATTAATATTATTAGAAATAACATTTTTCCACCCACCCAGCCTCCCTACCTTTTGGGAAAGCTGGCATGGATGGGTCTCTGGGGTCCAGAGGGGCTGCAGTGAAGCAGGCGGCTGTCCTAATCAGACGTGGTGAGGGAGCTGTGTTCTCCCAGCTCTGCTCACTCTACTGATGCCGGGAGCTACTGATGCCATTTGCTGATGGCTCCCGGCATAAGCAAATGGCGTGTGAGGGAGCAGAGCTGGGAGAACACAGCTCTCTCGCCGCGTCTGATAGGTAGACAGGCGCCCGCCGGGGGGTCCATCAGGATGCCTCCCCCATGGCAGGGGCAACACGGGGGGCATTTGGGGCGGAATGTTTTGCCGCCTCTGGTTAGTGCCTGCAGGGGGAACGGCGTTCCTGCTCTCAAAAAAGTGCAGGATTGCCGTTCCCAGGCGTTCCTACAAGACTCGACCCTGGATTAAAGTGACATGGTAACATATGTAACGGGTCAGAAGTATGTGATAGGCTCTGCAATTTTCCATGTGGGCAATTTTCAGTGCAAGCAATTTTCCATGTGGGCATTTTTTTTACGCACATTTATAACAGTAGGGTTATTTTCTGTGGGCAATTTTCATGTGGGCTTTTTTCTGTTCACTCTGTTTTTCTGTTCACTGTATAATATGGGAAGAGTTGATTATAATTACATTGAGACTGGTAAGAGAAATAAGGACAATACAGCTATGAAGGCTAACAAACAAGTTGGGTGCTCAACTGTTAAGATACTCCTTTGGAGCTGCACACAGTATATACCAGCCTTCTAAAAGTGAGGAGTGTGGGTGTACCTGCTTGAAAAATAAACATAGCAGTGGTGTGGTGCTTGGTGGGAGCCACAGAGGTAGTTGCCCTGGGTGCAAAACATTTTAAAAAAAATTTTTAAAAAGGAAAACAAAGAAAGTCATAATTAAATTTTAAAAATAGTACGTCCTCCCCCTAACACAGAAAATCTCCAAATGTGCGAACATTTTACACGGTTTTTCAACATAATGGGGCAAATAAATGTTGCCATGTAACATTTTACAGCATTTTTCTTGTATAGACTATACACATTACTTTAGATGTGAGGTGGGTTTTAAAAATTATGCAACGCAACCAACTGTGCTATACACATCATGGAGACGATACGGGTAGGGAAGGTGGAACAAGACTATCTAGGGGTCTGTTAAGGGACTCAGGAAGTGCTCAGTGTCCATGGGATAGTGGGCGCAATACTTGTCTTGCCACGGGCGCTGACAACCCACGTTCCGCCACTGGAACATGGGCCCTATAGTGAGCTGCTCCTATATATTTGCTAAGGCGCCAACTCAAGCCATTCATTCAAACTTGAGAGTACATCCATGGGTCTCACCTATGGCAAGGGAATTATTTTTTTTAACCAACAACAGTGTACATTGTCCTAATAAAAAGTCATACTTCATTTCAATGTGATTTTAAAGTGAATTTAATACTTACTTCTTTTTTTAAAGTAATTTATGCTTATAATTTGGGTACTCGGGCATTACATCTGAAATTTACTTTAGTAAATTAACCCACTGGTGAATGTTTAAATGCATTTTCTGCAGTTACAATATGCAAGATCTGTGAATGTATTATTTCACGAGATTATTATTATTACTGGTATTTATATAGCTCCAGCATATTCCGTAGCGCTTCACAATTTTATCAAAGGGGGAAATTTAACAATAAATGAGACAAGTACAAAAACTTACAGGAACAATGGGTTGAAGAGGGCCCTGCTAAAATGAGCTTACAGTCTATAGGAGGTGGGACGTAAAACCCAACAGGACAGGAGGTAGCAATCGAACAAGGTGGAGTGAAGCAGAGCTGGAGGACAGAATAGAGAGAAAGGGCCAGGTTTGTGAGGTAGAGGTTACTCTGCGAGGCCATAGGCTTTCCTAAAGAGATCATTTTTGAGGCACTTTTTAAGTGATTGAAGACCAGGGGAGAGCTATTCCAAAGGAAAGGAGCCACCCATGAGAAGTCCTGCAAGCGTGAGTTGGCCGTATGGGTGCGAGCAGCAGACAGGAGAAGCTCATGGGCAGAGCGGAGAGACCGAGAAGGGGCATACCTGTGGATCAGTGAAGAGATATAGGAGGGGCTAGAATTGGTCAGTGCTTTATAGGTGTGGATTAGCACCTTGAACTGACTTCAATAAAATACATGAAGCCAATGTAAGGACTGACAGAGGAGAGAGGTGTGAGAGGAGCGACAGGAGAGGAAAATCAGTCTGGCGGCAGCTTTTATTGCAGACTCTAGCAGGGCAATACGACTTGTGGGAAGACCTATTAGGGGAGGGTTACAATAATCCATGTGAGAGATTACTACAGCATGGACAAGCTCCTTAGTAGCATCTTGCGTAAGAAAGGGGCGGATGCGGGCTATGTTTTCAAGGTGGAATCTACAGGATTTGGTAACAGACTGGATGTGAGGCTCAAATGTGAGGCCAGAATCAAGTATAATACCAAGACCGCACGCTTGCAAGGATGGACTGATGTGGGTACCGCTAACTTAAAGGGAGAGTGAAGGGAGGTGGAAAGACAAGGAGTTCAGTTTTAGAGAGATTGAATTTCAAAAAGCGGGAGGACAACCAGTCAGAGATGGAAGAAAGGCAAGCAGTGACACGTTGCAGGATGGCAGGGGAAAGGCATATCTGAGTGTCATCAGCGTACAGGTGGTATTGGGATCCAAATGAGGTTATACGTTTGCCAAGAGGGGCAGTATAAAGAGAAAATAGAAGGGGACCAAATACAAAGCCTTGGATTACTCCAACAGAGACAGTACGAAGGGAGGAGGTTTGATTAGAAAAGGAGACACTGAATGAGTGTTGGGAGAGATAGGAGGAAAACCAAGAGAGGACAGTGTCACAGAGACCGAGTGATTGAAGAGTTTGGAGAAGGAGAATATGGTCAATAGTGTTAAAGGCAGCAGAGAGGTCAAGAATAATTAGTATGGAGTAGTGCCCTTTGGATTTAGCTGTGATTAGGTTGATAGTGACTTTAATAAGAGCAGTCTCAGTAGAGTGGAGGGGGCGGAACCCAGACTAAAGAGGGTCAAGGAGAGAGTTGGAATTGAGAAAACAAGTCAGACGGGTAAAGATCAGAAGCTTTGAGGAAAAATGGAGCAGGGATATGGGACGATAGTTAGAAGGGGAGGACGGGTCAAGAGATTTTTTTCTTTTTAAGATGGGTACTACAGTATCATGGTTAAGGGCAGCAGGGACAACACCGGAAGAGAGAGTGAGCAGTTGAAGATGTGTGTTAAAGAAGGCACAAGACAAGAGGACAGAGATCTGATTAGGTGAGATAATCTTGTCGATAAAGTAGCATGCAAAGCTATCAGCTGTAAGGTTAGTTTGGGGGATGGTAACATCAGGGCAAAGAAGGGAATCAAAGGTATTAAAAAGACACCTGGGATTGGGGAGCATGAGCAAATGAGGGAGGAAAAGTATGACTGTTTGGCCAGGGTTGTGCTGTAGGAATGCAACATGAATTTGTAGTTAGGTTAGGTTGAGGATGATGGGGTGAGGGGCTATTGAGAGCAAATTATAAGGAGTGGTGATCTGAGAGAGGAAATGGAGTGTTGCAGTGATTAGAGATTGTACATTCATGAGAGAAAATAAGATCAAGGGTATTGCCCAGGGCTCGAGTCCTGCAGGAACGCATGGGAACGGCGTTCCTGCACTTTTTCCATAGCAGGAACGCCGTTCCCGTTACCTGTCCTGCAGGACCGGCCCTGCTACCTGCACAGAGGGGCCATCACACGCTGTGTTCTCCCTCCAGCTCTAACTCTCGCGAGACCCGCGGCTGTTACCATGGCGACGCTCCGCACAGGCGAGTCTCGCGAGAGTTAGAGCTGGAGAAGGAACACAGCGTGTGATGGCCCCTGTGTGCAGCAGCTGGCTCCCTCCACCGGACCACCAGGCGATCTCCCCCCTCCCTGACAAGGTAAGAAGCAGGGAGGGGGGAATAAAATAAAAAACTATACATACACATAAAGTAAAAAAAAAATGCTTCCCCTCCCCATCATCCAGCACACATACACTCACACACCCATCATCCAGCACTCACACACACATCATCCAGCACTCACACACCCATCATCCAGCACTCACACACACATCATCCAGCACTCACACACACACCCATCATCCAGCACACACACACACATCATCATCCAGCACACACACACACACACATCATCATCCAACACACACACACACACATCATCCAGCACTCACACACCCATCATCCAGCACACACACACACACACACATCATCCAGC